>PVKS010000523.1:0-56445 GCA_004027875.1 Aplodontia rufa
TACTTTTATGACATCTGCCATTGTATGTGAGTTACTCGAAGTGAATATCTAATGTAAATGATTATACTTTAGGTTTTGATACTGTTTTATAGCATTCAGAGCAAAGCCACACACTATTTCATTTGGTCCTCACAACCCCTCCACGTGATAGACAGAAGAGAGTGAAAGCAGGCTGTCTGCCACCCCTATCTGGTAGTGCAATTGCTGCAGGCCTTGCTGCTCTCAGGTGGCCGTGAGAAGCCCCTCTGGCGTCTGCTTAGACCTGCTGTGTGTTACCTGCTCTGTGGGATGGACAGCAGCGGAAGAATGTTGGCACGCTTCCTGGCTGGTTGCGAAGCATCACACACTGCAGGCAAGTCTGATCCCAGCCCCTTCAGCATCTCCAAGTGAGGACCTGGTGTCACATCCCTGCCATGTAGGTGAGAGACTAAGGTGCTGAGATACTATAGCAGCCTGCGGCTAGGTGGTCAGTCAGAGCTGGGCACCAGTGTGGACCCTGCAGCCGTGCTCTGGGATCAGGATCTCTAACTGCTGTGTGCCTGAGCTCCCAGGAGCGGTTCATGTGTCCGATTTCAAACACTGGACACTCATCAGTATTTATATAGTGCCCACTTGGATTTGTCTGTAATCTTAGAGATTTGACCCAGAAAACATAGAAATGACAACTTCATTCTTTAAATTTACACTGAAAGAAAGGAAGAAAAACATTTACACGTTAAATGCATATTATTATCAGTAGTTGTGCTACATGGAGCAGGTAGATAGATGGTGACCAGCATAAACCATTCTGAAAATAAATGTGTATTAAGAAAGAAAGGTTTCATGTAAGGTGAACAGAGGGTTCTAAAATGTAGAACTTGGAGGGGAGAACGAAGGAAGAGTTTCCTCTTGATAGGGAACCTTTGACTTCTGAACTATGCGAGGAGGTCATTGCCTGAACTCTCATCCTTGGGATGGAGTGCAGGACCTCTGATGGTGTTTTTTCCCTCTGAACTTCTACTCCTTCCCTCCAATGTCTCTGCGTGCTGGGAACCTCCTGCCTGTGCAGCGCTGACCTACAGTGGTGCTCAGATGGCCCAGTGGCAGACAGCCGTCCATCAGCACTTCCTTAGAACAAGGTGACCTTGCCCTGGGTGAAGAGGGCCCTCAGGGCCATGGTAGATGACCATGGTCTCTAATTCCTGAAATGGAATTAGAAGTTCAGTTAATGAAAAAAAGAGAAATGAATACAGGAAGTGGCAGTGTGGCAGGGTGGGGGGTGTGGCAAGGATGAGAAGTCAGAGGAGGTCCGGAGGACTGTGGTGCTGGTGGGGCTGTAGAGGCTGACCAAGGGGAGGCTCATCCACACCCCAAGCAGCAGCAGGAGGGTGCAGACGGGATGCTATGTGGTAGGCAAGGAGGGCTCTGAATGTGGCCGGGGTGTAGCGTGGCAGCAGGCTGATTTAAGGACAGGATACTTGGCAAAGCTCTGAGCCCTTCAGAGCCAACACCAAGTTTTCAGACCAGATGTTTTATAACAACCCCTTGGCTATCCTGCAGTGCAGTTCAAAGATACAGGCTGAAAGTCCCTTATTTGAAATGCTTGGGACCAGGAGTATTTGGGATTTTATTTCAGATTTCAAAATCTTTGCAAAGATATAATAAGATCTTGGGGCCAGGACCTAGGTCAAAACACAAAATTCACTTGTTTAGTATATACACCTTATAC
Source organism: Aplodontia rufa (assembly GCA_004027875.1). Classification (NCBI taxonomy): domain Eukaryota; kingdom Metazoa; phylum Chordata; class Mammalia; order Rodentia; family Aplodontiidae; genus Aplodontia; species Aplodontia rufa. The sequence goes on from PVKS010000523.1 coordinate 1,709, forward strand.
ACATAACTGGAAGACAATTCTATACTATATTTTTAAGTAACTTTCTACATGAAACAAAGTTTCATGGTATGGAGTTTTCCAGTTGAAGTGTCATGTTAGTGCTCAGAAAGTTTCAGAGTTGAGCATTTTAGATTTCAGATTAGTGATTCCCAATCTGTGTTCTTCCAAGAAAAAACCCAACATATTGCCTTTGCTGCAATGTAAAGAAATGATAAAAGGAAGGTGATTTTAATCAAATGATATGCATCTCAAATGCCTTATGACTCTAGGAGAGATAGTAAACCAGGTGTGTGTGTGTGTGTGTGTGTGTGTGTGTTTGCACACACGCGCACACACAGGCCTTTGCGAATGAAACACTGTAGATTCAGACCAGGAGAGGAGGAGGACGTGACTGTGCTGCAGGTCCCACACATGGGCTTGCCTTCCAGGGGTGATTTTCCAAAATATGAACAGCTCTAGACAGATAAAGCTCTGACTAAAATGCAGTAAAATCCCCCGATAGACATGGTAGCTGCATTTTTTTTGACAAGTCAGAGGATGTCAAAACATGCAAAAATGCTTTGTGCTTGTGCATAAAAGCAGATTTAGGCTCTGGGTATAGGTTACACAGATATGATGTTATAATGGGATATCTGAAAATTGTGTGTCACAGTTTGTCAGTGTGAGGTATATTTCTCATTTTTCTTATCACTAAATGCCAGTAGAGCATTTAAACTTAAAAAAAAAAAAAAAAGGTGGGTTTGGTCTTGGCCCTCAGAATGCTGTTCTGTTCTACAGCCTTTTTCTGCCTGATTCCTAAGCTGATGTCCGTTAAGCTGGGAAGCATTTTGGAAAGGCCATCTCTGCTAGCTACTGCTGGTCATGGGGCATGTTGTCCTCCTGCACGGGCGGGTTCTGGTGCCCTTACCACCCCTCTAGGCTGCTGAACTACAGCTGTGGCCTCTGGCAGTAGGCTCTGTGTTCATTCTGGGACTGTCTGAGTTGCAGGCCTCTGATTATGTTCCTGATTGTAGGCCACCTCGCCTGCTGAGGTTGGTCCTTTCTCTGGGGACTCCTGGAACTCAGCCACAGTTGTTCCCTCAACCCCTGCATGCAGCCTGTGCTGTGTTGTTCCACCACCAGAAGGGCTCTTTGGGTCGCCCTATGTTTGGGATGACACCATGCCCAGGTTTGAGACTTTGCTCATTGGCCTTCTGCCTAGTAACTTCCTTAGGTGAACACTGAGCAGCAGCAGCACCATGGCTGGCATTCCTCACTAGTGCCCCAGTTCCTGAGGAGACAGGGGTGTGCAAAGACACACGTGGTTACAAGGCTGTGCTAGTAGCACAGTGCCTAGCAGAGAAGGCTTTGGGTGCATGTGGGCTGTGGTTGCCATACAGTTCCCTTGTCTTTTTAACTGCATTGGGACTTTTTAACTTGCATCCTGCTATTCGTGGAAGGGCTTCAGAGGGCCAGCAACTCCAGGAAATTGTGTGAAAATGTGGTAGGTGTATATAGTTTTCCAGGAAGAGCATTCACAACTTTGACCAGATTAGATCACAGGGACTTCTGCTTCTAACCATTATAAATTCAAAAAATCAGATGAATCCTCCTCCAGAGGATGAGAAAATCTGAAGAAAATGTGAAAAAGTTAATAATATAGTAACTACTAGGTGGGACCCAGGGAAGGATGGGGGTAAGGGAGGCGAGCTATTTTTGGGTCTGGGGGTGTCTGTCAGTTCCAAAGGAGGTGAGTAAGCACAAGTCCTGTTGTAAAGGAATGAGGCTGTGGACTGACAGTGAGTGTATGCTGGGACCTAGAAGGGATGCAACTGTAGAACTGTGTGAATTGGAATAGACCGGCCCTCACACGGTGTCAGCTTAGCGTTAGAAAGCTCAGTGACTAAAACTGAATGAAGGCAATCATAGAGGAAATATAGTAGTACCCCCACCATTCAAAGTGTTGCTTCTAAGGTTTCAGTAACTTTGGTCAACCACAGTCCAAAAATATTAAATATTAAATGGAAAATTCCAGAAATAAACACATCATGAGTTTTTTTTGTTTTTTGTTTTTTGTTTTTTAAGAGAGTGATAGTGAGAGAGAAAGAAGCAACTTTTATTTAGTTTTTCATGTTGCTTTCATTGCTCCAAGACTTCGTTGTGTACATGGTGCTGGTGTTTGAACTCACATATTAGCGCATGCCAGGCAAGCGCCGTAACCACCCAGCCACTGCTCCAGCCCCACATCATGAGTTTTAAGTTGCATTATATTCTGAGTAGTGTGATGAGATCTCTCGCCATCTCACTTGAAATGTGATCATCTTTTTAGCAGCATATTCACTTTGTGTATGCTACTTATCCCTTACTTAATGGCTATTTCTGTTATCAGATCTGTCTTTGTTTTGTAGTGGTTGTATATGAGATTCAGTACTAACCACAGTTTCACAAGTCCATTGAAGGTCTTGTATCCCGCATGGATAAAGGGGGACAGCTGTGCCATCATCTTGGTGCCTCAAATTATTTCTGCCAACAGTTTTACAAATGTAGTGTCTGGCACAAATAGAATTACTAGGCACACAAAAAACTAAGATGACAAAATTGAATCTGTAAAAACATTAGACAATGAAACAAACATAGTGTCCAGATATTAGCTTTAAAAGACTCAAATTTTAGCTACGCTGAATCAATCTGTGTAATCTGCCTTATGAAAGACAAATCATATGATCATATATTATTTGATAAAGAAAAAATATTTCATAAAATCCAATAACCCTTCATGATAAAAAAATTTCTCTGCAAGATAAGAATATTAGGGAATTACCTTAGCTTGATAAAAGGCATTTACCAAACACCTATGGTTACCACTATACTTAATGATGGAAGAGTGATCTGGAACAAGGTAAGACTGTTCGTACAGCAGTGGAAGTTCTAAACAATGTAATAAGGCAAGAAAAAGAAATCAAAGGCCTATGTATTTGAAAGAAAGAACTAAAATTGTGCTTATTTACAAGTAATATAATTATTTTCATAGAAAATCCCAAGAATCTACCAAAAAACAAAACAAAACAAACAAATCAAAAAACTCTTTTCTTCGAACTGATAAGTGATTTTAGCAGAGCACAGGAGATAAGATAAATATACAAAAATCAACTGCATTTCTGTATACTAATAAGGAACATCTGGAAACAAATTGAAAATGAAAACAACTTTGAACTGAATAAAATGAAACACTTAGGTGTGTATCTAGCAAAATCGGATCTGAGTACTGCAAATTATAAAATACTGATGAAATATATAAAAGAATACCTAAATGAGAATATTCATGCATTGAAAGACCTAACGCAGTGCGTCAGCTCTCCTCAAGATGATATGTACTTTTAAAGTAGTGCCCACCTAATCCCAGCAAGAAGTTTTGTAGACAAAGATGGACTGAGTCTAAAATTCACGTAGAAAGGCACCCTATAATGGCTATAACAATCTAAACCAAGAAGAATAAAGGGGGAGGGATTCTGTGCAGTATTTGGGATGTCAGAACTGTGATGACTAGACTGTGTAATACTGGGTGAATGGAACAGAATAGCGAACCCAGGAGACCCATACAAATATGCTCAGCTGGTCTCTGACAAACATAACAAAAGCAGTTTAATGGGAAAAGTCAACAAATGGTGCTGGAGCAATTAGGCATTGACCTAGAGCTTACAACTTGAAACCTTGAACCTTATCAACTCATAGTGGATCAGAGACTTAAATATAAAATGTACAACCATAAAACTTTTGGGGAAACCATATAAAAATCAAGAATTTAGAGGTAGGAACAGAGTTCTTCAACTTGATATCCCAAGCATCATAGGTAAAAGTAAAGATTTATTGTTAGAACTTATCAAGAGTAAAGACATTTTTCTGTGAATGCACAGAAAAGTAAGAAAAGAATCTGGGAGCAAATACAGATTCTTTTTGCAAATACAGCAAATACAAGCCGTACATCAGATAACAGACTAGGGCCTAGACTCAATCAAGATGTCTCAAGACTCAATGATAAACATATAAACACACGCACACACACACCCCGCTACTGAGAAGGTGAAATAGGCACAAAAGTCAAAAAATGGTAAACAAGCGATGAAAGAATGCCATCAGGAAAGTGCAGAAGGAAGGCCTCAGTGAGGTCTCTGCACTCCTGTCAGGAGGGCTAAGACAGTGCCTCAGGAACTCCAAGTGGCTGACCGGGAGGAAGTGCGTCTCTCTCGCAGGCCTCATGGTAGGGTGTGGTCAGGACCCAAGATGAGTGCCTGTCCTGCATCTCCTCAGTGGTGGCCGTGACAGTCTACTTGGACTTCTCACAGAGGGATTGAACTGGAAAACTGTGGCACGTGTGGGAGGAGCCCTCTAAGGAGAACAAGTCGTTGCCAGCAGACACCGCCAAAGGGAATACTTCAGGCAGAGGGGAAACGACCATAATCATCCTCCACCAAAAGCATTTCTAGTTTTCATCTCTGTCTGGGCCAATGCGGTTTGTCTGTGGCTGCATGTCCGAATCACAACGGGAATTTAAGAAGCAAAAAGCCTCCACATCCTTCTTCAGCAGGTTTGGTGTAGGGGTGGGGGTCCATGGTGACCTCAGTACCCAGCCTTGGATGAGGAACACTGGAGCAAAGGACTGGAGCGGGGCTGCGGGGTGGACTGCAGATGGGGAGAGAAGGGCTGAGGCTGAAGGGGCTCTCCTTCCTCCTGTGAGCCTTCGTGCTGGCCGCTGAAAGCCTCCACCATCCTGCCCCTCTGCTCCTGTCAGAACCAGGTGCTGTGTGCCCCTGTGGTGCTTCTTCCTTCTGGCCCTCCCTTTGCATCCTGTGGCTGTCCCTGCAGCCTGTCACTGCTGCTTACCCTCACCTCAACCTCCACTGTCTCGCTCCCACCCAGCCTGTCCCGCACCGTGCTGGCAGCCCTGTCTGTGTGAAGTGTGGCTTCTGCCACTGCCATGTTCAGAAATATTGTCATTGCTCCCACTGCCACAGAACAAAGCTGAAACTGAATGCTTTTGAAAACGTGAACCAATCACTTTCCTACGGAATACCCTATTTCATCTGTTGTACCTGGAATCGCATCTGCGGGCCCTGTTCCAGACCTCCCGAGAAGCCTTTCCCTCTCCACCCTCACCTCGTGCCACTCCTGTGCTCACCACTGCCCAGCGGCACTGGCCTTCCTGAGGTTTCTTGCTGTTAGTCTGATCAGTCGCATGTGTGGAACACCATCCCTTCCACAAGCTCTGTGCATGTGTGGTTCCTTGTCTGTCAGGTCTGGGTCCCACACTCGGGCTTCAGTTACCTCCCCTTACTTCTCAGAAGGAGGTATAGTCTTCCTTGTCCCCCTGACCCCAATCACAGCATCCTACATATTTCCTTAATGCTGCTCCCTCTTGCTTACCTCTTTGCTCATTCCTGCTTCTTCCTCCCTCCATCACTGGAATGCAAACTCTACCAGATCACCAACCTCAGCAATCTCCTTGACTGCTGCATTTGCAAACCTAAGGCTGTCATCATGGATGCCCCCTAAGTGTCCCCAATTCATTGGGCATCATAGTACAGTGTTTTTAATAAAGCAACATTCTCATCAAAGAGCCCTGTTTTCCCCTTGAGTTTAGCAGCGTAGTAATTCCTGATGGTGTAACGGAAGTTCTGCTGTTGCTGTGATAGGTGATCTCAGGAGGGAGGCCAGGTAGTGGGTGGGAAATGAAGCCCTATGGTTAAGATTGACATCTGGGACACATGATGGGACTCTGACGTTATGATGGATCTGTGACCCTTTGCCCTGTGAGTTTACATTTGTACCTCTGGCCTTTTCCTGATGAGCTTTCATCTATCTGTTGCTCCTCTAATTATTGATCATTTTTAAAACCCTCTCAAATTGAAAGTACTTTGGTTTAAGGGACATTTCAAATAAATAAATAAAAGTGTGTTCAGAGCACACATTTGGAGCTGGGGATGTAGCTCAGTGTAGAGGCTGGCCTGTCATATGTGATGCCCTAGGTTTGATCCCCAGCACTGCAGAAAACAAAGCAGAACAAAACCAAAGCAAACGAAAGTTCTCATCCCTCACTCACACAAGTCGTCCTTCCTGAGGGAGGCACATCTTAGCACTCCTTCATCTTTCTGCCTCATGGAAAATGGCCTTGGGGAGAAGGAGGTGTGGTTCAGAAAACCATACCCAAGTGTGGTGCATTGGCATGTTGAGTACTTTGAACTAAAGGACATGGTGGCCTCAGAATCAGCCTCAGAACCAAGTTCTCTCTGCCCTCTTGTCTTTCACGCCTCATGCTCAAAGTGGGTCAGAAGCTTGTTCCCCTTCCCCAAGGTGGGTCATAGAAACTAGAAGCCCTTTCCCCAAAGCCAGTCATAAAAATCAGAGTTGTGCCTCTGACCTTCTTACCTTCCTGTCCAGAAGCCGCCAGACATGGCCAGTGGTAGGTTGAAAGACCTCATTACAGAGGGTCCTGCCACATAGCTGGAAGAAAACAGTGCTCCCACAAGGGCCAGGATGACCCTGAGCAGATACGCCTTGCTGGGTGCCCCCATCTGTTTCTAGATCACACGCTTTTTGTCCCATTACATCTCTACAGTCTGTCCCTGCTTCATCCAACCTGAGTATAACACAGAGCCTGAATGTACATCTCCCCTGTGTCTCTGGCTTTTCATTTCTGGGGACTCCTGTGTTGTGTAAAACTGTGATTCAGTCCATGTGTTATACTCTTATCTTGTTAACCTGTCTCCTGCTATAGGGGCGTCAGCTCTGACCCCCGTGATGGAGACAAGAACAGAAGGAAGCCAGGTTGTGGAGGCTGCAGCAGCGTCTAGGTGGAGAGAATAGAGGCTGGGCACATTGAGACCAGTGGCGTGGAGAGAAGCGCCTGGCCCTGGTGTATCTGAGCTAACTGGCAGCACTTGCTGGTGGGTGGATTGAAGAGGAGGTAGGGAAGGTACAGAAGATGAACCTAGGGAAGTGAGTAGGTTTCAGAGCTCCCCTTCCGTGGTCAGCAGACTCCATAGTTTTGGGCCCAGGATGAGGCAGCATATCAAGGCAGAAGGCACGGAGGAGGAAAGCAGCTCAGTACATGACAGCCAGGGAGCAGAGAGAGAGGGAGGAGCGGGGGGACAAGATGTAATCCCCAAGGGCACAGCCCCAGCGACCCACTTCCTCCAGCTCACTCCAGCTGCCTACAGTTACCACCCAGAACAGTGGTCCCCTTAAGTTATTAATCCACTGATCGGGCTACAGCTCTCAGAATCCCGTCATCTCACCGCTCAGCTTTGTGACATGGTCTGTCACGGGAATTTATTGGGGGACAGCTCATATCCAAACCTGAAGAGCAAGTTCAGGCAACTTTCTAAGGAAACTGCTGAGAGGAGAGCAGAGAAGTGGGCAGTTAATCAGGAGGGAGATGTGGATTCTCCTTTGAAGCCAGGGGGCTCTCCCAGCATGCTTATAAGACAGCAGAGGTAGTCCAGGGGTACAGAGGAGAGTGGGGTCCTGACTGCCAAGGGCCCCCGCCATGTGGGAGTCTGCCGGTTAGAGCCAGGTGGACAGCTGGTCTTCCATTGAACCAGTCGGGAAAACAGAAAATGGGCGTGCCTGTAGGTGAGCTTGTGGATTGGATGGGGTGAGATGAGCGCTCCTTGCTCATTGCTGTTTTCTCAGCCATGTGGAAGAAGAAGTCCTCCAACTGGAGTTTCAAGGGAAGGGTGGAGTTGTGATGAGAGAGGAAGATGGGACACAACTGCTCAGGAAGCCACTAAGGAAGCACAAGAGTGTTGCCGGGTGGTTCTGAGCCCTGGAGCCTCGTGGTCTGACATTAAAGCTAAAGCAGTTGACTCGGTCATGTGACAGTTCTCCAGCAGTGCTCAGCTGTGCAGTATAGACTAATGGGTCGGGGGGTTCTCAAGGAAAATGTGTTAGAAAAGGGGACGAGAGGGACTTGAGAGTGTTTGCAAAGCATTTATACTCGGCAAGATATTCAAACACCCACTTGCTGCTCAGAGTTTAATTTTCTTACTCAAGTATACATTTCTAGGCCTACCTCTCTGTCTTCCTATGTGCATTCTTTTTTTTTTTTAAGACAGAAGGACAGTGAGAGAATCAATTTTTAGTGAGTTTTTCACGTGGCTTTCGTTGCTCTGACACTTAGTTGTGTACGTGGGTGCTGGGGTTTGAACCCCTGTACTTGTGCATGCTGGGCAAGCGCCATAACCGCAGAGCCACCGCTCCAGCCCCCATATACGTTCTTGCAAACATGTTTTAATGCCGTGGTTTGAACCGCTCATACTGCTATTTTGTACAGACTTATTTTCTAAAGCCTTTTGATTTTGGTTTTTGGAAAACCAACTCCTTTTTTCCCCCTGGAACTAATGAGTGAGCAAGCAAGACGTTCTGTAAGCAAAAGTAAGAACTGCAGACTTTATTATGATTGGACCTGTGTTTGGAAATTCTGTGAATTGTGTTATGTCAGCATCCTGCTCATGGAGTAGGCTGTGTAAACAGCGGGCGCTGGGGGTTCTGTGAATGAGCAGCCTTCCTCCTCGCTTACAGGCCTCGCCACTGCCATTCTCCAGATTGCTGAGTGTTTATTTCACAGTAAAGAAGGTTCTAAAAATACCAGGCCGGTTAGGTTTTTATTGTAGATCATTTCATTTAAACTGCAGTGGGACATATAAATTTTAAAAAAGAAAAAAAAACATTGAAGGCAGGATGTTTTAGGAAAAGCTACAGAAATCTGTCTGTAGTCATTTGTTTTGGCTATGAATATAAAACTGCATAGAGGGATGGGAATAGATTTGTTCTGTCTTTTAACTTGGAACAATTAGTATTTTGAACTGATGTGTGAAAGATTTGAATTAGATGCTTGTGTGCTAGCTTGACAAAATAATGACTACCAAGTTCTGAATTTTAAAAATATTCTTTTTGAGCCTGACTTCAAGTATGATTTACAATTTTTATTTGTAATATTATTTCCCCAAAGTTACAGGGCACATCATACTATAATTTTGAGTATCCAGAGGGAGATGTGAAAGCAGTGAAGTTGACAGGGCTTCAGGGTAGAGACAGGGCCCAGGAGCCACTGCAGAGGAGGAGTTTTAGCTGGGAGAGGGGAGTGGACATAGAAGTGAGAGAACAGGAAGTAAAAGCTGGTAGGGAGCAAGAGGTAGACTGCAGAGAGTACAGACCCAGGCGCTTTGTCGTTTCACACTGCCAGGCAGTAACCATGGTAGGCTTAGGAAGGCTTACTGATTATGGAGCTTTGAATGCTTTCACAGGGACAGTAAGTAAAAAGGAAAAGCAGTGTTCTATCTTTCAGTGAGTGGAGGAGTTTCTCCTCTGTCCTACAGAGGAGATGTGTCCCTGACCACATCATGGAGCCAAGCAGAGAGTGTGCTGGGCCTGTGGACCCTCCTGATTTTTGTCTTTTTCCCCAGAGGCCAGGATGGACCTGGGGTGTGGCGTTTGAGTTGGGAATCTGGATAGGAGGCAGGGCAAGGATCAAGGGATGTTTTCTGCAGAGAGGACTGCTTAAAAACCTCCTGCTTGCATGAATCCTGAAGCCATGGCTGTACTGACAGGACTCTGCCTTTCTGGGACCCCAGAAAGTAGGTGGGGATCATATCTTTAATTTGGGGAAAGGGGAATGCTCAAGTTCAACATAGGTGATGGTTAATGTTTGTAGAAAAGCAAAATTGAGCACGGAGTGCATGAAAGATTTTCTCTGTCTTCTACTGAGGGCAGCTCGTGGACATTTGGCCTGTCTCAGAGAAACTGGGTCAGCCCTAGCTCTGAACCCTGGAAACGAACGTTGACTTGGTGCCCTCGGTGAGCCAGGTCTCTAGCCTGGTGATCCACATGCATGGTGGATCACCACCAGGTAGGTGCTACTTTCTCCATTCCAAAAGAAAGAACTTGAAGGCTGGAAACAGTAAGTGGCTGTCCACAGTTAGTGGACCCAAACTGCGCTGGACTGTGTCCTGGTGTTGCCTCAGAGAGCACCCTGACTCAGCCTCTGGAAGCCCACACCGCCCCACCCACACAGGGGCCAGTGGTCATCTGCACCCCTATTGTAGATTTTGAACCACAGGAAGCAGTGGTTCCAGCCAAGTGGGAGCGGGACGGGGGTGGTAGGATGACCCTGGCGTCCTCCCTGCTCTCTTTACAAGGTTCTTTCCCAGTGAGTGGTCAGGTGCATGGCATTGGGGCTGTGGTCAGGCCTTATAGCAGTGATCCTCAGACTTTGCAGTGCCATAGGAAGGGCATTGGGGAAGCCAGTGCTAGGGCTCCAGCTCCATTGGCTGTGATTTGGGGGACTGCAGTGGGATCAGAGCAGGCTGCATGGTGACGAGAGCCCAGATAGTTTAGGTTAAGGTGTCTGCATGTTACATGGTAAGAAACACTGACGCATCCATCAGCTTCCACACTGGCCCTCAGATGTTTCTGTGTGTGTTGTGGCACACCTCTGGATGTGGCCTTCACTGCGAAAAAGGTGTGCAGGAGTGCGCATTTGTGATGCTGCAGAGGGTGGGAGGTGGACTTTGACCATGACAGTGCAGAGAGGCAGACAGCTTGGAGGTCCCCTTCTGTCAGAGTGCATCCTACCTCGCCCACACTGAGACCACAGTTGCAGGATGTGCTGTGGGACCAAATCCTGCAGCTCCTTTCTATGCACGTAACTCACTTCATTTAGTAACAGTCCTGTGAAGTTACTTTTGCCAACTATATATTTAGAACTGGAAACTGGGAATACCTGACACTTTAAACAATTATCCCCAGGTCATTAACTAGGACTTGAAGTCTGTTTAAAGCTCCAGGTCCTTTCTTTCTGTCTTTGTTTATTTTTCAATTATACAAATCATAAGTTAATATAGTCTTATTTTAAAAGAATCAATCCAGATACACCAGCCACCCTGACATCTCCATATGCCTCCCCAGAAGTGCTCTCTGGTTTCAGGGGACTGTAGATCTTTCTAGTTGTCCTTGCCTTTCTTTGTATACGGGTATATGTTCATTTGTTTTCTGTTTGTTTTCACATAAATGGAATTATACTGAATGCATTCTTTTGTAACTTACTTTCTTAATTTAATAGTAACTCCTGTAGTTATTACCTCCTCCCTCCCCCATGGTGATGGGGATGGAACCCAGGGCCTCACACATGCTAGGCAGTGCTCTATCACTGAGCCACACCCCTAGCTATCCTGGGGTTACTTCTGTATCAACTGTACACGTTTTTATATTGCTAATCATCTTTATGTCAGAGACAAGAAGAATACTGGAATAATCCAAACTAATTTGTAAACATCGGAGTATGTGTCTTTAACCAGAGGTGCTCAACAGAGGCGATTCTGTTTCCAGGGAGACTTGGCAATGTCTGGAGCTATTTTTGGCTGTCACAACTTCTAGGTATAGGTGCTCCTGGCAGCAAGGGGTAGAGGGCAGGAATGCACAGGACAGAGCCCCACAACAAAGAATCATCAGAATCAAAATATCAATCATGCCAAGATCAGGGAAGTCTGATTGCTGTCAAACTACTCACCTTCATGGTATTTAGCAGCCCCATCAATATGCGGTTTCTCCACACTGACTTTAAAAGATACTGAATAGGGGCTGGAGTGGTGACTCAGCAGTCACTGCTTACCTGGTATGTGTGAGGACCCTGGTTTGAGCCCTAGCACCATGCATACAGCGAAGTGTTGGAGCAACAGAGGCCAGGTGAAAAACTAAATAAAATTGATTCTCTCTTTCTTTCTCTCCCTCTCTCACTGTCCCTCCTCTCTCTTTAAAAAAAAAAAAAAAAGAGTACTGAATAATGAGTCCATTTTTCAAAGTGGTAGGATTTGGGCTGGGTACAGTGACACATGCCTGTAATCTCAGAAACTCAGGAGCCTGAGGCAGGAGGATGCAAGTTCAAAGTCAGCCTCAGCAATTCAGTGAAACCCTGTCTCAAAATAAAAAGGGGGCTGGAGCAGTGGCTCAGCAGTTACTATACTTACCTGGCATGTTCAAGGACCCAGGTTCAAACCCCAGCACCACATACACAACTAAGCATTGGAGCAACAAAAGCTACATGAGAAACTAAAATAAAAATTGATATTCTCTCTCTCTCCCTCCCTCCCCCTCCCTCCCCCTCCCTCTCCCTCTTTAATAAATAAATAAATAAAATAAAAAGGGCTGGGGATATAGTTCAGTGGTTCAATCTCTAGCATATAATATATATGTAATATAGTATATATAATACCATATATATATAGTAAAATTTGAAATTTTCTAAGGAAAACCCTCTGTCTTCTTCCCTGATTTGAAATCATGTTCAAAATATTTTTCTTTGTTTCATAGTGTGGTTTATGAAAGAGGCAAAATTATCAATGACTAACTACCTATTGAATCTTGCTTCCTACCCATGTATTGGGGAAAGTGTTTCTTAGCACATGTTTTAAATGACTAGTTTTCCTTCAGTAGGAAGTTGTTCCACTTAGGACTAAATAGATCTGGATTCTGTAAAATTGGAAATAATTTTAACAGTTTAAATGCTGGATCAAAGCAAGGAACCATGGTAATTGCAGATCTGTTCAATTGGATCTATTATACCCTAGCGTGACCAAAAAGCAAGAACAGAATATATTCACATTTTATACACATTTTATATTATTTTGTTAAAATCTTGTAAGGTTGCTCAAAAATAAAAAAAATTAATAAAAAAAAAGCAAGAACATTAGCTGTCAGAAGTAAGCTCTTGGGCTGAAGGCTGAGAACAGGGCATTGTCTGTTTTCTGTGGCAGTTATTTCTGTGGGTTATTTCTTCAGACTGTAAGGATTCATGTGTAGCCCAAAGTGTAGGCTATTTGCATTCTTAAAAAATTCCTCCACCCATTTACCTCTTTGCTGAAGGATGCATTATCATAAATAATTGTAACAAAAACAATGTCTTTTTTTTCTCAAAATAATTTTAGAATAAACATGTCTCACTTTCAGAAAGAATGTATTTCCTTTAAGTTAGGATTTCCTTCTTGATTTGGATTATAGATTATTCTAGTATCAGATGTGCTAGATACTTGTTGAAATATCTTTTAAATATTAAATTGGAACTAAGAAATACTCTGGAAACTAAAATATTTTTAACTTACAAAATTCCAAGCTTTTTAAGCTATTTGTTTTTTATTGTTCTATCGTTAACCATGGACATCATAATTTGAAAACCAGTTGTTCCTTAATTTTATCAAGCATTTCAGATTTTATCAAGCATTTTGGACTTTAAAAGAGTTTAAGAGTCCAGAGAAATCTGCTATTTCAGGTGCTGCAGACCAGTAGGGGTAGTGGTGTGCTGGTGGGCAGCGTGGGTTTGCTGTGGGCCACACTGGACCTCCGAACCTACCCGCGTGGTGGGAGGGGCCTATGGCTCTGCCCCGGGGCCTGGTTTACAGCTTGCTCAGTGCGCCTGTTCTGAACGTCCTGCAAACGAAGTCGTGCTGCCTGCTTCTGCACCTTCTCTTTCCAGTCGCCTGTGCCGCACTTGCCCTTGCTTTTCTGCCTTAATTTTGAAAATACTTGTGAAGTTTCACTAAAACCTCTGATCAAGATTGTCAGTGACACTGCATTGCATCAACATGGCAGAGAACTGACCGCTTTGTGACACTGAAACTTTTCTTGTAAAACTGTACATGTGGGTATCTGTACTTATGCAGACCTCTAAGATGCATCTCCTTAAAGGTTTTTAATGCTTGTCTTCTTTGCCGATTGTGATGTGCTCTCCAGGACTTGGCCTGTCCGTTTTGGTCTGTAGAGGGCAACGTTCTTTTTCCTTTTTACTGAAATAAATTTAGGTGACACTTGTGTATTGGTCTAATTTCTGGATTGTCTCTTGGCGGGAAATGATAATTTAAGATTGTGTTATAGGAAAATAAACCAGTCTTCAATATGACATCCAGTTTAGAAAACTGTGAATCGTTTGCAGGTGATTTAATTAATTCAGGAATTTTAATACTACTTAAGTAAACAAACAATTTCAGTTTAATAACATACACGTTTTACTAGATGTTTACATAAAATGCCATGGGACCATAAAGAAGGAAGTGACTAATTCAGCATTAGGGCACAGGTATTTTATGTGGTGGAAGAACTGCCAAGTATTCAAAATGGTAGCATTTCTGAGGCTTGTTTCTGAAATAATAAACCGGATACTTCTGGGAGAAAAGAGATTAAGCACATTGTGAAATACCTGCAGGTTAAATTGGGGCAGTAATTAAATCAGAGAGAACTCAGAAAAGCTTTTGTTTTACTGATCAGATTTTCAGGAAGAGGTTTTCAGAATGTGTAGATCTGCATCCTGACTTGTGTTTAAATACAGCTGAGACGGCTTTGGAATTTTCCAAGCCTCTTTCCACAAAGCCTACTCCTGCTGCTCCTCCTGTCCCTCCTGGGTGCTCCAGGACTGTGTCGTGCCCACAGGGCAGCGTGTTATCCCGTGGAATCACAAACACAGCAGTGCACAGGGTTCTGGTCCGTGTGACCCCAGTGAGTCCTCTGAAGTAAAACTACACAGCAGTGTTGTGTTTTTGTTTTGTTTTTTCAGTGTTCTGTGAATGTTGCATGATCTGAGGCTTAGGAAGGCAAACTGTGAAAAAGAAACACCACCTTGTTCTTCTCTAAGGAGGGCACGGGGAAGCCAGGCGATTCCCTTTCTCAGTGGTTAGAAAGGAGTAGTCCTCCCAAGGAGTCAGCTTCAGCCAGTGTTTATGGAAGGACTGTGGTGAAGGGCCAAGGGCTAGTTCACGGTTGCTCTGAGGAATGTAAGGATCTGCAAGCCAGGCCCCTCCTCCCAGAGCCTGGAGTGAGAGTGCTCCGGACAGCACTGCAAGGCTCCCCGCGGAAGCACACGTGGGAGACCAGGGAGATTTCAGGGATGAGATCTTATCCAGTTGGAAGCCAGAGCAGGAATTTTGGAGAAAGGCGATTTTTGAAAGATTGCTGTAATGCCCGCAGCTGGAGCTGGGAGGGAATTGTTAAGTTTCTCAGGAAAGGGCTGGGTGACTTTGGCAACAAGCAGGATTCCAGAGATCAAAGAGGAGGCTAGAAAGTGAGTTTGACCAGGTGGGTTGAGGCCACCCACATAGGGGCAGGCTGTGCCCAGGAATCACATGGAAGCCTGGAGTCATAGGGGCCACCCGAGCCTTGGAGATGGGCCTCTCCCCCTCCTTCCCTGTCCTCCAGTCCTGTTTTCCCTCTTCAGCCCTCAGAGTCAGTTCAGACACCATCACTCTGGGAGCACTCTGAACACGGCTAGTTGGAACTCTCTTGCTGTGTTCCCACTGGGACTGTCTTACCCCTCATTATAGTACTTAGTGTGTTGGGCCACTCAGCGTAGCTGTTCCTGTTCCACCACCCATTGCCAGACTGTAGGTCTCCCATCCCTGTAGCCCAGGTGAGGCAGTTTGCATGCAGATCATACTCAGTATATGTTTTGTTGAATGAAAGAAGGGGATTACAAACAGGTTTTTTTTTTTTAATATAAAGAGATGTGCAGTAGAGAGCAATGTGGTAGAAATTCTAGGAGTTTAATGATCAGATGAAGAAGTTGTTTGGAGAAGCATAAAATATGCGCTCTGTCTCAGTCTGACAACACTGACCACAGTTTGGCTCTCCTAGCCGTTTGCCTGAGCAAAAACCACAGCTCTTTTTCCACACCCCAACCATGTGCCAAACCACAGCCAGCTTGCTCCAGCATTCCCAGCCCGCCTGTGACTGTGCTGCCTGCCACAGGATGGAGCAGATACAGGGAGGCGAGGACCAAACCACACCTGAAGAGTCCAAGTTAAAGCTTCTCTTCTAAAAGTTCACTGTTACGGATAAGCATTTTCAGTAGGTTTCCAAGCGATAGCCGAGCTCTTTCACTATTAAAACTGCTACATTAATCAACATTGGGCTTAAAACCAGGCACAGCCACGTTGGTCTGCACTTCCCGCCCTCGATGGATTTTAAATCACAGGTCGAGGCGACGTGTCTGCACATTTTAAATGCCAGAACCTGTTCACTTACATACACATATTTTTTTGTAGCTATCAGTTCATATATTTAGAAACCCAGTTCCTTATTGGTTAAAATGAGGGGGTGGGGTAGAGGATCTCTAAGATTGCTCCTCCAGCATTTTAAAAAGAAACTGTAGGAATTTATTTTTGTCCAAGGCCAGTACTAATATTTAATGATTGTATGTTTAGATTATTTACCACTAGGTGGCAGTAAAAAAGTTATTCTTAGCAATTAGAAATGCTTAATCTTTTTTATTTTTATTTATTTGTTAGCTTGTTTGCTTGTTTAGTGGTGCTGGGGCAAGAACCCAGGGCCTCTACGCATGCTAGGCAGACACTCTGATCCATTGAGCTACACACTTCCAGCCCTCCTCTTCCTCTCTCAATAACTAACCCACCTCTGAGATAACAACATCACTACCTCAGGGACCCTCGCTATCTGATCACCTCTTAAAGTCCCACTGGAGCTTCAGTGGTGGGGACACATTAAAACCATGGCCAATACATATTATTGAGTGACATCCCAAAGAGGCTTTAACAATTTGTGTTCCTAGCAGCAACGGGAACCCATCTCAGTGCCTTCTCACCAATATTGAGTTTTATGGTATAGGTTTTATTTGTTTTTCAAATGTGACAGGGAAAAATGAATGAGTGAATGAATGAATGAATATGACTGGGCACTATATAGCATTTAGGTGTTGGCTGTGTGTGTGTGTGTGTGTGTGTTCTTAGGCCGTGAATCCATATAGCATTTGATTTTTAAAAATCACTTTAAAAAGTTTAGAAATGTAAACCAGGAGAGATCTGCCAGTTAAATTGTAGTACTTCCCCTGTTACCCACAGTTTCTTTCTCTACCCTTTCTGGTCCCTATGGGCAACTGTGGTCCAAAAATATTAAATGAAATATTCCAGAAATAAACAATTTGTAAGTTCTAAAGTGCATGCCATTCTGAGTTGTGCAGTGAACTGATTCCATCCTTCCTGGGGCCTCAAACTGTCCCTTTGTATGCACCAGCCGCCTGTTGGTCCTCGGCAGCCATCCTGCTCACTGTCCGGTTAGCACTGCTGTTTTCAGGTAACCTTTCTTTTACTTTATCGGGCACAAAGCACAGGAGTAGTGATGCTGTCAGTTTATTACAATATATCATTCAGTCGTCCTATTTTTGTTGTTATTAATCTCTTTGCCTAATTTATAAGATAAACTTTATCGTAGGTATGCATGTGTAGGAAAACCCCAGTATGTCCGAGGTTCAGTACTATCCGGGGTTTTTGGCATCCACTGGGGTTTTGGAATGTCTGCTCAGTTTTCTGACTTTATGTGTTCAAGTCAGCTTATGCAAGTACGGGTGCGGGAGCCATAGTGGGAAACCGTGGCCATGTTAAATGTCATGGGCCCTGATGGCACCCCTCCGAATCTAGCAGTGTCCGGATTTCTTTGTTTTTAGACTTTCCTGTGATCAGGTGGTGTTGGGAAGTCATTCTCTGCTCAAGGCACGAGTGCACCGAGAGGCACTGGGTTAAGCCTGGGCCTTGATTTCTAAGAATCAGAGTATCATAGCTGTTTTCCCCTTGAAAGTGGCTTCCTCCTATTATACGTTTGGGTCTATATTACATTGTTTTTCAATTTTTTAAAGGGTAGTCATGCGAAATGTAGTAGTAATAGCCACCTGTTTATGAGTGGCTGAACTGAAACTTTGCTTAATGGAATTTGACTAAAATAATGGAACTTGGGCTTTTCAGTGGGATGCCATACTTCAGGAATTTAGCCCAGGGTCTCACATGTGGTAAGCATGACAACAATTAGTTGTCATAATTGTTAGAATTCTTTTAAGAAGTCACTTTTAACCAGATGGAGGAGATGGGAGAGTCCTCCAGGCAGAAGGGACATTGTAATGTCCTGAGAGGTTGTGGGTCGCAACCAGCTAGTGAGAGGAAGCCAGCCAGGTGGCAGGAGTGGGGGTGCTGCGGAGCCAGTGGGGCCGGGCTCTAGACTTTAGGAAGATATTTGGGCTTCATGGTAAGAGAGAATGGGAGCCATAGGGTCTCAAACTGAGACCAGTAAGGTTTGCACTGTTGAAACTCTCCCAGCCGCCTTGCGGAGTGCAGATATAGGGAGGTTCCTTAAAAGGTTTGGCCAGACGGTAGGTGCCCAGCTGGGGCAGGATACTTAAACCCCGATTCCTCATCCGTCAGGTAGATGCAGTAAGAGTACCTGCCCACAGGCTGTGAGGACCCAGCCTCTGTTTGTAAAGCTCTTAGAATGATCCTGGCATACAGGAAGTGCCGTGTTTTTAAGGAGAACACAGAGTCTCAAAGTGTGCACGTCTGTCCACATCTGGCAGCATAATTGGAGGCTTCCTGTACTGCCCTCGACTCTCCTCCATCACAGCCCACACCGAGCTGACTCCGAGCAAGCCTGCTGGGTCTGACTTGGACAGCCCCGTATCGACTGGGCTTTCCCTTGCCCAGAACACCTACCTGCCTGGCACCCCTGGGATCCCTTATTGAGAACACAGGCGCCCCCTGTATGGTGTACGCTCCACCACTTGCTCTTGAAAAGTGTAGCCAGGGACCATGAGTGGCAGCCCTGGGGCTGTGGGTTCACTTGGCCTGCATGGCACCTGCTCCCCCCGTGGGAGACCTGCACACCTCCACTTCCTCCCATCCCATTTCTCTTGATGCTTAAAAAGAAGTCCGAGAAAACTTGGGGCTGCTGTCAGCCCTTACTTGCTTTCTCTACTCAGGGCAGATTTGCCTGGAAAGGAAAAAGGAACAGTATGCAAGTGGCTCCCTGTAGCTTTCTTCCCTCTAGTAAGGAGCCTTTGAAC
Source organism: Aplodontia rufa (assembly GCA_004027875.1). NCBI lineage: Eukaryota > Metazoa > Chordata > Mammalia > Rodentia > Aplodontiidae > Aplodontia > Aplodontia rufa. The sequence goes on from PVKS010000523.1 coordinate 20,565, forward strand.
TGTACTTTTTATGAAGTTCACCTTACTCCATAAGCTCCTGTTTTTCTCTGACTCCAGTTGATTCATCTTTTATAAACCGTGCTATGTATGTGGCTGGTCTTTCGTTGTTGCTTAGATCATAAATGACTAGTGATGTTACAAAGCTCTTAGTTAACTTACTGTAAACTCTTCTACTTTGAAAACATTATGCCACATCTCATATAGGGCCTCAGGAGTGTCATCGGGAGCTTGGTGAGTAGGATTCCAGGCAGGTCTGAGATCTCAGGGAGCAATGAGTACCACAGTCTGGTCTGCGCAGAGAGACCCATTGGGCTCTAGGTAGGGTCTCCCATGGTGAGAGGCATGGCTGTGAAATTGTGGCAGGGAAGGGAGTGGGCACAGAGGGTTGGTCTGTGTTTCTGATGTGGCCTTAGCTGCAGTGGTAGGTGAGCTTTCTCTTTCTTTCTTTCTTTTTCTTTCTTTCTTTCTTTCTTTCTTTCTTTCTTTCTTTCTTTCTTTCTTTCTCTCTTTCTCTCTTTCTCTCTTTCTCTCTTTCTTTCTTTCTTTTTAAAGAGAGAGGGACAGTGAGAGAGAAAGAGAGAAGCAATTATTTAGTTTTTCACATGGCTTTTGTTGCTCCGAGACTTCGTTGTGTACGTGGTGCTGGGGTTTGAACTCATGTACTCCCGGATGCCGGGCAAGCGCTGTAACCGCTGAGCCACCGCTCCACCCCGGTAGGTGAGCTTTCTGATAGTATTTTAAATCTTTTTGAATATGAGAAATATTTTATGGTGAAACTGAAATGAGTTCAAAGATGGATGAGTGATGGTGACCCTGGTTGTCACTTGTGTGTTTGCCACCATTTGCTGTCCCTACAGGGACTGAGGTACACTTAGCACCTACTCTGTGTTACACTGGCATCTCCAGGTGTTTGTACGTACATGGACACACATACATTTATTTGCATATATGCAGTTCATTTTATCTCATGCCAGCAGAAAATACAGTACAGGCCTTTGTAAAAATTGTAAAATCAGCCCAGCACTGTAGCACATACCTGTGTGCAGAAACTTAGGAGGCTGAGGTGGGAAGAACACTTGAGCTAAAGAGCTCAGGAGCAGCCTGGCAATGCAGTGAGACTGTTACAAAAAACAAAAACAAAAAATACAAAACTCTGTTTCACTGTATAAAAGCAAAACTAAACAAACCCCACTGAGTTAAGTAAAAGGGATGCATTTTATGGTATATGAATTATATTTCAATAAAGCTGGTGTTAAATATTTCCAAATAAAATACTTTTTCAAAAATATTTTTTTCTGATTGTAGAGGTAATATGTAAACATACAGAAAACAGGAGAACACAGTGAAGTGGAAAGCGGGGGAAATTATGTCTGCACATGTTGCAAATCGCCCATGGTAGCTCTGTCCTAGAGACCATTACCTTTGGTGATGTTTCCTCTGTTATTTTATCCCCAAGAATTGACTCTTTTTCCATTGATGAGATCGTTTCTACGTATAGAATTTTACATCTTCCTTTCTTCATTAATACTGTAACATAAGCATTTAAAATGCTGTCATGCATGCTTTATAAACATTTTAATGACTCGCAGTGAGCCATCGTGTAAAGGTGCTATGATTTAACCGTCCCCTGCCGTTAGACAATTTTCATGATGAGAACTCTGTGACGAACATCTCTGAGGACAATCCCCATCATCAGGTTTAGATTTATTTCCTTACATATAGGTCAGGTACATCAAAGGTTTGGAAAGCTTTTAAGGCGTTTAGTGCATGATTTCTAGCTGATTCCACAGGACAGTGCCCCTGTTAGCCTGCATCGTGTCTTGTGCAGGTGGCACGCCCCTCGCCAGTTGCAGTCTTCAAGTCCAGGCTCGGGGTGGCCTGTGGGCTGTGGTGCCCTGCTCACGCCTCATGGGTGCTTCTGCCCTGGTCACAACAGCAGTGAGAGGAAGTCCCTGTGTGTGTTCCCAGGAGCTCGGATGCCTGCTTCCTAGAATCTCAACAGCTCTGGATGCTCACATCTGCAGATAGCTCTGATTCATTGAGTGGACACAGCATGTTCCTGTTCTAGTTTACTCTTTTTCATTATGAGAACGGACATGAATCCATTTGTTTCCAAGACATTTATATTTTTCTTAGGAGTTACTTGTTCATGTTTATGCTCTTAGTCTTTGTCATTTCATAATCTGTACATTAATTTGATGATTGTTTTTGTTTGTATTCCTAGTTTGTGCTTACATTATTTTCTGAAAAATAAAAGGCTTTCTGTTTAGAACAACTGGTCTTTTATTCTTCTTTGTTGGTGCATCATAATCATACACGATACCAGTACTCGTTATGCCACACTCCCACATGCATCTCAGGTGATTCGACCAGTCTCCTTCCCCGGCACCTGCCCTTTTTGCCCCCTTTTCCCTCTCCCAGTCCACTTGCTGTGCTGCTGATCTCCCTTGTGTGGCTGTTCTTATTTTAATACTAGCATGTCTTCTTTGACCTTGAATCGGAGTGACCTGTGTGTCTGGACAAAGTGTCCTTGGGGACAATCCCATTTACAGACCACTGAGACTCTGGGTATCTTGAATCACAGGCACCTTCGTCCTTCCTAAGAAGTTAACTTTTCCTCTTTCTGTTTGTTTTTTAGGGTTTGTTATTGCATATACTTTCAGCCTTCAGATTTGACATAGAAGAAGTTGGTCTTTTCACTCAGTGTCTTGGGTACGAGGCTGCTGATTACTGTCCTGGTTTGCTTAAAAATGTGAGTATGTTGAATTTATTAGTACTGAAATTATCATTGTAAAAAAAAAAAAGGTAAGTGGAAATATTTCACTCCTCCAGGAGAGCTGTTTAACCTTTCTTTGTTTATGTCTTCTTACCTTGGGCGGACTTACAGCCATGTAAGGAAGAATTGTGAGATGGAAGGATATAAGAAAGAAGAAGGAAACCAGGAAAGGGTTTACTAAATCGAGCGATCAGCCTCTCTGGGAGAAGAGCATTCTTTAACCAGTATAAACACAGCCTTGTGCTCTTGGATAAATCTTTTCTTTAAAATAACCTTGTTAGAATTTTATGGAAAAGAAAAGTAAAAAGTGCACTGAGTAACCTAGTACATACTTACCTCTTTAGTATTAAAGCTGTATTTTCTTCTGCCTTTAATTTTAGCCACAGTCAAGAAATTTTAAATTCTGACCTTGACACAACTCTCCTAAAAAGGCTGAGATTTTTAATGTTTAGCTTTTTCAGTCTTTTGAAAGTTGAACACGTGAAAAACATTCTTTAAAAATGCAGAACTACATTCAGAAAGAAGAAATGAGTGAACTCTAGCATATTTTTATTTTTTTAAAATGAGTTTGGTTTTAATTCTTAGGAAGTTAATAAATTGTCTATTGTTCACTGCTAGGTAAGAATGTAGATGCTCAACATCAAACCCACTTACGGGTTTGGTGGTTCTGGCACTTGCCCGGCATGCACAAGTACGCAAGTTCAAACCGCAGCACCACGTACACAACAATGTCTCTGAGCAACGAAAGTCACATGAAAAACTAAATACAAATTGTTTTTCCTCTCTCTCTCTCACTGTCTCTCTCTCTTAAAAAAAAAAAAAAAAACAAACAAAAAAACCCACTTATGGGTAAATGTAACTTGGCACAGGTTTCTTTTCACTCTGACAAAGGAAAATACTAGGAGAGGATGGAGGGGCGGGCAGGAATCTCAACGGAAATGTCACTCACACCCAGAAGAATAGAACTGATGTAATCCTGTTTGCAGTATGAGTTCACCTGCAACTGATTTTGTTTTACAGATGGTTTTATCATTAGTGTCTGAACTCAGAGAAAATCATCTTAATGGATTTAACACTCAAAGACGGTAGGTGTTAAACTAAACATCCCTCTTCTCAAGTTTCAGCGTATCAGTTCAGTTCTGAGAAAAAAACGCCTCTAAATCACAGGACATGTGTGTTCATAGTTATGAGTATATTCTGTGTGGCTGATTGGTGAGTTTTAACTTTTTTAATCACTATTTCCTTAACTCTCTTAGGACAGTAAATGAATTGTGCAACATCTTTTATGTACCCTTTAGTTACAAATCCCTATCTATACAGTAAGGAGCCCTGAGGCTCACCCTGGGGTTGCCCACCATGTGGGAGGAGAAGCCAAGGATACACGTGTGTGCTCTTGAGCTAGCCCTGCTCCACCCACGCTGCCACTGGGAGAGTGAGAGAGAGGGAGAGAGAGAGAGAGCTGTGTCTGTCAGGATATTTACAAGGCAACAAATATTTGATGTGCACATATGATCTATTTTAGGAAACATAATATTCTAAAATCTAGACTAAACAAATCAAATAGATTCAAACAAATTAAAAGGCAATTCATCACATTACAAATGTTTCTTTGCTCTGTGAAAGAATTCAGAGTTGGTTTCATTGGTGAGCATTTAATTTTTAACAAATCATTAACCAAGAGAATTTAGGGTCTGAGGGACTTTGTGTGTATGTGTGTGCATGTGTCTGTAAAACTGTTGCTAAATCAAGCTCTATCATTTCATCTGACCTATAAAGTAAACTATACAATTCTTAGAAGAAGAAATTGGAAAAATTCCTCATGAATTGGATTTGGCAATGATTTTTTAGATATGACACCAAAAGTATAAGCATCAGAGGAAAAACTATATAAATAAGACTATTAAAATTCACTTTTTGCTGGGAATATATTTTTGCTCAGTGCCAGAGGTCCTAGGTTTGATCCCCCACACCAAAAATAAAGCAAGCAAGCAAAAAGTTACCCTACCAAACTGAGTGAAAGCTTTTGCAAATAGTATCTCTAAATAAGGAATTAGTATCTTGAATATATAATAAACTCTTCAACAATAACCAAAAACCAGTTCAAAAATGAGCAGGGGCTGAGAATGCAGCTCAGTTGTAGAATACCTGGCTAGGTACTTTAGGGACTCTGATTTCGATCCCCAGCACGTAGAAAACAAAACAACAAGTAAAAAGCAAAGAACTGGGGTGGATGGTTGTGTATCTCTGGCCAACAGGCGCATGAAAAGATGCTCAGCACACTCATCATCAGGGAAATGCAACTCAAACCACAGGGAAACACCAGTTCATTCCCAGTACCACACTCATCATCAGGGAAATGCAACTCAAACCCACAGGGAAACACCAGTTCATTCCCAGTAGCACACTCATCATCAGTTCATTCCCAGTAGCACACTCATCATCAGGGAAATGCAACTCAAACCACAGGGAAACACCAGTTCATTCCCAGTAGGGGGACCATAAAAATAATAATAAAAAAGAAAACCACGGAAAATAGATGTTGGTGAGGAGGCGTAGAAATTGGAGCCCATGCACGTTACTGGTGGAAATATAAACTGGTGCAGCCATTGTGGGAAATAGTTTGGGGTTTCCCCAAAAAGTTGAGCATTGAATTAATACTATATGACCCAGAAAATTCAGTGCTATATATATATCCAAAAGAATTGAAAGCAGGAGCTCTAACAGATGTCTGTATACCAGGGTTCATTAGCCACAGTAGCCAAAAGGTAGAAAAAACCCAAATGTCGATCATCGGTTGCAGGGGTAAACGAATGTGGTATATGCAGTGGAGTACTATTCATCTATAGAAAGGTATAGATTTTTTATGTATGCAAGAGCAGGGCAGACCTTGAAAACATCTTACTTAGTGAAATAAGCCAGACACAGAAGGACAAATAGTGTTTAGTTTCACTTATATGAGATCCTAGAATAGGCACATTCATAGAGACAGAAAGCAGAGTAGAGGTTACCAGAGGCTGGAGGAAGAATAGAAAGGGAGTTATTGTTTATTGTGTTAAAAATTTATGTTGGAGATGAGGAAAACTTCTGGGTACAGATAATAGTGATGTCAGTGAATCGTAACCACTTATAAATGGCTAAATAATAACTATTATTTGTTTTACCACAATAAAAAATTAAACAAGAAAAAAATTGGATGTGCTAGCACTGTGTAGTCCCTCAAATGACTGAAATTGAAAACACTGACGTTGGCCTGTGCTGAAGAAGATGTGGATCTCCTGTGCTCCGCTCATGAGAATGTGCAATGGCACAGCCACTTCGTGATGGTTCCCTGCAGAGTAAGCCCAGCTTGCACGCAGCAGCAGTTTCACCGTTGGGCATTGATCCTAACAGACAAATGCATAGGCACACGCTGATGCGTGCATGTAAATGTTCAGGGTTGCTTTATCTGTGATGCTTCTAAACCAGAACTAATCCAGAGGACCACCATCAAAGGAATGGATAGACAAAGTTTATGGGGTTAGGGGGGCAGCTTAGTGATAGAGCACTTGCCTAGCATGCACAAGGTCCTCAGTTCAAACCCCAGCACCCAAAATCCCCCTGTTAATCACCATTTCAAAAATGAAGACAGGTCGTAGAATATGAGAAAAATACTTCCAAGTTATGCATCTGATTAAGACCTCATATCTAGACTGTATGAAAAACTCAGTAATAACAACTCAGTTTTAAAATGGGCAAATGATTGAAACACATTTCACCAAAAATATGTATATACAAGTAGCTAATAAGCACCCACAGGCTTGTACCTGAATGTTCATAACGCTCTTCATAATGCGCAAAAAGTGGGAGCAGCCCAAACATCCGTCCACTCAGGAAGGGACAAACAAAATGTGGCATGACTGTGCAGTAGAGCAACGCTCCTCAGTAAGAAGGAAGACCTCAGAAAGAAGCCACCCACAAAAGGCCACATGTGGTGTGATTCCATTTATAGGAGGTGTTCAGAATAGGCTAACCTAGACACAGGGCTGCGGGAAGGAGCAGAGATTTCTTACCAGTGAATACTTGGGATCTTTCTAAGCTGATACGAATGCTCTAAAGTTAGACGATGATGGTGATTTTCTAAGTAGATTTATTGACATCACAGTACACTTCAAATAGGTGAATTTTCTAGTAGTATGATGCATGCCTAAAAATTAATAATCTCTAGACTACTTATTTACAAAGCAGGTAAAGACTTTGATTTAGACGTGCGGTAAATGTTGAATAATGTATCCTTTGAATAATATAATTTTTAAAAATTTTAAGGGGAACTTAAAAATTGAAAAGATCAATGCATATGTACTGTCCACGCCAAACTCTCAAAATGTCACATAGTTGATAATTAAAAAAAAAAATCAACGAAGAGTAAACAAAATAATAGTGATAATAATAGTAATAATAATGAAACACTATTAACAGTTGGGGAAAGCCAGTCACAGACCTGTAAACAGACAAAAAGATGAATATGCAAAATATAGAAATGACCACGAACCAGTCATAAAGGGCAAACAACCCACTGTGGAAAGGGGCAAAAAATATAAACAGGCCATTACCCAGAGAGGAAAGCTAAACGGATAATAAACAGTAAAGGAGTTACTCAGAATAACGAAACCTATGGCAGAGTAGGAAGCCCCAGATCTCATTCCCCCATGGAGACTCAGCGTAACAAAAATAGATGCCCAAAACAGCCCTTTTTGAGAACTTCAGAGAGCTAAGAAGTTGCCATGCTTCACGCAAGCTCAGAGTCAAGAGTAGCCATATTGAAGATGATAAAAAATAATAATAATAACATATATATATATACACACATATATACACACACATATACATATATGTGTGTGTGTGTGTATATACACACATACATACACATATATTGTCATATCAACAGTGAGAGCGCTCTACCGCCAACCCCCTGGCACAGATGGACAAGTTTGGGAAAAAAGCCCAACTTACAGTTTTTCCCTTTGGAGGGAACTAGAAGATTGGGAATGTATATCCAACATTTCAGCTTTTCAGGGAGCTGTCCAAGGAACTTGTGTGTGTTTCAACTGACTCAGCACCAGTGGGGAACCAGCATATTGTGGATAGCTGGGGACCACAGAGAACAAAGAAAGCTCAGTGGTTGTTGCAGCACCAGAGAACTGGCGGAGGCTGGCCCAGCTCAATAGGATTGGGAGAAATTGCACAGCTTATGCTTCTCTCTTGTGAGAAAGAGGAGTGGAATGTGCATCTAGCATTCTGGCTCTTCTGGCGGTTGCCAGAAGGACTGTTTTCTTTCTTGACTGACTTGTAGCACGGACAGGAAACTGGCATACTTTGGATGCCTGAGGACCATGAAGCAAGCTCAGCAGCTTGTTGCAGTGCCAGAGAAACTGCAGTACCACATGCATACACCAGAGGGAGCAAAAGATTACAAGCTCTTGAAAAATAAAAAATGAAGCTCTGTAATTTAGAAATTACATGCAAAAGTCTAGAGAAGACATTCCTGGAAAAGGTTTGAGGTACCTACAGAATCTCTAGTTGGACTTATTGGTGAAGGTCTTCTCTTGCACAAATCGAGTTTGAAAAGACTGGAGGAGGTAGCTGTTTTCCATTTCTTTCTTTCTTTTTTAAGTAAAAACCCATAAAAATAACAAGACACACAAAGAAAAAGGGAATTGTAACTTAACCAAATGATTAAAATAAATCCCCAAAACCAACCCTAAAGAAACAAAGGTCTGTGAATTACCTGACAAAGAATTCAAAGTGATTATCTTAAAGAGTCTCAAGTGCACTTTTAAGAGAACACCCATAGACAACTAAACAAAATCAGGAAATCAATGCATGAAAAAAATGAGACTATCAAAAGGGAAGTACAAATTATGAAAAAAAATCAAATCCTGGCACTGAATTTGTATTCTGAAGAATACAATAAATAAATTGGAAAGTTCACTTGAAGATTTCAATGGCACACTTGATCAAGTGGAAGAGAAAAGGAAAACACAAAAACAAGTCATTTGAAATTATCAAGTTAGGGGAATAAAAAGAAGAATGAAGAACGATGACAAAAACCTTAGGGACTTAAGTGACAGCATCAAGAGGAAGAGTATGTACAGTATGAGAGTCCCAAAAGAGAGAGGGGAGAGAAGCCGGGAAGGGGAGAGAGAGGGAAGGATAGAGCAGTTATATGAAGAGATAAGGGCAAATTTCCCCCAAATCTGAGGAAGGAATTAGAAATCCCAGTGCAAGAAGCTCACAGTGGGGCTGGAGAGGTGGCTCAGCAGTAGAGTGCCTGCCTGGCGTGCATGAGGACCCAGGTTCAACCCCCAGCACCACATGCACAATTAAGTGAAGGAAAAGTAAAAAAATCAGATGAAAAAACAAAAACTCTTTCTCTCTCTTTCACTGTCTCTTGAAAAGAAAAGAAAAGCTCAAAGGACTTCAACTAGGATGAATCCAAAGAGACTGCTACCAAGACATTTGTGATCAAGCTATTTGAAGTTAAACCTTAAAAGCAACATAAAAGCATGACTCATGTACAGGGGGCCTTCTATAATGCTAACAGTGGATTTCTCAGCAGAAATATTACAGGACAGAAAGGTGTGGAATGATATATTCAGAGTGTTGGAGGGCAGGAAAACAAAACACAACAGCAAACTGCCAACCAAGGTAAGCAAGACTTTCCTGCAATGAAGGAGAAGTAAGACCTTCCCATGTAAATAAAACCAGGGGAGTTTTCTACCACTAGACCTGCCTTGTAAGAGTTGCTAAAGGGAGTCCATTAAGTTGAAGTAAAAGGACACTAAACAGCAACACAAAAACATACAGAGATAGGGGCCGGAGCAGTGGCTCAGCGGTTATGGCGTTTGCCTGGCATGCATGAGGATGCAGGTTTGAACCCCAGCACCATGTATACAACGAAGTGTACAGCAATGAAGGCCACATGAAAAACTAAATAGAATTGATTCTTTCTCTCACTGTCCCTGTCCAAAAAAAAAAAAAAAAGTTAGAAAGCTTTCTGGTACAGGTGAATATATACACAAACATTAAACCATATAGTACTAGAATAATCTTGGTACATAACTTACTTTTAATTCTAGTACAGAAGTTAAAAGATAAAGGTATAAAATAACTAAAACTATTTGATTACTGAAATTGTAACTGCGGCACTGATAACAAACTTGGGAGAAGCGAATGAGAGTTCTGCGTGTGATTGAAGTTAATCTTTATTAGCTTGAGGTATGCTGCTGTGATGCTTGGCCTGTTCTTATTGCTCTCTCTGCTTCCTGGCAGCCACATCTTAAGCAGCTTTCCTCCACCACATCCTTCCACTATGAGTTCTGCCTCGCCTCCGGCCCGGAGAAGTGGAGCGGGCTCACTGTGGGCTCAGTCTCTGAAACTATAAGCCAAAATAAGCCTTCCCTCCTGTAATTTGTTCTTATCAGGTGCTTTGGTCACAGTGACACCAAGATGACTAACGAAATCGTTAAGTGCAAAAATTCTCCCATCATTTCTAGAAGTTGGGAGTGTAAAGTGAATGCCCGGACATTGTGCTGAGTTCATCACTGATTCAGTCCTCTTTTTTACATTTTTGGGGTTTTTTTGATACTGGCGATTGAACCCAGGGACACGCTACCACTGAGCTACATCCCCAGCCCTGTTTAGTTTTTATTTTGTGATGGTCTTACTAAGTTGATGAGACTGGCCTCGGTGAGTCTCCTACCTCAGCTCCCTGGACATTGGGAACTGTGTCCAGCTGATTCAGTCTTTTATGTTGCTTTTCCCTTCCCTGGTTTATACCAGCTGCCTTTCTTCACAGGTCTTATATTTTAGCCCTCAGGATCTGTCCAGATCCCAACATCAGAACTATGTGAAGTGTGTTCCTTGGGATCAGCAGCCTTAGCGACGCCCAGAGTAGGGCCAAGGATCCTGTCTTTCAGCGTCTTTGCCCATGAGTCTCATGTTTGAGGAAAGCTGCTCTTCACTGCTTGATAGCAGCTCTCCAAACTAGGCACCGTCCCTGGCAGTGTCCTGAGCGCTCTGAGTGCTGTGATGGATCGTGTCAAAGGTTTTCGTTTTGGGTGATGAGCACTGTAGTGTCATCATCTGTCTGTTTTCTCTTCTGATGATCACCGGTGACATTCTCATGTGGATGGGTTTTTGTAAACAGTTCTTCTGTGTGAGCACTTTGTCTTTTCTCCCCAAATATTTACCCGAGATTCACTTGTTCTTTACCACTTTGCTAAAGTCCCTTCCACCTTCCATGGTGCCCCACCATCTTCTCTAACTCACCACCAGGCTGGTTTTAGATCTAAAATTAGTGTTGTTTTGAGTCCATCTTCTAAGTTGCTAATGAAAGACAACTAAGAAGTTGTCTAGTTCAGTCATAAGGATCTTGACTTGCAGAGCAGTGAGCTGCCCAGGTGGCGTGGAAGAGGGGGCTGTGCGTGTCTGTGTGTGACAGTGGGTGCTTTTCCATGTGCATGTTTTGCATAGAACCTAGCACAGCACTTTGCTCGGAGTCAGAGCTGTGTGGATGTTCGTGGCGTTGAATGTTCTGCTCATGGCTTATCCAGAGTCAGAAATGGAAAAGGTGAGAAAGCAGAGGGGTGATCTTGCTGCCCAAGCTTAACTCACAGTCCTCCTCTTGAAAGACTGGTAAGTGCAGCTCTTCTCTGTTGTCTGAGAAGAGAGAATGCGGAGCACTGGGGACTGTCAGCAGTGATGGTGGGCAGGGATGGTGACTGTCGAGGGATTTGATGATTTATCAAGGGCATTTATCAAGCACTGAAGCCCATAGGTTGTGGATTGTATCTCCCAACTGAAAAGGGTCTGAGATAATTTACCTGAAAAACTTACATCTCTTATAAAGTGAGGTAGTGCTTGGTGCCACCAAAGTGCAGCAAGCCAACTGACAACTGGACTCCAGGGTGCTCCGGCCCTCGGGACTCTTCCTTTGGCCTGGACACCAGGCTGCAGGGTGTGGTACGGGGCACTGAGCACTCCGTCTTGCCTCATGGCCAGAGCAGCTCTCCAGCACAGGCTGCACAGAGTCCAGCCATGGAGGGCTCATGCAGCCACGCACGGTGGAGGGCCTCCTTCCCCCGTGGCCGCGAGGGAGCCTCCACGCAGTCTGCAGCAGACCATATGACTGCACAGTCAGCTGGCAGTGCTCAGAAGGTCCCTAACACCCCTAATGTCGCTCCTTCTAGACAGTTTGTTGCAAAGAACTGGAGAGAATTTAAACATCCTGACAGTGAAATGTTGATTTTACTTGGTGGCAAGTGAAACTCTATTTTAAATCGCAATGACAACACTATTTATTAGGCCTCTAAAAATAATGCAAAAGGAAACTAAATTGATTCCCCCCGATTTTGTTGTTGTTGTTGTTATTGCTCCTCTGATGGTCTCTGAGTCAGAAGTTAGGAGATCAATATCTGTATTTTCTATAAGGCTTTTTGAATCTTTTGAAATGAATTTCAACTATTCAAGTAGCAAAAAAAGTAAAAAAAAGCATAGTTACCGCTAGTCAGGAGGACCCAGAAAAACAGCAGGGCATTGTTGATATAATGTTGAAATTTGGGGGACATTTGGCTGCTGGAACTTTTGAAACCATGACAGTGAAAGGAAAGGAATGATAAATCAGCTCCATAAACGGACAGAAATGTCCTCAATTTAAGCATAGGCCCTTCTGTATACTGTATCCTGAAGCAACTTTTTAGATTTGTAAATATTAAAAATATTAAAAATGTACAAATAACTTCAGACACATAAGAGAACTGGACAGAGTATTCTGATCTCTCTCTTAACTAGTAGCACTAAAGACGAAGCCACGGTGGCTCCAGCATGTTTGGCAGCTGGCTTTCAGTTGTCATCACAGTGCCACTCTGCCACCTGATGTCTTGAAATCCGTTTCGAGACACAAGAACATGCTTGGCTGACTTCACTGTTCACTAGAGAGCTCTGGCCTCAAGAGCTGAATCCATCCCAGACTTTTAGGGGTGCAAATTCAGTAATGGATGGCAAACAGAACTTTCTGTTTGAGTTCTTTTTTTTTTTTTAATCAACTTTATTTATTTTTTCATCTGGCCTTTGTTTTTCTTTTTTTTTAAGACAGAGGGGCTGGAATGGTGGCTCAGCAGTAGGAGCGCTTACCTGGCATATGCGAGGACCTGGGTTCAAACCCCAGCAACATGTACACAACAAAGTGTCAGAGCAATGAAAGCCATGTGAAAAACTAAATAAAGTTGATTCTTTCTTTCTTTCTCTCACTGTCCCTCTCTCTTAAAGAGCTTTCCTTGTTCCCACACTTTGTTGTGTACGTGGTGCTGGGGTTCAAACCCACACCCTTGTGCATGACAGGCAAGTGCTCCAACCACTGAGCTACTGCTCCAGCTCTGGTTTTAGTTCTTAAAGTTAGACTTTTAAGGCTCATCAAAAGTGGCTGGAGTGGTGGCTCAGCGGTTACAGCGCTTGCCTGGCATGCACGAGGACGTGGGTTCAAACCTCAGCACCATGTAAAATTAAGTGTTGGAGCAATGAAAGCCACATGAAAAACTAAACATAAAATTCATTATCTCTTCCTCTCTGTCACTGTCCCTCTCTCTTTACAAAAAAAAAAAAAAATCAAAAGACTCACATGGAATGTTGGGCATCCAGTTGCTTTTTAAGTTCAGTCTTCTGATAAGTGAAAATGAACTCAGTAGAAGATCATGCATTTCTCTGAGAACTGTATATGGACTCAGCACATTCGGAAAAATATCTGGAAGATGTGTATCTTGTTGAATTCTAAAATTCTATGAAATAAAGAAAAAGACATGGTGTACATCATTGTTATCAGAGTGAATTAGGGATACTCTGCTAACACAGACATATCCTGGTCTTGGTAAAGCCAGTTGGGAATTTTGCTAATTGCATCACAGATTTGCTTTCACAGGTAATAACCTAAACTAGGAACCAAATGAAGCACCATTTCATCTGTGCTGCTGCTGCTGCTAACTCGGGTGCCCGCACAGACATCCGTCCGTGAGCTTAGCACCACGCCAAGGAATTTGTCTGTGTGCTTCTGAGAGGCAAGCACCCTTAACAAAGAATTATGAGGCACAGCCTGGCACAGATGGATGCTTTTCAGCCCTACCAAATGTATCTGCTGATATTGTCTAGCAGACTCCTAATGGTGGGTCAGGGCAGCTACCAGCTGTTTCCAAAAACAGGCCTGGCTGGTGGCTAGTATCTACCTAATGCCAAAAGCCCATATTTCTCTCTCTAGGAGTTGATCCGTACGCCAGGAACCAGTTGTTCAACAGGAGAATCGGTTGAACAGTTTGACAGTTGATTGTGACACCCCCAGACAGAAGACAGCCACTCAGAAGTACATCCGGACTCGTAGTTGGGTCTGGTCTGCCATTTGCTGTGATTTGCAGGCTGCGTGTAAGAACATCCAGCCTGCTTGGTTTCTGGAATGCTCAGGTTAACTGTGGTGATCCCAGCTTCTGTTTTGTGTCACCTCTTGGCAGGTGTGCCCCTAACATCAAGTTGTGTGGGAACAAGCGTGCAACAGAGTGCAAGACCATGTGTGACAGGAGTAGCTTGCGATCTGTTGGACCGATATCAGGCAGAATGTATGAGGTGCAGTTGATTTAGAAATGGTGCTCTCAGTTTCCTTTTACCAAGTATATTGAACAGTTTCCTGTTAACTGGTACTAGGGGTTTTGACTTTTAGGGTTTTTGTTTGTTTGTTTTGTTTTTTCTAAAGAGAGAGAAGGTCAGTGAGAGAAAGAGAATCAACTTTAGTTTTTCATGCTGCTTTTGTTGCTCTGACACTTCGTTGTGTACATGGTGCTGGGGTTTGAACCCACATCCTTGAGCATGCCAGGCAAGTGCGGTAACTACTGAACAACCAATCCATCCCCTTGACTTTTGTTTTAGTATGCTTACGTGTAAATAACCAGAGACAAATTCTTCAGTTGAATACATCTAAGAGATGAATTGTTCAATTGATTTGGGTGAAAAACTTAAAAGCACAAATAACTCTAAAGATACCAATGTAATCAAATAGTGAGAAGGGCTCAAAAAGATATAACTAAAGGAAAAATGGACTTTGGGTGGGATATTGAGTAATCTAAAGCTGATTAAAGGGGCTGGAGCGGTGGCTCAGTGGTTATGGCGCCTGCCTGGCATGCATGAGGGTGCGAGTTCAAACCCCAGCACCACAAACACAACAAAGTGTTGGAGCAATGAAAGCCACATGAAAAACTAAAAACTGATTCTTTCTCTCTCTCACTGTCCCTCTCTCTCTTTAAAAAATAAAAAAAAAACTGAGTAAAGGTGATTGATTTTTCATAAACTACCTTTACTGTTTTGGAGATAAGAACCTGAGGCAGGAAATAGCTCCTTCATTATGAATATTTTCTTTTCATTTTCAGTATTTTATTAGATGATATTGTACGTTAGTTTTTAAAAGTTTAATTGTAAGATACCGTGACATACAAAAATTCTATGCTGTACTCATTGCCCAAATTTTACAGTGCCGATATTTTATTAATAGTTATATTTAACATTTTTAAGAAAATGAAATGTTTCAATCATAGTTGAAAGCATCCCAGTTTTATTTCCCGTCCCTAGGACTAGGCACACCCCAGAAGCGGGTGGAGGTTTTTCCTGTCGTGTTTTGAACACGGCTGCTTCGTAGATGTTTGGGTATCTTCAAGCTTTCCACAAACAGGGCCGACCTGTGGCTGTCTCACTGCGGCTTGCTTCACTAATCCTTACATCTTGAGATTGTATATTTGAATAATATAGGTCTGGTCACTCATTGTAACTGTTGTATAGCATTCTAGTCTATAAATAAACCATTATTATCTATTTATTCATTTTAGTAGAGATACACAGCGAGGTTGAATCTTCCCTTTAGAAACAGTTCTGTTTAAATCTCCTCACCTGATGAGAAGAGCTGGGAGCAGCCAGTGCCTGTTACTCTCCAGCTCGGCTGCAGAATGTACACGTTTCCATCAGCCGCACCCTGGGGTTCTTCTCTGTGTAATTGAGGGGGTGGCTCTCCCACTGAGGTGGAACACTGCATTGAACGTCTGTTGAAAGTGGCTACGCCTCTGGAGGTGAGAAAATGAGAGTGTGTCTGTATTCCAAAAGCTTCAAAGAACTGTTGGACAGCTGATTTAGTTGCATCTCTAAATTTGATAAGAGTAAAAACTAAGTTAAAGAGCGGCAAGGGTGTAACAGGGCACCACGACCCACACCTGTAATCCCAGTGAGGCAGGAGGATCTCAAGTTCAAGGACAGCCTGGGCCACTTAACAGGACCCTGTCTCAAAAATAAAAAGGACTGGGGGTGTAGCTTAGTAATGGAGCACCCCTGTGTTCAATCTCCAGTACCAAAAAAAAAGAAGAAGAGGAAGAAAAGGAAGAGGAAGAGGAAGAGGAAGAAGAGGAAGGAGAAGAAGAAGAGAAGGAAAAACAGCACTGCAGTACTCGTAGCAGTGGGGCGAGGCCCCTCTGACTCCTGCCTTGCTCTCTGGTCCACGCCGTGGCCTCCTGCTCCCGTTATGGTGCTCACACCCTTGACACGTACTTCTCATTAGCTTGGAGCATCTCTCTCTGGGGCTTTGCTCATCCACTTACTTCAGATCACTGCTCGACTGTCACCTTCTCAGTGAATTCCTGGCATCCCTTATCCCTCGGCGCCCTTCATTTCCAGCCTGGCAGTGTCATCTGTGTGTTCTCTCCCTCACTGGCTTCATCGTCTTTGCTTCTGTGTCTTGACTACTTCAAACAGGGCCTCACATGTTGAGAGTGGTCAGTTTATATTCATTAAGTGTACAGATAGGACAAATTTACTCTGATTTGAAAAACAAATTCCTGAAGAAGAAATAGAAGTGGGTAGCAGTTAGTCTTACAAGTTATCAGCAAAATGCAAATTACAACAATGGAATTTTTTTTTTTTCCTACCAAATCGGCAATGAGTAAAAATGGATGATAATCTCACTAGCAAGTGTGGGTGAGCACACCTGTGCGGTCTTGGGGAAGGTGGCTTAGCATGCAGCTGCGTGGGCAGATGGACACGTGCAGGCTAGGCTGTAGCACTGTTTGTAAGCATCAGAAACAGCCTCTTTGGCTGCTTGGAGTTACGGCACATGTGTGGTTTTGAGTATCAGACGGCAAGTTTAAAATGAGGGACAACTTGTGTTCTGTGGTGACTTGTGTGTTTCACAAAACACACAACCAGATCTCTATGTTGATGATTGTGTATCTAAATACCCAGAAGAAAGAGCTCATGGCAGAGACCCAGAGCTTTCATTGTATCACATACTAGTAGTTTCTGTGTTATCTGTTTTTTGATCATTTAGCATATGTAAGCAGTTATTGCTGGGTGCTGTGAGCTGAGATGCGAACAGAATAGGAAAAAAGGCCTGTCCTCGGAAAACTGCTGTGCTCACAGGCAGTTGTGGCCCTGTTGGCCAGCGGCACTTTCTGTGGTCGCATCCACACCTGTAAACCTGCGCTGTCCTGTGCTTGAGGCACTGGCCTCATGTTGAAAGGTGCCAGGTGCAAGGGAGGCACTAGATCTTTTTCCTTTATTTCATTTTAATTCCGATTGCCACACATGGCAGCCAGTGCTTCAACAGGGATGTCAGGGAAGACTGCCTAGGATGCGCTGCAGCTCGGCCTCCCTGCAACGAGGGTGCCGGCCACCCCCACAGGCAGGCTGAGCAGCAGGGTGTTATTCAGAATTCAGAGCAGCTGCAGGCAGAGGTAGACGGCGGGGGTGAAAGTGGAAGGAGACGGAGCCCATGGAACAGAAGGGAACCCGTCATAGGAAGCAGAGTGGCAAGACCTTGCTTGTTCACCCTGTGAGCGGGGCAAGCCATCGCACAGCTGTGGGCAGAAAGGCCCTGTGCTCTCAAGTTCTGAAGGGCTGTTGGGACTGCTCATGATCAGCGTGGAAGTGTGGGCAGAAGTGGGCAGACAAGAGACAACTATGCAGCCAGGCAGCAGTTATGGAGGTGTACAGAGGTCAGATGAGTGGACAGCACTGACCACAGGATCAGACCAGAGTGTGAGAGGAAGGGAGGGTTCAGCGCCCCAACAGGTAGGGAGCACTGAGAAGACGCTTGGGATAGGAACTCAGGAGTCCCGTGGGGCATGGTGAGCTGGAGGTGAGGGTAGATGTGGCACCAAGTAAAGCCGTGGCTGTGAGTGACACTGAAACAGGGCAGCTGCTGAGGGCTGCTTCCCAGAGGACTGAGTAAGAGAAGAGCCTGCAGATGGTGTGGGTAGTCCTCTGGGAGGCAGCACAGGTGGCCTGCCTGCCGGCCTTCTTTGCACACGAAGATTTTATACGTCTTTAATTATTTGTGGCTCTCAGATTTGGATTAGTATTTCCTATTCTATTTCTTCCACAGAATGGCTCCTGAGCGAGTGATGTCTCTGTCACGAGTCTGTGTCCCTCTTGTTACTCTGCCTGATTTCCAACCCTTGGTTGAGGCTTTGCTCACCTACCATGGCCACGAACCTCAGGAGCCCCTCTGGCCCCAGTTCTTTGAAGCCGTCAATGACGCCTTTTTGCTGTGAGTAACATCCATTTAACCTACTCTCTGATTTCATTTCTCCTTTTCTTAAAATGCTTTGGTGTGTTGGAAATGCTAGACAACAGCAGTTTTCAAGTGTTTTGGTCTCAGAATCCTTTTACATTCCGAAAAATCATTGATGACATATGGGTTATACTTATCGATGTATCTATATTTGTCATATTCAAAATTCAAAATTCAAACATTTTAGAAATAGTTACTGGGCTGGAAGTGTAGGTCAGTGGTAGGGCTCTTGCCTAGCATACAAGAACAAAGCCCTGGATTTGATCCCTGGCTCTAAAAAAACAAACACAAAAACTCAATTCAAAAAGTAATTTAAATTGGGGCTGGAGTGGTGGCTCAGCCACAAAGTGCTTGCCTGGCATGCGCAAGGACCCACGTTCAGACCCCAGCACCACCTACACGACTATCAGAAAAACTAAAACCAAATTTAAAAAATTAATAAAATTGCTCCTCTCTCTCTCTCTCTCTCTCTCCTCTCTCTGTTTAAAAAATTATAAATTGATTATGTGTTAACACCCATAGCATATTTTTATGAAAAATCATGATTTTTTCCAGGACAGAAGTTGTTTAGCAGAAGTGGCATTGTTTCTACATTTTTGCAGGTCTCACTGTCTGGCTTAACACCGCTAGCTTCACATGTCCACTGCATTCGGTGTGGTGGGATATGTCCTGGGTGAAGTATTTAAGAGAATCCAGCCCCATACAGATATGTGATGGGAAAAGGCAGGAACACTGTAATAGCCATCTCAGGTAGTTTTGTGGACATTCTGCTTTGATGCTTCACCAAAATTTGAAAATTGTCATTTTTTAGAAGCTTGGTTTTTTTGTGGAATCTGAAGTTACACCCACGAGCCTTGCATATGCTCATACATTAAAGCCCACTGGTCTGTCTCATATGTCTGCATCTTTTGCCTGTGCACGATTTGTAGCATCCTTCAGGGTTCATTTGGAAAAATCTTGGTTCATTGATTGGGTTATTCAGATCTTCCAAACAGCATGAAAATAAAACCATTACCATCACCACCATTGTCATCAGAAATGTCTTTAAGTGGGCTAAAGCAGTGACACAGCGGTTATGGCATTTGCCTGGCATGCATGAGGATAGGTTTGAACCCCAGCACCACATACACAACAAAGTGTCGGAGTAATGAAAGCCACATGAAAAACTAAATAAAATCGATTCTCTCTATATCTCTCTCTCTCTCTAAAAAAAAAAAGGACTGAGGATATGGCTCAGTGGCTAAGCATCCTTGGTTCAATCCCTGGGTCCAGAAAAAAGAAATGTCTTCAAGTGTTTGAAAGTTTTTAAGCTGATGCTGATCTTCACAGATTTTCCAAATTTTTGTTTTCTGCTTAAAAGCTCATATTTATCATGGACCACAAATTTTGTCACTTCGCTAGTTTTTTAGAAAGTATGTGCCAAATACCTGAGGATGAATGACCATTGTCTGCTAGGCATTCTTTCAGGGACATTTCTATGGGGCGGGAGGATGGGGGCGGGGGCAGTAGAGCCCAGGCGCAGCCAGGTGTGGGTGCTTCTCTGCAGTCAGCATCTTTTGGGGTCGTGGAGCAGAAGCGCCTCTGCATACTTCGCTTTTTCTATACTGAACTTTGTACAAGTGTTCTCAAGGGTAACAATGTGATAAAAATCAGTATTTTCTACTGCTTCACAGAGCGTTCTTCGTCAGCTGCTGCTGTGCTTGAGTGACTGAGAGACAGGGCATGTCCAGCCAGGTGTGGCTGGTCTGCTGTCAGACAGGGCATGGCACAGTTCTGTGGGCGAGCGTGAATGGCTCACGTCCACTTGGAAATCATTTGGTTCCTTTTTGTTTAGAGTCTGAAGGATCAGTTGCGGATCAGTGCTGCGTTAACTTGCACTGTGACAGAAGTAGGAGATTGTGCTGCAGAAGACCCAGGAAGGTCTATCACAGTGTGCAAAGCCAAAGACTTTCCTCCTGTTTCTGCTTTTGTCTGTGGTGTAGCCTCTTTTCTGGAGCAGAGGCCTCTGCCCCGTGACTCACAGGATCCTCCAATGTGTCATCTCACCTTTTCCTGGTATGGAACGAGAAAGCAGATCTTCTAGTTCTCTCTCCCCACTCCCCCTCTTTAAAGAAAGAGGGGAGAAAAAGAATCAATTTTGTTTAGTTTTACATGTGGCTCTCGTTGCTCCAATATTATGCTGAGTACGCGGTGCTGGGGTTTCAACTGGCGTCCCTGCACATGTCGGGCAAGCGCCCTAACTGCCGAGCCACTGCTCCAGCCCCCTAATTCTGCTTTTGAAAGCCAGAAATCCAAATTTAAGAAAATGTATTATAAATTTAGTTTTAAAATAAAATATTGGTGAATTCTAAAATAATCTAAATATGTATGAAAATATGTAACTATACAACAGACATTGCATTTATGTAAATAAATATTTCATACAAAAAAATATATAATAAAGTCTACAATAAGTCAGATAAAATAAAATTTAGAAAAGTTTTCAGGAAATCTGTCCCATTCACCATCTCCTCCAAAAAAATAAAATATTTGGGCATCAGTCTTACAAAGGATATAAAGGATCTCTACAACGAAAACTATCAAGCACTAAAAAAAGAAATTGCAGAAGACCTGGGTAGATGGAAAAACATGCCATGTTCATGGTTAGGCAGAATTAATATAATCAAAATGGCCATTCTACCCAAAGCCCTGTACAGATTTAATGCAATCCCTATCAAGATACCAATGTCATTCTTCACAGATATAGAAAAAGCAATTCTCAAGTTTGAATGGAATAACAGAAGACCCAGATTAGCCAAAACATTACTCTACAGAAAGGAAGAAGTAGGGGGTATCTCAATCCCTGAGCTGAAATTATACTACAAGGCTATAGTAACAAAAACAGCATGGTATTGGTATCAAAACAGAACTGAAGATCAGTGGAACAGAATAGAAGATCCTGAGACAAACCCCCATATCTTTAACTATTTGATATTCGATAAAGGGTGCAAAAGCATAGTGTTCAACAAATGGTGTTGGACAAACTGGACAGCCATGTGTAGACAACTGAAGCTGGATCCTTATCTTTCACCCTGCACAAAAATTAACTCAAAATGGTTCAAAGATCTGGATATTAAACGAGCAACTTTACAATTGCTTGAAAATGAAGTAGGATCAGCACTACATGACAAAGGAGTTGGCGGCACCTTCCTTAAAAAGACTCCCATGGTGCAAGCAGTAAAGTCAAGAGTAAATGAATGGGATGCAATTAAACTAAAAAGCTTTTGCACAGCTAAAGATTTTAGTCAAGAGTGTCAAGAGAGATCCTACAGAATGGGAGAAAATCTTTGCCTGTTACACCTCAGACAGAGGGGCTAATATCCAGAATGTAGAAAGAACTAAAGAAACTAAACACCAAAATCACAAATAGTCCCATCAGTAAATGGGCTACGGAACTAAAAAGAAACTTCTCAGTGGAGGAAAAGCCCATTAATATGTGAGAAAATGCTGTACATCATTAGCAATAAGAGAAATGCAAATCAAAATTTCGCTGAGATTCCACCTCACTCCTCTCAGAGTGGCAAAAATGAAGAATATGAACAATGACAGATGCTGGAGGGGATGTGGGAAAAGAGGAACACTATCACATTGCTGGTGGGACTGCAAATTGGTTCAGCTACTCTGGAGAGTAGTGTGGAGATTCCTCAAAAAATTAGGGCTGGAACCATCTTATAACCCAGCTATCCCACTCCTGGGTATTTTCCCAAAAGAGTTAGAATCAGCATATTATAGAAATATGGCTTTATCAATGTTTATAGCAGCTCAATTTACTATATAGCTACATTATGGAACCAACCCAGATGCCCCTCATTTGATGAGTGGATTCAAAAACTTTGGTACAGATATACAATGGAATTCTACTCAGCTATTAGAGAAAACAATATTATGCAGCCAAATGGATGAAGATGGAAAAAATTATGCTAAGTGAAATATCCCAATCTCAGAGGCTCAAGGGCCAAATGTTTTATCTCATTTGTGGAAGCTAGAATACAACTGCAAACAGTATGATAGATGGCTAAGCTCATAATAACCTCAAAATATATGAATTTTTACACAAACAGGGGTAACCTTGCCTAGGATGCTGGGAGACGTAGGGAGGGGGACAGGGAAGAGAGAAGGAATAGGAAGGATATCAAGGAGACTGGAGGGAGGAAGTATGGGGGAATCAACTCAGAGGGAAACCTCTGACCTCCACAAGAAGTCCATTTAACATGGGTTTAATTGGGGGAAACATGGAACCATGGGGAATCCAAGGGAGAAAACCATGAAATGGCATCAGCCTTGGCTTGCTATGTGAATATACATTTGTTCTTGGTTGTTTGATAATGATTCCCCCTTAATTGTAAATCCATATTCAACAAATTAAAAAAAGTTTTTAAAAAATATTACTGCAATCAAATGTAGTGGCACCTGCCTGTAACCTCAGTAACTTAGCCAGATCTTGTCTCAAAAAGGGCTGGGGGTGTGGCTCAGTGGTTAAGCATTAATTCAATTCCTAGTGCCAAAAAAAAAAAAAGGTACTACCAAAAAACCCAACTAAGACACTTGTTCTTGTTTTATTTCCATGTAGGTATAAAGGAAAATAAAGGGTTTTTTTTTTAAAAATACTGACTTTTTAGCTAATGGAATTACAGAATTTATCTCAATTATAACCAAAGATAACAACGGTAGGAGAAGAAGACAGTAAACATAACTCAGTCTCTGAAAGTTACACATTTGTATCCTAAGCACACTTACTTAAAACATGGTTGGAACTGTGAAAATATACAAACCTACAGGCACTGAGTGACTCCCCGGCTTGCTTCTGAGCACTAGTGAGAGAAAGGCAGTGCCCAGAGCATTTTCAAGAAAATGGTTCCAGCCTTGCAGAGCCTCTGAGTGCGTCTCAGTTCCTCCGCCGCCCCACTTTGAGAACTGCTGCATGTTGGGAGTTACTTTCTTTGCAGTGTTTGGAAACAGTCTTTCTATCTTCACAGTGCTACCTTGGCGTAGTAATTTCCAGATTCTACTCAGACTCAGAAAATGAAAATCAAAGTGTTCTTTTTTTTTAAATTTAAGATGCAGTGCAGGGCAAAAATTTCAAAATTTTTTTCACAGTACATATTGATGGGTTGCAGTGTGATAACTGAATACATTTATACAGTACATAATGATGATTGATATGACTTACAATAAGCCTTAAAGTTTGTTAAAAGAATAGTTTTAAAAATATTTGGTTGTTTCCTTCAATTCTTTGTTCTTTAAATGTGTTTAGAGAGAAATTGGAAAATTGTTACCTGTATAGTCCCTTCCTCTATTCAGTGCATATCTAAAACCATAGCTACAGTTATTACATCTAAAAATCGACACTGGTTCCTTATCACCTCATATCTAGCTAGGAATTACATTCCCCTGTTTATCTCACAACTTATCTTTGATAGAATCAGAGTTCAAGTCCACAGGGTGATTTGATTGACGGGTGCTGTTACATCTCTTCCAGCCTGTGGACTGGATTTGTGCACTACATGTTGAGATGATAGGACCGTTTCTCCCTGTCAATTATAGAATGTTTTGCTAAAACAATCTGGAGTGTGCTAAAGGATGCAAGCGTACCCTTTCCCCTGGCCTAAGATAATCCCTTAGTCATATATCCAGTTTCAAATTGTATGCACCCCAGTACCCTTAATGTAGAGTCTAATGTGTTTAATGTAAAATAGGGTTAGTCCCCTCTTGCATTTCCTCTTTCTTAGGTTAATGGATTTTTGTTCATGTATGTGTGTATGTATGTCCATATTATTATTATTATTATTTGCAAATAATAATATGGACAAATGTACACAAGTAAAAAAGTTTCCAGGTAAACTTTGGAAACAGTTTGGCCCCAGGAAAGACCCCTAATGTCATTTAGGGATGAGTCCTGCTAAGTGCATGGATGGACTGGGGAGACCTGGCATCTCTGCGATGTGGAAGCTTTCTGTCCTCTGCCAAAGAGCGCCTGTCTGTCTTTCCGTGTTCAGCATTACCTTTGTGATCTTAGCGTCCTCTCTGTGCTCCACCCATGTGTGTTAGGCACTTCTTGTTCTCCGTGTTTTGTTGCATTTTCGTTTTGAGTTGTTGACTGTTGTAAGAGGGTCTTCGCCATCTTCAGATGAATTTTTATTATATCTTTGCATTTGGAGGATGAACAAGTCCAAAACTATGTTGTTCTTTTGGTTAGTTCAGAGGAAGGAGCTCCCAGGAGACTGTCTCCATTTTCTGTATGTAACTCTTAAAAATTAACTTCTTTTCAGATTCAAGGTTATAATCCAGGACTTTGTTAAAGTAAGATTTAGAAAGGAAATAGGTCATATCATCTTTTGTTTTAAAATAATTTGAAAACTAACCAGGTGCAATAGCACATGCCAGCAATCTCAGCTACTTGGGAAGCTGAGGCAGAAGAGTCAAAAGTTTGAGGCCAGCCTGGGCAAGTTAGTGAGACCCTGTCTCAAAATTAAAAGGGCTGGAGATGTGGGTCAGTGGTAGAGCATCCCTGGGTTCAATTCCCAGTGCCAGAGGAACGAAAACTAATTTAAATGGTTAAGAAAAAAAGTCATTTTTTCTACCTTCTCTAAGCCCTCTGTCAAAGTGTACTCAGTAAGTCTGAATTTCCTGAGTCTGAGCAGTGACCTTTGTGATCTATGTGAGATACTAAGTAACGATCAATTTAAGAGTTAAAGTGCACCAAGTGTTGCCCTCTGCACTGTTCAACCAAGTCCGCCCTTGAGGCTCTAATGGCTTTCTCCTCCAACTTTGATTTTTCACACTCAGCAGCAATTTTGCAAAACATTTACTTTGAAGGAAAATGCCCTTTGTCTTTCTCCATGGCAGCTCCATTTCTGATTTATAGGGCTACATCTTGCAGAAGAATATGGTCTTCTCAGCCTTGGCGTCTAGTCTCTCTTTCCCAGCGAAGTTGGATTAAAGGGGACAAGAGTGGATCAGCCCTTGGCATCCTCTGTGAAACCCCAAAAAGCTGTCCGAGAAATGGCTGGCCAGGAGGCAGTGCTGGGGGAGAGCTTCTGCTTCCCTGTGATAGTGCGTCCTCCCTCCACAGCTCGTAAAATGTATTTGGTTTGGAAAGTTATGTCTGCTAATCCGTAGGGCACAGACTGTCCAAAGATGTGTGCTGGGTGGTCTTCATCCTGCCTAGTTCCTGCGGCTTCAGCAGTGGCGTAAAGGCTGGAGCCTTCCCTGGGGACACTTTCCCAAGGATGGAGCATCCCTGCCACATGTTGACAGGGGGCTGAGTCAGTCAGTGCCATTGCCACCCCCGCCCTGGCCCCTTGGAAGCTTCCCCACTTGGGCCGCCTAGTCATTTAGAAACCACACACTTTCTTTGACCAATGTACCCTGCCCTGTGTTTAGCCTTCCAGCTATTTGCTTACCGCAAGACACTGGTGGAATTTCATCTGTGCTGTGGTTGGCTGGATGTCTTTGGCCATGGCTTCCAAATCCTGTGGTGTATTTTCAGACATGGATTGCCCATCTTCTTGTACACAGAGCATGCTCACCCCCTTCGCAGGTTAGACAGCCCTGAAGAGCATCCTAATTCCTTCACAGAAATGTCACACCTCTTTTCCTGTCTTTTCACGTCCCAGGGTGGCTGTCACAGCCACCTGCAAGCTGCAAATTGTGTAAACCCTTTCTGAACAGGCTCTGAGGCTCTTTCGTAAGTCTTTGGAGTATAAGTCACTCAGTGTGACATGTCCTGAGTTAAATCCAAATCCATTGCTTCAAAAATACAGAGAAGTCTGATGACCACACTGAGAGTTTTTTCTCCATGCTTGAACTAATGAAAAAGAAGAAGAAATGCGTGACTGTGATATTGTGATGTAGTAGAAAAGTGAATATGGTCTTCATCCACGTTTCTAAAACCTTGAGATTTCCTCAAAGGCAGAAGTGAGAGAAGTGAATTTTGTTCTTTATAAGCTCCTTTAGCTACACCTGAGTTTATACTATGGGTGGTGAGTTCTGGTGGCCCCTAAAAAGCTTCAGGCTGAGGCTGGTAGCCAGAGGAACCAACACGAACAAGGCAGGGACTCTCAGCCTTGTCACCAACCCCTGGGATCAGTCCTGGTCTACAGTGGCCAACAGTCTGTGTCATTCATGCCTATGTTACAAAGCCTGAAACCCTCAGGGTGCGGGGCTTGATGAGCCCCCATGATGGGGAGGGTGGAGATGTGCTGGGGAATGGTGCACCTGAGAGGCAGGGAACTCCAGGCCCCTTCCCACCCTGCCCTGTGAATCGCTTCCATTCGGCTGTTCGTGAGTTGCATCCTTTGTAATAAACTGGTAATAACAGGAAGATAAAATGCCTTCCTGAGCTCTCTAAGCAATTCTAGCAAATAATCAAACTGAAGAGGGGCTCGTGGGAACCTCTGAGGTATATCAGAAACCTGGAGGCCCAGTTTGGAAGTGGTCTGTGCCGAAGGGGGCAGTTCATAGGGCCAAGCATGGCGTCTGCCGTGACCTGGGGTACTTAGGGTCAGAATTGAATTGAATTATCGGGTACTCAGTTGGTGTCCTGTGAGGCAGAGAACTGTTGATGTGGGACAAAAACCCCACATGGTTGTTGTGAGAAATGTTCTGTGAGCGTAATGAGCTCATGGGGAGGAATGACTGAGCACCAGCTAACCTTGAGAGGAGCTGTGAGCCTCAAGCACTTACAATCTTGATCACAACACTTTGATACAGTGCCTGTACGATGCTGAGCACAGTGCCTGGCACCCAGAGGGAACACCATGCAGCTGCTGTTGACCTTAACAGCAATGTATTAATTTTGACGATGTTTAGTATTAATTTTTCTCCAGCTTGTATCATTTCCTCCATGTGCAAAGCTCGGTAAACAAAGGCCAAACATAGGCTACATCCCCATTGCTGAAGGAGCTGACATGGCTTCCAAGATGCTTGGTGAGGAAAGGATTCAGTGGCCAATGAGGAGAACCTGCTTCACCCTGCTGGAAGATGTGCTCGGGAACAGTTCGCTCTGACAAGTCAAATTACCAAAATGAACAAGCAGGAAAGCTGACTAAAGTCAGTATGAGGAGCCACAGGGTGTTTAAATACCCTCAGTATTGTGATACCCATTTATAAATTGGGAAAATCAAAAAATCAACTACAAGAAAAGGCTGACCTACCACCAGACTCCTGGTTTGTGTTGCTTCAACTCAGAGAAAAATTAGCCTTTAAATGTTATCAGTCAATAAAAATGAACGTTTAAATGAAAAAAAGTTAGTGTGATACCAAGGCTGGAGAGAGAGAGAGCAAAGAATTAGCAGTAACTCTGTTTCTCTTCTTCCGCAGATTGAAACTCCCTGCCGTTCTCCACTCTCCTGCCCCCGCCCACCTTAATGACGCGGGATTAGTCATTGACAGTTTCCCCAGGAGCACTGTGCCAGCGCTGAGCTGTGGTGTCGGGGTGGCAGTGGGTTGGATTTGGGCTCTGCTCAGCTAGTGCACTCGCTGTGCTGTGTTCTGCCCGCCCGGTACTGAGGCTGCACGCTCAGCACTGCTGGATTTCTTAGGTGAGCTGTTGGGGTTATATACGAGGCAACCCCAAAGGCTCATGAGTGACACAATGCCAGGAAGTTTGGAGGTGAAATTTGGAGCTATAAGAGCCTTAACCTAATCAGTGTTTCAAGCCCTGGGTCAGCGTGGATTTACTGGGCAGCAACTGTAGACAGGTCTGCTGTGGCTGGAGGAGGTGGGGAGGTGGGGACCTGCTTTGGGGGTTATATTTTGTCCCTGGTAAGCAGAGCTCTCAGCTTCCTGATGTGGTGTCCTGAGCTGCTTTCCTCTGCCACACTCTTCCGCCATGATGTTGTGCCTCATCTCAGGTCTCAGGAAGGAGTCAGCCGTCTCTGAATTCGTCATTTTCATGGGTGTCTGGAGAGTTGGAGCATACTACAGAAAAAGGGCAACCTCAGAGTTTCCAAACTAACATGGGCTGACAGGATGAAATTTTCAGGGTCCCTAAAAGCATTTTTTTTTCTTTTTCACTTCATTGATTCTTTAAAATTTCCACAGCTGGGTACAGCGGCACATGCCTGTAATCCCTGTGACTCCGGAGGCTGAGGCAGGAGGATTGCAAATTTGAGGCCAATCTAGGAAACTTAGATCCTGTCTCAAAATAAGAAATAAAGGATTGGTGATGTGGATTAGTGGTAGAGCACCCCACATATTCAGTACCAAAATTCAATATTCAGTACCAAAAAACAAAACAAAACAAAACAAACCACAATATGTATGTTCATTTTATCAGGTTAGACAACACAATACAGGGATATGTACAGAAAATATCCTCTTCTCATAATCCTCATAAACATACAGTAGTTCTATTTAAAGCAATTCTTTTTTTTTATTTAAGAGAGAGAGGGACAGTGAGAGGAAAATGAGAAAATCAGTTTTATTTAGTCTTTCATGTGGCTTTTGTTGCTCTGACACTTTGTTGTATACGTGGTGCTGGGGTTCAAACCCATGTCCCTGTACATGCCCGGCAACCACTGTTAACTGCTGAGCCACCGATCCAGCACCCTGTCTTCTGTTTTAAGTAGCTTTAAAAGCAGAATAGCAATAAAAACCAGTGTCACACTATACAAACCACTCTTTCTTAGTCCTCAAACCTTGGATATCCTTCATGGGAAGTAGACCCAGCTCATTTATTTAAAAAAGAAAAATAGGAACATGTGCACAGTATCAGGGCCAAACTTCACTCGCCTGTTCCCTACCGATGCGCATGCAGTTGTTTCTGACTCTGTAACTCAGCTCCCGTGAAGGTCTTTGTCAGCAGCCAGCCATGTGGTCCTCAAACTCCGCTTGCAGGCTGCACCGGCCACTGGCCACTGTCCGTGGCCACCTCCTGGTGTCCCTCTCATCACAGCCACCTGGAGACCATCTTCAGTGCTGCCTTCACTTGGCCCCTGTCCTCCAGGTACCCTCTTCTGCTTCCATCTAGGGCCTGGTGCAGTCCTCCTGGCTCACTCCTGCTTCTCAGCCTTTTAGCAGTGTTGGTCTCAGCGGAGCCTTCATTCTCCAGTCCTGTCTCTTTTTGACTCTGGTGAATTTCCTCTGCCTCTGTGGCCCCTGCTGTCTGCAGTTCCTCCTTCTCCACCTGCACTTGAGTGCTGGTGTTCCTGGGGCGTGAGCCTGTGGCCAGGGCCTCCTCTCCGCACTCAGCTCTTCCTCCCTCACCACTTTCCACACAGCTGACTCCTCCTAAATGTGCCATCCGGCCAGTCTTCCCCCGGAGCTATTGGATGTCTCTGCTGCCTGTGCCTCAAGCTGAGCTCTTGTTAAGCCTTCATAAATCTGGTCTTCTTCCCTTCTTTCCATCTGAGTGGGGGCACATCTGGTGTGGAGGGGTGTGGGACTGTAGCATTTCTTTGCCAGGTGTGGGAGGTGAGGAGATGGAGGAAGGGGCCCTGCCCAAGGTCCCAGCCAAGTCGAAGCTCAGGGCGAGTTTGTAAGATCAGAAGGAGCTCAGGGGCAGGCTGTGCCCTCCATCCTTCCTTCTGCCCTCTGCCTGCTCCTCCACAATCCCTGAACTTCAGCTTCTGCCTGTTTCTCTTGTCCCAAGACAAGGTATGTGTGAGGAGAGGGTGAAACCACTGATCCCTGGGCTCTGTGCCAGCTCTGGAGAGAAGAGGGGACAGGTCCTAAAGGGTGACTGGGTGGTGGGGGCCTTTGCCTAGCTCTAGCTTTCCATATTGATAGCAGCGGGCAAAGTGCAGACCTTGAAAGCGCCCTTCTGTGTGGGACAGGCAGGTTAGGGCAGAAAGCCCTGGGGCCAGGGTGCAGAATTAGACACCATACCCAGGCCCTCCCAGGAAGGAACTGGAGCCCCCAGTCACTGACTCAGGAGAACCCGCCAATAGAAACACAGCTGCAAGAAATGGTTAGGGCCGGGAGGTGTCATGCCTAAGGTCTGCTGTGCATCAGCATATGTGAGATTGTCAGTGAAAAATACCTGCTAACTTTTCAGCAACAGACTTATGAATACAGTTGTTAAGTACTTACAGTGTGCCAACACCATGCTAAACATTGTATGTTACTGCATTGGACCCTTTCAATAACACTTCGTGGGAGGAAAACCCATTTTATACATGGGTGAACCAAGGTTTAAAGGTTAAGTAACTTTTCCAAGGTCGTGTGGTTAATAGGTTGTGGTTCTGGGACTCATAATCAGATTGGATTCCACACTTTGAATTTTTTTTTTTTTTCAGGGCTGAGGACCAAACTCAGGGCCTTGCGCGTGCTAGGCAAGCGCTCTGCCACTGAGCTAAATCCCCAACCCCAACACTTTGAATTTCTTTATTTTTATTTTTAAAGAGATAGAAAAAGACAAAATCAAATGTTATTTAGTTTTTCATGATACTCTGCTGTGTATGTGGTGCTGGGGTTTGAACCCGCATTCTTACGCATGCCAGGCAAGCACCAGAACTGCTGAGCCACCTCTCCAGCCCCACACTTGGAATTTCAAACACTTCAAACACAACGATTTCTAAAATTTGGGCCTGCATTTGCCTGAACATCCTGAGGCCTTTTTCCCATTCCTTTTTTATCGAACTCTCTTTCTTCTTCACTGTATATTTGCTTGTCCTTTTCGAAAGCAGATTTTTTTTTCCTGAGCCTTGCTCTGATTTCTTAAGGTAAGTTAAGTAGAAGCATAGTCACCTTAATTAGCAAATGAGTAAAAGGAACTATTCCTGGCTGCTGTGTTGTCTTCTGCTTTCTAAACCGGGTTGATAGTTGCATTTTAAGCATTGTTAGTCTTCTTTTTTCACGATCCATTTCTACCTGACATCCCTCTTGTTTCTTGCTGAAAGGAAGAAGATTTCTCTCCCTGAGTTGGCTATCACCAGTCTGTGGCTTCGGCATCTTCCCAGCCTTGAAAAAGCAACGCTGCATCTTTTTGAGAAGCTCGTCTCCAGCGAGAGAAATTGTCTGGGAAAGATCGAATGCTTTATAAAAGATTCATTGCTGGTAGGTTCCTGGCTTTGGTGATGAGGAAAATCCTTCAAGGAGAGGGTGGGAATCATTTCTTCTAGATGAGGCAGGGAGGGTATAAGCAAAGAGCATTGCAAACTTAAGTGATCCTGTACTTAACTTCGTCTTGAAAGTGCCCAGTGTGGGGGCTTCCTACATACTTGGTGCGTAAGGGAAGAGGCTTGAGATCCACTTGATCCAGGGCCTTGGACTGTGTGGTCACAGGTTGGACATTTAGACAGCAGAGCACATTATGGGTACGTCACCCGTTTGTCCTGTCGGAAGGTGGGCCCCTGCCTTGGGGTCCTGCCTTCTCCCAGGCCATGGGCTAGAGCTAAGCTCAGGAAGGAGGCCTGGTGCAGCTCCTCCCTGGCCCTGCGTTCTCGCCCTCGCCTGGGGGCATCTGAAGAGCCAGGGATACCCTATAACAAGCTTCTTAGAGATTTTTTTCTTACTTCAACATGAGGGGTAAGTCTTCTAAAAATGAAGATCTAGGGCTGAGTGAGAGGAGGAATCCGTTAACAAAGTTATTCAAGAAATAAATCTTTAGCTCTTCAGTAGAGGAAAAAGAAAATACTCAAGAGACTAAAACAGAACCCCAGAAAAATGGTTAGGTAACAGAAACAACTAAGACTTCTGCGGGTTTCTCCTGGGCGAGGCTGCCAGCCTGGGAGCCTCCTTTTGTGGTGGCTGTGACTCAGTGGCCAGAGGACTCCGCTGCCTGTCCCAGTGTCAGTGGTCCTGGGCTTCCTCCTGTGGGACACAGGAATCAAGATCATAAAGAATTTAAAAAGCTACATGTCATACTGTAGGACCAGCCAGGGTGGCCCTGCCCCCTGGTCCTTTTATCCCTTAAAAGGAAAAGCTGGATGAAGGGAAGGTAGTTTCCAAATGACCTGGTTTATAGCAAGACACACAAAGGCAGAAAAAGCAACAAGCATAAGGAATATGTGAAAATGTAGGCCAAATAGGTAAAGGAAAGCCGAGTGTGGAGGCACACGCCCGTGGTCCTAGCGCTCGGGAGGCCGAGGCAGGAGGACGCCTGAGCCCAGGAGTCAGGCTTCTGCAGAGCATGTGGGACCCCGTCTCAAGGCAAAGGAAATACGAAAAGTGAAAAGAAAAAGACAGGACCTCCAGAAGAAACGCCCGAGGCCAGGCCCAAGGACCCAGTGCTCCGGCACAGGGTGCTTCAGGGTGGTTCTCCGCGAGCTGTGCTTGGAGGCCCTGCGAGGGCACAGCAGAGTCGCTGCAGTCACAGTGCCTCCGCTGCAGTGTCCAGCTAGGAAGGGGAAGGTCCTGTGGGTGCAGTTGTCAGCACGGCTCTCTGTCACACACATGGCTCTGTCACAACCGTGTGACCCAGGAAGCCTGAGATGGAGTCGGAGCTGTCACAGCATAGTCATTAATCATGACTAAAATGTCAGTTCACTTAGAGTCCCATGACATGACGGGCTCGAATCTCAACGCTGCCACACCCAGGTGCCATGCCACGCCTTCCAGGCCACTCATGGGCTGCACCATCTTCCCCTTCGCTTTAACACCTGCCAGGGTTCGGCACAGAGGACTGTCCTCCTCTTGTAAAGCTGGGGACATGAGCTCACAGAGCAGTGCTGGCAGCCCACTCTCAAGCCAGCGACCAGGGCGCTGGGCAGTCTTCTCTCAGTGGAAGACTCCCAGTCCCGCTGGTCTTCCCTGACCTTTCGTCGATCCTTGCGGTCCCTGTCTGAACCTTCTCCACATCCTTTCTACCCGAGCAGACTTTGGCTCGGATGTGGTGCCCTCGCAGCTCACCTCCTGGATGCCTTCTCTTTGTTTAGCTCTGCTAGAACGTCCTGTTTTCTTCTCTCCTTTAAAGCAGAGACTGACTGAGTCAGTGGAATCAGTTGCCTGCCTCTGGGTCTCTCCTCTGGGCTTGCCCACCTTTTGTTTCAAGACCCCTCTGTCCTCAGGTCCAGGGCTCCCAAGAGGGTGGGAGACGGACGACCTGATATCCTGGCTAACGGTCATGCTGGTCAGGTGCGTAGGCTGACACCGTCTGATCTGAAAGTTCACAACACTGGGTAGGAAGAAGGAAGGAGCAGCATATGTGAAGACTGGGGCTCCCAAAGAGAGTTTTTTTTATTGATGGTTACTACTTAACGGCTTCCTTTTTCAAGAGAGTTGCATATTAAAGCAAGAAAAAGCATCTTACTTTACAATAATTACAACACAATTCAAAATAAAAATTTTTGGAAGCCCTCTAGCAGCCCATTCAAGGTTACTTAAGGTAATAAATTAATTTTATTGCCTTGTAAATTTATTTCTAATTTAAGTGTATGTTCTCTCACTTAAGTTATTTTTTCCCTGGTCGTTTTTTAGTGGCAAAATAGAGTAAGTGGGCTGTTGGCTTCCAGGATGCTTAATCAGTTTTCTGTGAGTCTTCTCTCAGTGGAAGACTCCCAGTCCCGCTGGTCTTCCCTGACCTTTCGTTGATCCTTGCGGTCCCTGTCTGAACCTTCTCCACGTCCTTTCTACCTGAGCAGACTTTGGTGAGTATAGCAGATGAGAGGACAGCGGCCCCCCACCAGACACCGTGTTGTGTAGTCTTCATTCTCAGGTCAGACGTCACCCTAACCTCACCCATCAAACAGCCCCAGGTCCGCTGATTCCCAAAGCCTTTATCAGGATCATGTGTGTAGAGATTCAGAGCTTTTATTATGGTTAAAGGGGGATTCTAGAGGGTGTTATTTGGTTTAATTTATTGTGGCATTGGCAGGATGTGACCTCTCTGTGCCTTGTGGTTCAAGGGAGGTAATTATGATACAGACAATCTGGGAGCCCTGATTGGCGTGGGCCTGCAGTGCTGGAGGGCCAAGCAGACTCGAATAAGCCTGTGACCTGACAGGGTGATTACAGGGTAACCTGAAGAACTGCTTCCTAATTGCATCATGCGATCCATTTATCTCAGCGCACTATCTTGGGTCAGTGACAGGACCGAGCAGAGGTATCAGCCAGATCTCTGAGACCCAGAGCGGGACTGCTGTGCCTGCTCCAGAGGAAACCCGATGCCCATTACGTTAGAGTCGCGTTCTGAGAGTGATTAAAGCGTGATGGTCTATGGAGCTTGTGTTTTATATGGAACGCTGTTAATTATATTTCCATCTCTGGGGACTATCCACAGCAAGTCCTGGAAATTCTGTAGTGATCAAGATGTAGCAAGAACAAGAGACGAAAGTGCTGTACGAAGTGTGATGACCTCCCCAGATGTCCCTTGGCCTTCCAGAGGTTTCAGAGGCCTGGCATTTTCCACTGAGACTCTGAACAATAAGGGAGTAGTCTGTTGCCACCTGAGTCTTATCTACATATCTATACATATGTATGACATGTATGTATATTTATGATATATGTATAATATACACACACCAACATACACATATACATCTTTGGTTTCTAAACTAAAAGTAAGTTTTCAAAACCTGTTTACTTTCGAGGCTCAACCCTTTAGCTTCCATGGCCTAGACTGACCCTAAGTACATGGCTGCCACAGTTGGTGGCCCCCAAATACATCAAGGTTTTAACCCCAGTTTGTCATTTACATTACAGACTTAGCCAGGCGAGGTGGCACATGCCTGTAATCCCAGCAACTCAGGAGGCTGAGGCAGGAGGATCCCAAGTTCAAAGCCAGCTTCAGCAACTTAGCCCCTGTCTCAAAATAAAACATTTTTTTAAAAAAGGCTGGGGATATGGCTGAGAGGCAGAACTTCTGGTTCAGTCTCAGTCCCAAAACAAATAACAATAAAGAAAGGGAAAAGCAGATGTTCCTGTGCTCCTTTGATAGCAGTCCTTGGATGGCCATGACCCCCGCCTCAGACCTGCTCTTAAAGCCTAATGATGTCACCAAGAACAGTGGAAGACACTTGTGATGCATGCACCCTTCTGGCACCACTGGGGTTCACAAGGCAGGCCCCAAATCAGGAGAAGCCTGTGCTTCCCCCCACAGTGCTGTTAGTGGATCCCAGAGAGCTATAGTTTGGATTCTGCATCTAAAGGAGAAGGCTGCCTGGTGGCAGGGTGGCCAGCCTGTGTGCTCTGAGCCAGGTGGGGCACCCTGGTTGCATTCATTAGTGGGGTGACCTGCCCACTGCAGCCACCATAAGTGTGTCCTGTTGGAGCTGCTTGTCACCTTCCTAGGAGATGGAGAGGGAGCACAGAGGAGGATGCCAGCAGGAGGCCCTGAGGAGGAGGCAGATTATGAATCCCAGGGCATTCCTGATTCTCCTACAAAAGCCGCCCCTGCTCAGTGCAGGCATTGCTTTACCTAGGAAAGGCGCAGGAAGCCCAGCATCCAGAAGCGCAGCGTTGTCAGCGTGAGCTAGGGTGCCTTGCTTTCTTCATTCTCCAGATGGCAGTGGTGGCCACTTCAGAAGGGAAAAGGGGCTTTGTTTCTACAAGTCCCATTGCAC
>PVKS010000523.1:56545-189141 GCA_004027875.1 Aplodontia rufa
GGGGTGGGGGGGGGAAGGTGTGGGAGGGCTGCAGCCGCAGGCTCTGCTGTCCATGCCCCTGCCGACCTCCGGGGGGCAGCAGATGCCCTGGCATTGTCTGGGAAGCTCAGATTGTAAGATGGTTTTCCCTCTGCAGATGCAGGCCTTTGCAGCCAGTGGGAGGAAGGCTGAGAGGGAACACACACAAGAACAACACAACAAAAACCAGAGCAGTAGTGGAGCAGGGGATTTTTGCCACTTGGAACCTGATCTGAGAAGTGGGGGAGGAGGGTGCTGAGGAACTTTCTTCCTGCTCTGGCTGCACAAGCTAACTGGATCCAGGCACTGGTCTAGGGACCAGATTTGGGGGAATTTCTGTCCGGCTTCCAAAGCTGGGCATCCCCCAGGCGCACCTCCCTCTTCTGTCCTAACAGAGTGTGTGTAAATTTAAAACGCAAAAGTACATTTGGTACTTGTTAAGTTTTTAAGCCCAGGAATGACAGATTTATCACTAATTAAACAATAATTGCATTATGGAGTACTGAAAAAAATTGCTTGTAGTATAAACAACATCTGGTAAAGATTAAAAAGAAAGAATAATTCTTCCAAGCTCAAATCCATTGTAAGAAACTTGAATGTTTTAAAAACAAAATAGATCTAAAATATAAAAGGAATATTTACAGTTTTATGTTTAGCATTTTGAAAATAGAAAAGGAAAAATACATATTTATAAAGATGCCTAATTTTACATGGTAGATGTGAAGGTTTTATTTAAGTAGATTTTTTGAAATCCAAATCATTTTTTAACTCAATAAAGGAGTTTGTTGTTGAAATTAATCTCCTAGAGAATCTTTTTTAAGTAGAAAGCTTTTGTGGTGAATATAGTCACCCTTTGATTTATGTATATTTATATACCATTAGGGCAACAGTGGCTTCCAGCCGTGGGGTCCTCGCAGGAGAGACGGCCTGGTGATGGGCAGGGAGGGAAAGCTCTCAGCAGATTTCTCCAAATGATCATTTCCTGAGCAAAATATTAAACTGCATTAATGTAGGCTGTGAAAAGAGAACGCAAATTTGGTGAACTTTAGCCTCTTGTCACTCAATCTGTTAACGTCGCCAAGTGTCTACGAAGGGTCACAGCTGGGGAAGAGGGGCTCTCGCTCTTCACTGCCCCTCAGATTTTTCTAAGCAGCATGTGCCTTTATCTGCGAATTACCCAAACCATAATTTGATTTCCCTTTCTGGTTTGTCCCCCCATCCTCTCACACACACATGCACACTCAGAAAATGATAGAAAAGGACAACTCTTTCTTCCTGAGAGTTTTGTTATTCTGTGTTCTCAGGTCTCTTTTGCATGGTTTGTGATCATCATTGCCGAGTTGGGATGGAAACAGTAGATCAAACACACAGCTGTCTGTGGCTCCTGGGACAGGGTGGTGGGCTGGGCTGTCCCTTGCCTCTCCTAAGCAGCAAGTGTGTGTGTTTGCTCTGTGCTTCCTCCATGTCTTCCCTGTTCTTGGTCAGCCATGGGATGAGCGGTCCTAGGCAGAGAGGGGATAAACAGGGCGCTTGCAAGTAGCTGTGGGGTACTGATGGGCAAGCTGGAAGGAAGGCAGGGTGCACACCCGGTGGAACCCAGTCCCGAGGAAAGCAAGAACAAGAGTTGGTGGCTTTCTGCCATCACTGTTTGTCCTCTGACATTTCATGAAAGAATAGGGGAGGGAAGGAGGCAAACTCATGATCATGGTGGCCTCCTGGTGACATAGTTTCCTTAGACTTGAAATAATCTGTGCATGAAAATCGTTAGGCCAGATGGAGAAGAGGGAGTTTGAGAAGGAACAGATTTTGGTGGAATGGAGAAAAACAGACAAGCAGATGGACTCAAGAAAGCTTTGCTTTTCTTTCTTTATTTCCAAGGACAGATAATTGCACAGATTATGGGGCCTCCGAGCTGGGCCTCCAAGCTCTGGGTGACAGCAACCCATGTGTGCTACCAGAGCTCCCCCTTGACAGGCAGAAGGGTTAAATATCTGCCTCATCAGTCACAAGGATGCTGTAAAGACTTGAGGGGAGATGTGGCTTCCAAAGAAGCCTCTGTTAATACCTACAGTCTGTCTGGAAGATTCTCTTGGTGTGGAAAGCAGGTCGAGTGTGCTCTTGTGATTTGATGTCATGGCACACATGCCCAACCTGGGAGCACTCCCGGCCTCCCCAGGGCACTTGTGCCCAGGGAGCAAGTCTCGTTTTAAAGAAGGGCACAGTGAGAAATAGCTCCTCAAGCTGGAGCAGGAAGGGAGATTGGTTTTGTGGTGGTGGTTTTAAGAGAGAGACAGGGAGAGTGAGAGAAAGAATCAACTTTATTTAGTTTTTCATCTGGTTTTCATCGTTCTGACACTTCGTTGTGTATGTGGTGCTGGGGTTTGAACCTGGGTCCTCACACATGCCAGGCAAGCTCCATAACCACCGATTGACTGCTCCAGCCCGGGAGATTGGTTTAACATTGAAATCCCTGTGCTACTTTTGAGCAGAATTTCTGGGCCTCCTGGCCTCTTACCTGTTTTGAAAGCAAAAACAGGTTGTGGAAGCAGAGTGAGAATAAATGAGGATCTGAAATATTTGGAAAGAAAGAGCGCTAAGTGCAGAGTTCGTCTGCA
The DNA here is from genome assembly GCA_004027875.1 of Aplodontia rufa. Lineage (NCBI taxonomy): Eukaryota > Metazoa > Chordata > Mammalia > Rodentia > Aplodontiidae > Aplodontia > Aplodontia rufa. The sequence continues at coordinate 59,179 of PVKS010000523.1, forward strand.
TGGGATAACAGGCAGATTCCACACAGCCTGGGGACATTTGAGGCTGTGATCGAGCTGTTTTGCTGGAAAACACTCCTAAAACAGAAGTCCGTCGAGCTCATTCTTGTTTGACAAACGGTCACAACTTTCTTACTTGATTTCCCCGTGGTTTTCGTGGCAGCCTTGATCCACCCCGTGGCTCATCCCCTGCTTTGCCCTTTAGAAATCCATGTAATCAGACTTGGTTGCCTCTCAGCTACCTCAGTCCTGTAGAGTGGCTCTGGGGCCGTTAGACCAGCTGGAACGAAAGGGAGTGGTTCTCTTTTGCCATTTTCCATTCTGATCTTCTGTCTGCATTCTCGGTGCTGTTTGTCTGCCCTGGGCACGGGGCAGTGCTGGTAGGTCTCACATGTTTCAGAGGCAGGTAATCTATGTAGGAAGCGGAAGCCCTTTCTGCAGACTTAGATGAAGCACGCCTCTGCAGGACAGTGGTTGCTTTTCCCTCCCTTGGACTCTCCCATTTCGAATGCACAGAAACTTAGGATATTTCGTGGGCATCTATCCAGTGACCTCCTAATTACTGTTACTTACAGTGAGGCTGAGAAGCTAAGACCAAAATCAGGAAGCAAGCGGCCTTTCCTTTGGCAAGTTACTTTCTTAAATAATTTAACTATGAGAACTTCAGGTTGGTTTATTTTAGATAAAAGTGGAAATCGGTGAGGGCTTGGCGATCATGGATTGCTCCATTTCAAGAAAAATTTAACTTGCAAGTCACAAATCTGTCACCTTTAAGTAAGTAAAAGGCCACCATCCCACCTCTAGTGACAGCACCCCTGCCTGTGGCCTTCTGCAGCAGCCTGCAGTGGCGCTATGTGAACACTAGATGGCGAACGCTCAATGCCACAAGATGCCAGTGCAGAGCCCAGGAAGCGGGGAGGCAGCTTGGGCACTGTGCTTTCTTCAGGGTGGTCCAGAAAACTGAAAGCATTCTCTTTTTTTCTTCTTGTGACAAAGCAGGACACAGTGCAGTATGACGTGAAGAAATTCCCCGTTCAGCCTAACCCACCAACGTTTGGATGCTACTGCAAAATACCTGTATTATAACACAAATGGGCATTTTAAATCAGGCATACACTCGTGTTTTGAGTCATAAAGATATGGAACCTGGATCACCCCCTCAACCCCACCCTGAGGCCAAAGGAGGCCAGCTTCTGCAGATGTCAATCATCAAACCTATCACGAAAATCTCTAGGAGTAAACTAGGTGTCCCTCGTCATATGGGATAATATTAACTTTTTTTCTTCCATTAACTCTCTTTTCTTCCCAATTAAAGATGTTAAATTCATAGTGCGTTGCCTGAGTGGTGTCATCTAGTCCAGCATGGCGGTTGTCACTAGTTTCCTTAGCAAAATTCTAAATTATTATATACTCATTACTAAATAGCAGGACCAAAAGCCAGCAGCAGGCTGACCTGGTTCTGAGGTACTTCGAGGCCCACCAGGGACATTAGACCAGGGCACATTTAAGCGGACCTAGCCACATGGGAAGGCTCTGTTTTCACTAGAGAGCATTGCTAGAAGGTCTTTTTTAATTGTCCATAAAACTTTTTTATTTTTCTGGATCATATGGGCTTATTATAGAAAATGTGGGACACACAGGAGGGCAAAGAGAAAATAAAACTTGCCATACTTCTTACCCAAACAGAACCACTGCATTTGCATGTGGAGGGCTCCCTGCCCCCACACTGATCGTTCTTTCTTCCTAACCCAAGGAAATACGCCTGTTCTCTCCACCCCAGCAGCCCTCACAATCCTTTTGCCTGACAGCAGCAAGTTGTTACTGACAAAAAGCCTATGGTTTCACCTTCTCCCGGTCTGTTCCTTTCACAGCCTCAAGCAGCCTGCCACCCTGCCATATTCAGAATCGTTGATGAGATGTTCAGGTAAGTATTATGCTATTTCTGTTAGCAGTCGATCTAAAAATGTTCAGCTTGCAAGCACAAATGAACAATCTGTAGCAGTCTTGCTGAACCACAGGGAAATGAGAGACTGATTCCTTACCCAGCCAAGCTTTTTGGTAATTAAAGGTAAAAATCCATAGTCAATGTATATTTAAGAACCTACGCTGGTGGCTCAGGAGGCTGAGGCAGGGGGACTGCAGATTTAAAGCCAGCCTCAGAAGTTTAGCAAGGCCCTAAGCAACTTAGCGAGAGCCTGTCTCAAAATAAAATATAAAAAGGGCTGGGGAAGTGTCTCAGCAGGTAAGCATCCCTGAGTTCAATCTTCAGTACCAAAAAAAAAAATATAATAAAGTAAAAAACAAAACAAAAGAGAGTGGCAGTGTGCTGCCTCACCACATGAGGGCTGGGTGCACTTTGTAAAAGGCTTTAAAGCTAGGGGAAGCCGAGAAGATAGAAACAAAGCCGTTCTTAACAGAGCTCGTCCAAAAGGCAGACTAAGCCAAGCACGTTCCCTTACAGCACATACATTTTTATTTCAAAATGAAGTACCTCTGGGAGAGGCATTGCATTGAGAGGGCCAGGGGTGAGGCTCGCAGCACACTGGGTGGGTTATGCCCTGCAGTCCGTGGGGAATTAGCCAGGGAGTCCTGAGACCAGGCCTCTTTGAGGGTCATCCAGAGTGTTTCCAGCCTCTGGCAGATGCTGGGCAGCCAGGGCACAGACCCTGCTTCCGCAACCCCAGCCTCACACACAGCAGTGGTCACCCTGCTGCAGATGGCAGGCTCTGGGGACGGGGATTTTACAACAAGTAACACTACGTGGGTCATCTTGAAACATGCCAACTCTAAGCTAAATGACCCGAGATACTGTCTTAGTGTAAAGCTAGCCAAGTTGCAGTTGGGGTGTGTGTTTGTGTGTGTGTGTGTGTGTGTGTGTTGTGTGTTTGCTTAGATAAGCAAAAACTTAGTTGTATGAAAATGCGTGGAAACAAACCAGGTCCCCCTGGATTCTCCAGTCACTGTGCTGGAGGACTTGCCTGAGCCGTTTGGCCTTTTGGAGTAGCTCTATTGCTGCTGCGAAAGCAAAGTGTCTGCTGAGGTCGCGTGTCGGGGCCAGTGATGCACAGGAGCTCGTGGAGAGTGTGCAGCCTGTGCCAGGGCTGTGTGCTGCTTGATAATTCACCAAGAAAGAGCTCTGCACTTTGCCGTGTTAAAGAAAAGGCCAGGAAAAGCAAGCCACAGATTTCTGCCGCCTTCCCTCGGGGCCTGGAACCTGGTGCTGTGCCACCCTGGCCACTGCTGCAGCTCCGGTCCCAGGTGAGCAGGGCCTTCCCCCCGTGTGCTGACCTGTGTTGCCTTGTTCAGGTGCGCACTCCTGGAAACCATGGGCGCCCCGGAAGTCCTAGCTGCTCTTCAGGTGTTTACACGATGCTTTGTGGAGGCGCTGGAAAAAGAAAACCAGCAGGTTGGTCACGTTGGTGTCTCCCTCATTCACCCCAGGGCAGTCACCCTGAAGGAACAGTGTTATCTTCAGAAGTTGTGCTTGTTTGTTCTTTCTCAAGTGTGGGAACCAAGCCCACATTCTCCACCCGGCTGCACCCCCAGCCTATTTTCAGCCTTTATATTTTTCATTTTTTCTTTTGTGGTACCAGGGCCTCATACGTGCTAGGCAAGCTCTGTCACTGAGCTTCATCCCCAGCCCTTTTTCTTTTTATTTCATTTTGAGGCAGGGTCTTACTAAGTTGCCCCAGGGGGTCTGCCTGAAATTGCCGTGAGGTTGATCCTCCTGCCTCAGCCTCCTAAGTAGTTGGAATCACAGGCACGCACTGTCACATCTGACTAGTTTTGGAAATTTTGATGAACTCTTTTCTCATGAGTAAAGCTTCCAAATAAATGCCTCAGCAAAGGTGAAACCATCTGTACTGAAAATAAGTCGAGGTAGTGTCTTGCCCCGCCCCCTGGGGCCCGGAGCTTGTCCACTGCTGTGTTAGAGCTGTCACACCAGCAGGAGTGGCCCTGAGGAAGAAGCCCAGTCCTTTGTCCCTCAGGCTGCATCTGACCCTCAGCCAGCAAGAGGCATCCTGCAGCCCCGCTGGGCAGGACTAGGTCGGAAGGGCCACTCCTTACGAAGCAGAGCTGCACATGCCCATGGTGGGTGTCTTCATCTTGTCAGAGGCTCAGGAGAGAATGGAGGTGGTAAGAGGGGCAGGGGGAGGAGCGAGAACTGAGGAGGAGGAGCAGAGAAGGTAGTTACCAGGATGTATTAGGTGCATCAGAAAGCTGAAGGATGTAGGACCCCATCAGCCACCTGGGGTGGCAGCTGGCATGGCCACTGCCCACGGAGAACTGTGTAAAACAGGGACTTTGCACCAGAGAATGTGTATGGCACTTTGCCTGCTCACTTTGTTTCGCTGGTCTGCAGCACCCTCCCCAGGAAGGATGGCATGGTCCCCTCTTGCTGTCTGCAGTTTGATTTATGAGGACAGGGATGGGCTGCTCAGCTCTGCTGGAACCCCACAGGCCCCTAAGCCAAAGAAACCTCTCAGGTCTTAGCAGCTGTTTCTGCTTTCTATGGCAGCAATAAATATTTATGATTTACTTTCCCCCGTCCTCTTTTTCCCTGGGGAAGTCAGCTAGACTGTAGCAAACAGTGTTATCAATGGTACCAGCCTGGAATTTGGGAGGAGAGCCCCACCGAAAGGCACCGGCTTTCACAATCATTTTTAGGTATGACTGTGAATATCTTTCGTCCTCCCTTGTACATTTTTTGTATTCCCAATTAGGAGCTGACCTCCAGTGGACCTGCCCTTGGCCTGCTGGGACTCACTAGGTTGGGGCCAAGGACACCGGGAGAGTGGTTGCGCCCTCAGCTTTAGTTTGGGTCTGTTTTTCCCAGCATGCTCCGGGTCTCTTGGCCGTGGGCACTGTGCTTTTGGACTGGAGTTGTAGTTGCTCTCATCTTAGAACAGCCCCCCCAATCAGGCCACATGGTCTAGGGGCGTAAGGGCCGCACACTGGGCTCCAGCGCGAGGCAGGGCACAGATCCAGGAAGAAACAGTTCGGCACCCCGACCTTCGGCTCACAATAGGAGAGTGTGACCTTGAGCCTTTGTGATGCCTTCATCTGCCAGTCCACCCCTTGTTGGAGCTGCCCTGCCTGTCATCTTTTTAACTGATGGCTGGCTGGATGTATGTGCTGCCTGCCTCCTTCTTCTTTTTTTGGCACCAGGAATTAAACCCCAGGTGCTTAACCCCTGAGCCAGTGTTTGTTTATTTTTATTTTAAGACAGGGTCTCTAAATTGTTTTGGGATATTGAGTTGCTGAGGCTGGCCTCAAACTTGCAGTCCTCCTGCTTCAGCCTTCAGAGCTGCTAGGGCTACAGGCGTGTACTATCACACTTGGCTCCCTATCCTGCCTCCTTCGATGCGCATGTCCCATTTGGCCCACGAATGGCCTCTTTTCTTCCCATGCTTCATTCATCTACTTATTCATACTTTATACAGTGAACATCAGCGAACACAACCTCCAGACAGGCCCTGAGCCACTGGTGGTAATGACATCTTTCTGTCCCTATGCTCTTCCTGACCTGTCTTGAATTGTGTGTTTATTATTTCTCTGCTTTTTCTGAAAATAGTTTGATCACATATATATGACTAAACCACGTTTAGGGGCTGAAGCACCCACTCAGTGGTTAAAGAGCTTACCTGGTATGCACAAGGACCCGGGTTCCAACCCCAGCACCACGTACACAAATAAATGTTGGAGAATGAAGGCCAGATTGAGAAAATAAATAAAATTGAATCTCTCTCTCTCTCACTCTCCCTCTCTCTCTCCCTTTCTCTTTGGTTGTGGTTGTTTTAGTAATTTTTGGAATAAACAAGGACCTACTTTTCCTGGCGTATGGGACGGTCACGTCGCGGGCTGTGGGAAGGCCTGCTGCATGGTCCCCTGCAGACGTGCCATGTGCGTGCATTTTCTGGTTGGTGGCATTTGGGTTGTTTTCAGATTCTGTTTTCTATAACAAACGTTGCGCTCTGGACATTCTGGGGTGACACTTAGGAGCAGAGGTGCCTGGTCACTAGAGGGGAAAGGGTCCACTTTGGTAGATCTGGCCAGTTTGGTGCAAAAGCAGGGTGATATCCACAATGCCGTCAAGGTTCACAGGAGGTCGCCAGTCCTCATGCTCCCCACCGTCAGGAGCGCTGGCCTCCAGCACTCGGCCTTCCCCTCACCCTTCTCCTCAGCCTGCTCTGCGTGGACAGCGCAGCAGCGTGCACCCTCGTCACGCTGAGCCAGGGGCTCTGGGTCGGCACACGAGCCACTTTTGCTGAGCTTGACAGTGGCTGGATTTGAGCCACGCATCAGGTCAGGTTGTAGTTCCAGAGTGGGAGGTGTGACTGCGGACTGGAATCGATCTCCCACAGATAGACTCCATGAACTCAGAGCAACACAGCTGTTTTTATTGGTGCATTGGAATTATACATACTAGCGGGCTTTGTTGTTACACATCATGCCTGCACATTACACGCGTCAGTCAGTTCTGTTCCCCAGTATCTCCCCTTTCCCTACTTCCTTCCCCCGGCCCTCTTCTCCTATTTTCATGAGGTTCCACCCCCGATTCTTTCTCTTTTCTATGAGATTTTCTGTCTGGCTTGTTTCACTTACCATGATGCTCTCAAGTTCCATCCGTTTTTGAGCAAATAGCGTATTTTTTTTCTTTTTCCTTTTTTTCCTTTGGTTCCAGGGATTGAATCCAGGGGTGTTTTACCACTGAGACAGATCCCTACCCCTCTGTTTTTAAATTTTTTATTTTATTTGGGACAGGGTCTCAATAAGTTGTTGAGGCAGGCCTCAAATCCGTGATCCTCCTGCCTCAGACTCCCAAGTCACTGGGATTACAGGTATGTAATACCATGCCTGGCAATTTCGTACTTTTTTATTTTGTTTTTTGGGGTTTTTTTTTTTCAGGGCTGGGGACCAAACTCAGGGCCTTGCACGTGCTAGGCAAGCGCCCTGCCACTGAGCTAAATCCCCAACCCCAATTTAGTACTTTTTTAAATGGCAGAATAAGCACTCCAGCCAGGCATGGTGGCACATGTCTGTAATCCTGGTGGCTCAGGAGGCTGAGGCAGGAGGACCATGAGTTCAAAGTCAGCAACTTAGTGAGACCCTGTCTCAAAATAAAAAATAGGGGCTGGAGAGATGACTCAGAAGTAGAGCTCTTGCCTGGCATGTGCAGGGACCTGGGTTTGACCCCCAGTACCACATACACAACCAAGTGGAGGAAAAATGAAAAAGATAAAAGGTTAAAATTAACTCTATTACTCCCCCCTACTCCCTTCCCTCTCCTCCTCCCTCTCTGTTTTTAAAAATTAAAAATATAAAGGGCTGGAGGTGTTGCTTAGTGGTTAAGCACCCCTGGTTTTAATCCCTGGTATGCCCCTCCAAAAAAGATTAAAATTCCATTGCAGTTCATCTGTGGATAGACACTTAGCCTCATTCTGTAATTTAGCTATTGTAAATTATATGTTGCCATAAATGTGTGTGCATGTGTCAATCACTATAGTATTCTGACTTTGTTAGGTAAATACCAAGGAGTGGTATAGCTGGGTAATAGGGGGGCTTCCAGGCCTAGTCTTTTGAGGAACCTCCATTCAAATTTCTATAGTGGTGGTACTAATTTGTAGTTCTACCAACAGTGTAAGAGTGTCCCTTTTTCTCATATCCTCACTAGCATTTGTATTCTTGATTATTCCCATTCTAACTGGAGTGAGATGAAATCTCAGGGAAGTTTTGATTTGCATTTTCCTGATTGCTAAAGATATTGAACATTTTTTCATATATTTGTTGGCCATTTGTATTTCTTCTTTTGACAAATATCTGTTCACTGTGGTGAATTTTTTTTTTAAACTGGGGATTGAACCCAGGGGCCCTTAACCACTGAGCCACATCCCCAGCCCTTTTTTATTTTTTATTTTGAGACAGGGTTTTGCTGATTGTTTAGGGCCTAAGTTGCAGAGGCTGGCTTTGAACTTGAGATCCTCCTGCCTCAGCTCCCAAATTGCTGGGATTATGGGCATGTGCTAATGTCCTAGAGAGCACCTGCCACAGCAGATGGAAGCCATGGGACTTTAGTCCTTGGAGCAGATGACACCCCTCTGCACAGGCTGCCGCTTTTCTCCAGGGCTGTCTGTGAGGACGGCGCAGGGGTGGGGCAGGGACTCCAGGGCAGCGATAGGTGGGCAGAGACCCAAAGCCAGACATACCCAAAAGCCCAGTAAGTTCAAAAAGTAAATGAGAATTGGCCAAGTATTCTAATTGAAAGGAATAGGTGTGCAATTGTATTTAAAAAAAAAAAAGACTAACTATGTTGTTTCCCCTTACCCATCAAATTATAAAGAGAAAAATAAGTAGAAAGTGAAAGGGAGGGAAGAGATGTGTCATGAAAATAGCAAGAGGTGGAGGACCAGCATGGCCTGACAGTACCATGAAGCCACTTTGAGACCAGGAGTGTCCCCAAGAGGAGGGACATCTAATGACAGAACAGTAGTTCATCAGTAGAACTACAATTATAGATGCCTCATAGCCATTTCAAAATACATGAAGCAGAAACTCACTAGTCAAGGAAGAAATAGACAAACCTACAGTCACACATGAGATACTTCAGCTCCCAGCTGAAGGCTACTCAGCATGGCTTAAATGCTCGAGGGGAGACGCTGTGCTCAGAGCTGTTGGGGCCCTCCTCCTGACTGACCAGCTGCTTCAGCACAGTCCTAGGCGACCTCAGCCGCTTTGTAACATGAAAATGACAAGCTGAATCCCAAACTCACTTGCGAATGCAAAGGACCTGCAATCAGTTTTGCAAAACAGAATCAGAAGATTCATGCTACCTGATTTCAAGAATTAAAGCTACAATTTACAATAGCTAAATTATGGAAACAACCCAGATGTCCCTCACTGAATGAATGGATCCAAAAGCTGTGGTGCATATATACCATGGAGTTCTACTCAGCAATTAGAAACAATGATATTGCAGCCTTTGAAGGTAAACGGATGGCGATGGAAGAAAGCATGCTGAGTGAAGTCAACATAATCCAGAGAACCAAGGGTCGAATGTCTTCACTCATCTGTGGAGGCTGGAGCTAGACCCTGACCATTGAGATAGGAGGTCTATTCTCATGTTTTAAATCCAGAAAAGGTGTAGTGACACACAACCTAAGGCATTCGTAGAGATGTATTGGGAAGGAGGGAGGGGGAGGATAAGAGTGGATAATTGGGGGGGTAAATCTAATATTCAGATTTTATATATATATACATATATATATATACATATATATATCATATTTTTTTGTTAGAAGCATGTTTGCTTGTTCAACAAATAAATTTCTTAATAAAAAAAAGTTAAAGCTACGGTAATTGGGACCCTGAGGTCTGAACCCAGACACAGACCCTCACACCTGTGGTCAGGTGATTTGTGACAGACGCCAGGGCAGTTCAGTAGGGGAAAAGGAAAGTGTTTACCAAACATCGTGGAATAGCTGATGTCCACTGATGGGGTAAACAGGAATTTTTAGAAGGGATGCACAAAAGAAACAGTGACTGTTCCAGGAAAGTCAGTCAAACTTCATCAAGCTTTTAAAGATCCGCTCTTAGCTAGACAGCCTTTAAAAGCATGGACAAGCAGGCCACCAGCTGGAGGAAGTATCTGCAGTATTCAACGGAGCCTGTCCAGAAATGTGAAGAGCTCTCTCAGCATCAAAAGAAACAACCCGGGGCTGGAGTGGAGGCTGAGTGGTTACGGCGCCTGCCTGGCATGCGCGAGTCCACGGGTTTAAACCCCAGCACCAGGTACCCAACGAAGTCTTGGAGGAATGAAAGCCACATGGAAAACTAAATAAAATTGATTCTCTCTCTCTCTCTCTCTCTCTCTCACTGTCCCTCTCTCTTAAAAAACAAAACAAAACAAACCCCCCCCCAAACAAAAATGAACTCGAAAACTGTTCAGTGTCATTCGCCACCAGGAAAAAGCATACCTGAGCGGATGTTTCATACCGCTAGAAAGGCTGCACTCGTTAAGCTCGACAGTATAAATGTTGGTGTGAACGGAGCAGCTGGAATTCTCAAGCTGCTGGTCGGGGTGTGAAATGGCACCTCTGGAAAACAACAGGCGCCCACTCTGTGACCCAGTAATCCTCCCCTGCACAGGAAAGCACCTGTCCTCGAAGACAGAGGTGTGCACGTTAGTTGCAGCTGTATTCCGATAGCCCCAAACTGGACGGCACCCAGCTGCTCATCGGAAACTTGCGGTGTTTGTATAATGACTGCTTCCGAGCCGTGAAGAGAATGGACAACCCCTTAGAACAGCCAGACGCAGAAGGGCACATGCCACAGTGAAACTCGAGAGCCAGCAAACTAAGCTCTTGCTGAGGTCAGGACTGTGGCCTCCCGGGCGGGCCGGGTGTGCTGACTGTGCGCTGGGGACGGGCGCTTGCATGCCCTCCCAGTCCGTGCGCCTCCTGCCGACTAGCTTTTACCTGAGTTTTAATCAAAACCACTGTGCCTTTGGGGTGTCGGTGGCTCTAGCCCTCAGGCCCTCACCGTGTGTGAGAACCAGGCGGAAATGCTCTCGCAGCGGCCCTCACTGGAAGGTGTCTGCGTGTCCCTGGGTTCGTGTGAGGTGAAGAACTCATTCAAGACATCAAGAGCATCACTTTGTTTTCCTTAAGTCCCCGATGGTGACTCTAACAGGCTTGTTACTCTGGACGGTATTTATAAGGTTATTGGAGGCATATTTTCTTTACAAAAGCTTAAGAAAATGTCTGCCACGTCAGTACAGAGGGTCTGTTGGGGGCAGGCGAGGCAGGATGGTTTTCCTAGGGCCCTTGGAGTCCTGACGTGTGTGTTCTTGACCTCCCCTTGGCTGCAGCTGAAGCTCCCGCTCAAGGCCTACTTCCCTCACGCCTCGTCTCTTGCCACGGTGCTGCTGCGGTGCCCCACAGGTGAGTAGAGCACCTCTGCCTGGATCAGAGTGCTTTCTGGGAAGGGTCTTCGGTCAGCACATCCCACCTTATCTGTCCACAAGGGAGGTGGCACTGTGTCTAAGATCCCTTTAAGCTCCCAGGCTTCACCTGTGGATTTCGATAAGACAAATCTGCTTTACTCCCCAGTTATGATCACTCACTGTATGACGGGAAAGGAAAGAGAGGCCCCTGGCTGCTCTGTGATTGGCTGCTCCGTGATCGGTTGCTCCAGACCCAGGCTCGTGGAGCCAGCCAGGTCCACCTGGACGCCAGGGGCAGGCTGAGGCGCAGCCAGGTTGGAGTGAAACAGTGTACTTATTTGTTTTCCATTCTTTCTGCCGCGTGCGGCCTTGTTGTAGAGAATAGACAAAGTGATGGGCAATGCCAAGAAAATCGGGAAATTTCACGCACCCAAGCCAAGGCAAGGGTTTTGAAAGCATTCGTAAGATACTTACATTGGAGCGCAGCCTTTTCTGGCCTCGTTGCCAGCTTCCTTCCATGCCATGGCCTTTGCTTGATGTGTGTGAGCTCATGTTTAGGGAACGCTGTGGTCACAGAGGGTGAGGGTGGCCTGGGATTTGCAGGGAGGAGGGTGCTGACACCAGGGTGTGGCAGGGAGGGAAGAGACAGAGGGCAAGGGGCTTCTCATGTCCCCTTCACCCTCCCTTTCTCCATGACTCGAGTGGCAAGATCTGTTTGAGGGGACTGGGGTGCTGCTCAGTGGTTGAGCGCTAGCATGGTGGAGGCCCTTGGTCCCATCCTCAGCACCACAAGGATAAAGAAGATCTTGGAGGAAAGCAGACGATGCAGAGTTTCAGAGCATTTCACAAAATCCAAATGCCCTTCCTTCTTGATGGGGTGACCCATCTGGCTCTGTCCTTAGACACTGGAGGCATGGTGTAGGGTGGCCCCAGTGAGATCTCTAGGTGAAACTTAGCCGGTAGGGACCCAACACAGGAGACCTTGATCAACAGGACAGAGAGGTCAGGAGTGTGCTATGCCGGGCACCTCACAGCCAGGTCAGATGGGCAGGGCCTGAGCTCAGCCCTCATGGGAAGCCAACTGAGCTCCCGAAACCAGATTGGGGCTGTCGTTGCTCCTGTGTGGAAACCTATAAACCTGTGGGACGCGGGCATGAAATCGGCCTGCCCGCCTGCTGGTGTGTGAGTGTCCTAGACGTCCGCCCCGAGATGCACAGCTGACTGCAAGCAGAAGAACCGAGCCTCCCGTGCTGGCTCCAGAACAGGCATCTCTGTGTTGCTGTGGGGAAGCGTCACATTCAGACGGAAGTTTGCTTTAACAGTATAGTCCTCCTTGGAAGATGTCACTGGAACGTATCTCCAAACCCTAGCAAGGAGCCATGAGGAGAGGGGAGACAAAGTAAGTCTCCAAGCCACTAATAAAAAAAATGGGAAATAAAATGCCCAGAAGCTACGAGGTCAAGGTCACGGGAGGAGAGGCTGTGCCCCGTGGTCCGCGCTCCTCCTTGCTCCGTGGTCATCCTGACGCTTGCGGTGGTAAGAGCTGTGGGGACATGCGTGCCGGGATGCCTTAGGAAGCCAGAAGACAGCCTCAAAAAAAAACCTTGTCAGATGCACATGTGTTATTTTCTCGTCATTTCTGTAAACCTGAAATGAATTCATCACAATGGAAAATCAGTTGTAATGCATTCCTAATTCCTTGCTGGTTTTAGTCCAGTGTGGGTGCATTTTGAAATCACAGGTTATTAGTGATGGAGCAGAGGGTGGGCATGTGTAGGAAGGCAGATCGTGGGCCTAGGTCCCAGGGTGGACAGCCTCCGCAAACTTTGCCTACTCCACATAACCGAGTCAAAAATGCTTTACTGTTAGGTCCTGGGTAACTGACAGGTATTTCTTCCCAGCTGAGACAGATCCTGGTTGGGAAAAGCACGGCACGTGCTGCAAACCAGATAAAAGAGAATTTCCCCAGACTCTGCCAGGCGTAGGGCACACAGTTCCTCGTGAGCTTGGCTTTTCCTGGGCTCCCCTCTGACTTCTGTTCTGCACCCACAGATCTCCCACAGGGATGCTGGCTCCAGCCTCTGCAGCACATATCCCAGCTACTCAGAGAAGCAGTGGAAGACCAGAATCATGGGTGAGCACACACTGACCACCGCCAGGTCCACTGGGCAGGTGTTTCTCTTGATCCTCGGCTTCCCTTTGAGCAGGGCTGATGGGTGACAGCTTTGTTGGACCTTCCTCAGACAGGCCAGCACCACTGCATGGTGACAAGGCAGGAAGCTGTGCATGCAGGGTGGTCAGGCCCATACCCCTGCAGAGGGATGGGAGCATAGGTCTAGCTGGGCCCTCCCTTACCCTGAGATGACCTAACCCAGCCCGATGGCTGCCCTCATCCTGGGGACAAGGGAATGAGACTGTGGCTCCCTCCCTCCCTCCCTCCTCCATTGTTCCACAAGATCAGTTTCAGAACACTTATTCACGTGTTCTCAGGGAGGAGTGGCACCTCGGTGGCGAGGAGGCAAGGACACTGCTTTGAGGTTGGGGATCATGGGCAGGACAGAGGAACCCAGAGCCAGGTCCTTCAGACTGCAGAGGGGCCTGGAGCACTCCTGTCCCAGTCACACCCCAGGCCAGAAGGAAAGTCCCCCTGTGGCCTGACCCATTTTCTGCAGGGGAGGTGCCAACCTGCCCAGACCATCACTGCGCCTGGAGCAGAGCCTGGCCTTTAAAACGTTTCACAACTCAGTGTGACAGGGATGGCTTCAAAAAAGCCTTAGCCTTCCAACGCTGAAATGCATGTTCAGACAGGAAGGAGAACAATACCTGACTCTTTAAAAACTCCCAGTTGCTGAAATGTGGATTGGAGTCTGTGTCTCGTCCTCCTGTCCCTCCTCCACCCTGGCTGTTGCAAGGAGGCCTGGGCTTCACGCAGCACAGCTGTGCAGGCCAGGTTGTGGCAGGCAGGTGCTTCGCAGGGTGTCATCCTGCCCTGCTCCTGCTGGTCACCGGCCCACATCTCCTTTCTCAGAGCTGTGCTCGTTTAAGGAACCTGGATGTGAAGGCTTTGTGTCTGATGTCCTTAGAACACACGGGGATGGGAAGACTAACTTGTTGTTCTTGCAGGTTGTGCTAGAGTAAGTGCCATTGGTAAACATTAAAGCCGCTGCAGGAGCCAGGCATGGTGACACAGCCTGTAATCCTGGTGACTTGGGAGGCTGAGGCAGGAGGATCGCAAGTTCCAGGCCAGCCTCAGCAACTCTGTGAGGCCCTATCTCAAGATAAAAAACAAAAAGTGTAGCATGCCCAGAGCTCTATCCACAGTATGGCCAAAAGAGAAAAAGAAATCTGGTTGTCTCGGCTCTGTTACAGATCCCACGGAGGAGCTTTTGAGAGCTGGTTTCTGCTCGCTCACTTTGGAGGATGGGTTGACATGGCGGAGCAGTTACTGAGGTCAGAAGCAGATCCTCCCATGGCCCTGCTGTGGCTCTTGGCTTTCTACTACAGCCCCCAGGACGGGGTTCAGCAGAGAGCGCAGACCGTGGTAGGTGGCAGGCCCTGCTCTGCGCAGGGTGGGCAGGGGGAGCCGAAGCAGCCTACACATGGGGCTCTGCAGGGTGGAGGGGGGGGACCTGTCCCTGAGTCCCCAGGCATCTGAGCTCTGGGCCACAGGGCATGTGTCGAGGGCCTGTGAGGACACCCACCTGGGTAGCAGGTGGTTCCAGTTCTCCCGGGCCTGCTGTCCTGGGGTTATTTGACCCGCTCTTGCTGCTGGCCTGGTGTGCCCTCATTTACCTGCCTTCCTAGCCCCGGGGCTCCAAGCTCGGGGGATGTCAGGGGGTGCCGGCAGATCCTCCAAGGAGGGTTGTACCAGGCAGAAGCAGGTCTGCAGCCCCGCTCCTCTTTTCCCCCTAGGCCTGGCTGGCTGCTTCCGTCTGACTTTCTGCTTGCTGGAATCAGGCGACAAATCCTCACATTGCGGCTTTGTTCAGGCCTCTTACTAAAGTAATCACATGATATTAACCACTTTGCTTCTGAAAAGGACTTGGTCATTTCCTAAATAACAGAGCAGCTAAGTACAGGACTGGTGGTGGTGGCGCAGACGGTTGCTTCTCTGTGTGGAATATGGTAATCACAGGAAGCCAGGCCTTGATGAAAGGATTGGCACCTCCCCTGCAAACATTTATCTGCTGGCTTTTAAAGCTTCAGCCGCCAGTGTTTTGCTGATTTTAATAATTAATGGGAAAGGGCTTAATTATGTATGGAACAATACCTCTATTTGCTTTGTATATTCTCTTGTTTGAAAAAAAAACAGACTCATACAGATGTCTGTATTTTTTATTTGTTTAAGAGTGTGCATGGCAGGAAAGGAAGAGTTTTAGATTTTAAAAGTTGAAGTTTGAGGATTTATTTCTTTGGATCAAAAGAAAACATTGTAAAGAAATTATCATAATCCACATGTGTATTTGAGAACTGCTATCTGATTAAAAAGAAAACCTTCTCTTTCTTCCCTTTAAAAGATCACATTAAACCAATTAAGGGAAATCCTAGTTTATGTTTTTCATCATCTTATTTTTAACAGTAATCATTAAGACACATGAAGCGCTCATGATTTCCAAAGCCCTTTTATGTGCATTTCATACTGATCTGTGTAGGTATGCGCTGAATTCCATACAGACCATAGGTCCTGACAAAGAGCAGTTCACTTTTCAAGTACGCAGAAATAAATTGTCCATTGAGATTCCTTTTCAGAAATCCTGCATGTCTTTCTGCTAGTTAACTGGGTTTGGGGTTTTGCTGTTTCTTTAAATATAGCCGGTGTATGCTTCCTGCTCAGGGAATGCTCAGGCCTCTTGGATGAGAGCAGAGTAACTCCTGGGGCGCAGTAGGGGCCATGTCCCCCCTGCTTCCAGGCTGCTGTCGGAGGCTGATGTGCCCCACCTCTTCGGTGCCTGGCCCAAGGCTTGGTGTGAGACACCAGGGAGGAGTTTTCCTAGGTTAATTGGAAAAACACGCCTCTTGCAAGGCCAGAGCCGTGTAGGCAGAGGAGCTTGGCGGCACCTGTGCATCTGTCACTGGAAGGGCACGGCTGAGCCACGGTGCTGTAGCTGGGTGCTGCCTCTGCTGCTGTCCCCAGGGCACAGGGATGCAGGGCAGGGCACAGCGCCTGCCTGGACATGCCCTACGCAAGCACCTGCCCCTCTGCCCCTCTGCCCGCAGACACCTTGCCTGCCAGTCAGGGCCATCTCCTTTGGTAACAGATCGTGACAGCATCCCCAAGATGTCTGCTTCTATACCCTGAATACTTACGCAACGGTTCACACCTGCTAATGCTGTTCTTCCACCTCCGGGAATCACCCTAGAGATCCCAGACCCACAGCATTGTTCACAGTCAGTCTAAACGTTTGGCAGTGAGGTGGCCATCTCCCAGGAAGCTGTTACTAGACAACGCGCTCTGTAGACGTGCTGAACTTGCCACAGCGCCTTGTGGATAGTGGGTGGTGCGTCCCGTGCACTGAGGGACAGTGACGGTCTTTGGATGGTAGAATTTCAGATCATGTTCATTTTTTTCCTTTTCTCTTTTCATTTTCCATACTAAGCAGGTGTGAACTAAGCATGTAGACTGAAAACAACAATAGGAAAAAAAAGACAGCTGCTGTCTTCCGCCTCGACAGCTTAGGCAGCGTTTATGGTGTCATCATGTTGTGTACAGCCACTGGACAGAACACTGAAGGACAGGCAGTCTGGGCAGGGCAGAGGGGGCTGCAGGCGCACTGGACACGGATAGAAAGTCAAAAGCCAGCCAAGAGGAAAGCCACAGCCCCCAAGCCCTGACAGCTCCATAGCCCCAATTAGGTGGCAATCAGTCAAGGGCTCAGTGGGTGCTGCCAGCCAAGGGCAGGCGGGTGCGGCGGGAGGAGCGGGGTCACAGTGTGCTGTGGGAAGAGGCCCGCAGTGCAGTTTCTCACGGCCTCGCTCTTGGTCGGGTGCTCACACAACACTGCCAGTGTGCTGGGGCCCGTGACAGACGCCATTGAAGCAGGCCTTGGCTTCCGGGAAGCAGCAGCCCTTGCACCCGCAGGCCGGCCACGGGAATTCCCAGAACAGGCCCGGGTCCTGTTGAGAGCTCCATGTGGCATTTCGGATCTGGGGCTCTCAGTCCTCGCACTGTTCTCCAGGTCACAACTTGATGTGCCATTCTCGTGGCAAGCAGAGGTCTCAGCAGGAAATAAGTACTTTTTATGCAAAAAACAACCCACAGACTTAGAACAATTACCAGTATTGTGTGGATTCGCCCGACTTGTGACCTCTGCCCAAGCTTTCAACATGTATGACCAGACTGCCCAACAGAAATGTGTGTGTGTGTGCTTGTGTGAGAGTGTGTGATTGTGTGTGAGTGCGTGTGTGTGCATGTGTGTGTATGTGAGAGCATGTGTGAGCGTGTGATTGTGAATGCACGTGTGATTGTGAGTGTGATTGTCATTTGTGTACTTTGAGTGTATGATTGTGATTGTGTGAGTGCATATGTGTGTGATTGTGTCATTTGTGTGTATTTGTATTGTGAGTGTGTGTGATTGTCATTGTGTGTGTATTGTGAGGGTGTGTTTATGATTGTGATTGTGTGGGTGTGGGTGTGTGTATGTGTGATTGTGTGTCATTGTGCATGTATGTGTATTGTGAGGGTGTGTGTATATGATTGTGATTGGGTGGGTACGTGTATGTGTGATTGTGTGTCATTGTGTATTGTGAGGGTGTGTGTATATGATTGTGATTGTGTGGGTGGGTGCGTGTATGTGTGATTGTGTGTCATTGTGTGTGTATTGTGAGGGTGTGTGTATATGATTGTGATTGTGTGGGTGGGTGCGTGTATGTGTGATTGTGCGTCATTGTGTGTGTATTGTGAGGGTGTGTGTATATGATTGTGATTGTGTGGGTGGGTGCGTGTATGTGTGATTGTGCGTCATTGTGTGTGCGTGTGTATTGTGAGAGTGTAAGTGTGTGTGTATTTCACAAAGGCAGCACAGGCGGAGGTAGCCGTGTTCTGAGCCCCCTGGCCTGGCGGAGGCCCCTTGGCAGGAGTGCGGCCAGGCTTCAGGGAGCCTTTGTCCTTTTCCCCACGGTATAAAAATTCTGACTACATTCTGCTGAGGACTTTTCTCCATTTCCTTTCATACAAAAAAAAGTCAGTTCCTGGTGTGGTACCCTGGCCACTTGGTGAGCAAGTAGAAAGAAAGTCAAGAAATGTCCCTTGTGTCCCCGTGGGTTTGTGTGGGGCTGTGTGCCTGCCTCTCCCCTGACTCTTACCCTTGCAATCCTTGCCAGGTGCAGGTGGAGGCCAAGCTCCGCCGCCTGCGGAAGCTGTTCGGAAGCCACTGCCTCTCAGCTGGGGACCTGCAGGCAGCAGCGGAGGAGAGCAGCCACGCAGACCCCAGAACACCTGCGTGGGCACCACTCTCCAGGCGTCTCCTCCTCAGCTTCCTGCTCTGGGCTCCTGGAGGCCACATGATCGCCCGGGAGGCCATCAACTCTGTAAGTGTCCCAACTTCTTGAATCTCAGCTCACGTTTCTGCTCCAGATAGAGGATGGCGCATCTCCTTGAGGGTCCCAGCCTTCACGACTGTGTGCGGGATTGTGGCCCCAACCTGGATGAAGGGTCCGTGGGGTTGGCAGCTGGGAGGGACCCCATAGCCCGTCTGTGCCTTACCTTTGTGTCACGGAGGGGAAAACAGGCCCAGAGAGAGGAGGTACCGTCTGGAGCCACACGGCCTTGCTGCCAGGGCCCAGGAGAGCTCGGTCTCCTGCCTCCCTCCCACGTGCAGACTCCTGCTGCAACTGAGGCTCCAGCAGAAGGCGCCAGGAGTAGTAGAGTGGTGCAGGCCAGAGTGATGACACTGTGACCGTGGTTTTGGATTTGGCACAGGCACCAAAAGGACAAAGGTAGACTGGACTCCCTGAAAACCTGGGTCTTGCTTAGCTGCCCAGGCTGGCCAGGGACCTGCAGTCCTCCTGCCCCGCGTACGGGGTCGCGGCACAGCGTCACACCTGGCTGCTTTTTTTTTTTTTATTGACATATAAATACTGAAAATATGTAGCTTGACGAATCCTCACCAACTGGAGCCATCTGCGCAGCCAGCACCCGATGAAGAGCGCAGTGTCTCAGAGGCCCCGTGCCTCCTTCCAGGCAGGCTCTGAACAACGCCAGTGTGATGCAGGGAAGTCCCCTGACACCCGACGCGCCTGCCAAGCGCCTGGGAAGACCTCCTCAGCCAGCCTCTACCTGTGCCTCAGGCCAGTGGTCGGTGCCACCTCCTGTGCTCCAGTGTGGCTGAGAGCAGAAGAGCACTGGGCTGTCGGATGTGGGCCACCACCTCCGCTGGCCAGCTCCAGCACAGGGACACACAGCTGTTTAACGTGTGCTGTCACAGAGGTGCCTGGGGCACATGGCACTGCCTGATGTCACCCGCGTGTGGAGTCTGAAGTCTAGCTCAGAAGGCAGGGTAGAGTGGCTCCCAGGAGTCGGGCTGGAGGACCGGGCACAGGTGGGTCAGGTCTGGCAGTGGTAAGATGAGCAAGTGCCCAGAGACTTGATCCAGGGCGCGACCGTGGCCAGTAACAGTTCATACCTGAGACTTCTGAGATCTTGCGTGCCCTCATCATACACGCATGGTAACTGAGGGGTGGGCGTGCAGCGAGTCCCTTGGCAGGGACAGTCGTGTCACACGCATGCATGTGTCAGGCACCACAGTTCCACCTTGACGGGAACACACATCAGTGAAAGCAGAAACAAAAATTATCAGAGAAAAGGACTCTTCTGTTTAGACAGCTTTTCCACTGCTCTTACCAGAAGACCTGACAAGAACAATTTTAAGGAGGTGAAGTCTATTTGGGGCTCAGTGTCAGGGGTCACAGGCCATAGATGAGCGGCTCCATTCTTTGGGGTTCAAGGTGAGTCTGAAAGCCATGGCTGAAGAGCGTGGCAGAGGGGGCAGAGAGACTCCCCTCACTGGGAGCAAAGTCTATATCCCAAAGGCCACTGTGAGAGACTGCCACCTCCACCCTGCCTGCAGCCACCACCAGCTAATCCATTCAGTGGATCAACGCGCTGAGAGGGGAAGGCTCTATAACCCAGGCATTTCACCTCTAGGCCTTTGCATTCTCTCGCACATATGCTTTTGGGAGACACCTCCCCTCCAAACCATAACAGCTTCCAAGCCCATTAGGGGTAGAACGCCATACTTGAGAGCTAAAAACGTCCACAAAACTTGGTGTCAACAACCACCCCAGTCCACCGGGTGGAGCTGAAGCAGCTGCCTTTCAGCCAGGTTCATCCCGTGGGGGCCCGGCATGGACCCTGCATTGACCAAGAGCGTGAAGCACATGCCCTCTCTCCTGTGGTCGCCCTCCCTGTGGCAGAGGCGCACCGGCCAAGCCCAGCTGGGGAGCAGGCAGCCAAACTCCTCCAACCTCTGTGTCAAGGTCTTCAAGCCAGGAGGAGCCAAGGGAGATGTGATCCCTAGATGTAAGGGGGCCTGGGTGGGGTCCTGGAAGCAAAAAGGGACAGCAGAGAACTGAGGAAACCTGAATGAAGTCGACTTCAGTTTGTAGTGCATCGCAGGGGCTCCTTGTGACCCCCGTTCCATGCCATGGAAGATGATGGGACACAGTGCAGGAACCCTACACCAGCTTCACAGCCATGCTGTAAATCTAAAAGCTTGTTAAATTATTTGGAAAGCTCACAGCAGGCACTTCTGAGTCATACTCATGCTCGCAACTATGCATGGAGCCTCAGCCCTGCTGCTAGGACCGCACCAACTTGGGCCTTCCCCCGTGGCCTGCTCCACTCTGCCCCAGCTCCCCGCCTGCATCGTCCCCCACGTTCCTAGTGGTCAGGAGGGAGTACGCATCAGCAGGGGCTGGTCGATCGCCAAGCTCATGTCCACCTCCCGCGCAGGGCTGCAGGAGTATAGCGAGCCCCAGAGCCTCCACATCGAAGCCCATAAGTCAGCTCCACTGTGGGGACTGCAGAGTGGGATGTGGGATGTGCTGCTGCTGCTTCTCAGACCGCTTCCTAGTGGGCGCTGCCCCAGCCTGGCCCATGGAGCCCATGCGGCTGGGCACCCGCTGCTGCCCTTATCACGGACATACTGTCCTGTAATGTTCCCATCTTGCTAACCAGGAACTTCTGCAGTGGCCTTGGTGGCAGGTGGCTCCTCCGCCTCCAATGTGGCAGATGGACGGACCCTCCGTGCACAGCCCAGCTTCCGCAGGCTTCTCACTTCCCACCAGTAGCCAGAGCTCCTCTCTGCTGCCAGCCCCTGGAAGGAGCCCTGGAGCAGGTGGTGGCTCTAGTGAGAGCCCTTCTCCAGCCCCCTCAGGACCTTGGCCCAGCACAGCTTTAGTGTGGCTCACGGGCTTGTGCAGAGCCATCTCCAGACCTGGGGCTTGGTTTCTGCCCTCTGCTGTGACTGCCAGTCACTGTCTCTTCAGAGCCCACCTGCCCCATCCTTAGCTCCATCCAACTTACAGGACCCACCTCTGCTGGAGGCCTCTCTCTGACCTCAGGCTGTGGTCGGGGTACCCCTCGCCAGCCCACAGCTCCCTGGCCTCTCCGGACTCACTGCCTAGCCATGCAGCTGCACTGCACCCTGAGGCCACATGCTCCTGCCTCTCTGGGCCATTCTCTTGCCTGCTCTGCCATTACCACCAAGCACTCGCTCCCGGGCTGCGACAGGTGGCTCAGCAGCAGCGTGCCCACCCTCCTCTCTCCTCCCATCCGCCACTGCTGGACCAGAGGCAGGTTGGCAAGAATGTCGAGTCTGGAGTTCAAGCCCAGTGACTGGACGTGCACGTTAGACTTGCATCAGGCCAGGCCAGCAGATGGCCCTTGTACAATGCAAAGCCTTCAGGAGGTGCCAGGCTGGAGGGCTCCAACTGGCCCTGGCCAGGAGGCATTTTCCCCCACACTGCTTCCAGGCAGTAAACTGACTCTTTTTAAAGGCATTAAGGGGGCTAGAGTAGAGGCTCAGTGGTTTGAGCACTTGCCTGGCATGTACAAGTACCCGAATTCAAACCCCAACACCACATACATGATTGGGTGTGGGAGAAACAAAGGCCAGATGAAAAAATAAATAAAGTTGATTCTCTCTCCGTCTATCTTTCTATTTTTTTTTTTAAAGAGAGAGGGACAGAGAGAGAAAGAAAAACAGTTTTATTTAGTTTTTCATGAAGCTTTTATTGCTCTGATACTTTGTTGTGTACGTGGTGCTGGGGTTTGAACCCGTGTACTCGCGCATGCCAGGCAAGCACCGTAACAACCGAGCCACCACTCCAGTCTCCTCCCTCCATCTTTAAAAAAAATTTTTTTTTTAATTTAAAAAAAGAAGGCATAAGGGATGCTCCTGCTGTGTCATCCATGAAGGGTGGGAATGACGTCTGACAGAGGTCAGCTACAGCCGGTGACTTCTGAGTAAAAACTGAGTAGTGATGATGCAGATACCATCTGAAGGCTCCCATTGCCACCTGGCAGAGCCCCATCAGCTGGCCCTGCCCAGTCCGTGCTGGAGTGGCCATGGGCTGCCCCTGTCATTTCTACTTAGGTCTATCTCCCACGCTGCCACTCACGTAGCACACACAGGATGAGTGCGGTACACTGATGGTCAGAGAGGGGAGGTCCAGCAAGGAAGGGTTTGCTGGGTCATGGGGCTTTGTATGGTTTAGAGGTGAGGTGTCCCCCGAAAGCCCGTGTGAGAGGGTGCCAGGAAGCGTGGAGGTGAAGTGATTGGGCTGGGAGTGTGTGGGTGGCTGACAGGATCAGCTAATAGCTATAGGCAGGTATGATGGCTGGAGGAGGGGGTCCCTGGGGCGTGGCTTTGGGGTTTTTGTTGTCCCTGGTGAGCAAAGCTTTCTCTTCCGGCTTGCGGGTGGCCATGTCTTGAGTTGCGTTCCATGGTGCCCTCAGCTTGGGCACAGTGGAGTGGAGCCGGTCATCTATGGATCAAGAGCTCTGAGGCCATGAGCACCAAGTACATTTTCTTCCTCTAAAATCGTTCTTGGCAGATGTTTTGGTCGCAGAAGTGGAAAGTTGACTAAAATGTGCTTTAAGTGCTAAAACCAGCATAGTTACAGAAAACCGGGGCCACAGCCACGCTACAGAGGGGCTGGCGTGGAGAACAGAGGATGCTGGCCTGGGGCTGCTGTGCTGAGCGCACCTCTGCAGCTCCACAGACTGACACATGTCACAAGATGAGCGCGCAGTCACTCCTAAAACTTCTGGCTGCCCAGTGCTGCTTGTGCCTGAAAAATCATACCACATGCCTCGCACGACTAACTTTTGAGAGTCCTACCCTTCTGTTCTCTCAGCTGAAGTTCTCGGGAAAACAGCATGGAGGAAGGGGCTGTGAGAGAGAGAGAAAGGGTGTGGGCACACGGGGCATGCCTGTGTCCTGCCGCCCTGAGGGGTCAGGTGGCCCTTGGCAGGCACCCCCTGCTGCCCAAGGCTGTTTGCGTGGCATTCTCCTGTTCTCCTGGTAGCATGAGCCTTCGAAGAAAGTCAGGCCACAGCAGATCATTCCAAAGCTTGTGGCTGCCATGCTGGGAGGCACCTGTCTCTGAGCCATGCATGTTCGCAGCACCTGTGAGTCTGAACCTCCACGCGGGACGTGGCTCTGCTCTCTATGTAGCCTGTCCACCCTCAGAGAAGAGACCCACTTTCCTTTAGAGGAGACAGGACAGTTATGGTTGGTTCATGGGACAAAGAAAGCTTTTTTGTTTTTTTTTTAGAGAGAAGGGAAAGTGTGTTTCTACTTTTTAATCTGGTTTTTGTTTTTCCTCCGCTTAGTTGTGTGCATGGCGCTGGGGTTCGAACCTGGGTCCTTGCTATTGCCAGGCAAGCGCTGTATGGCTGAGCTGCCTGTCTGGCCCCATGGGGAAGCATTTTAACTTTCTTCTCCCCTCCTTGCAGATGGCCCGCACTGATGACGTAACCCACGAGATCATTGGTTTTCTTGACCAGACCTTGTACAGATGGGATCGACTTGGATTTGAAGCCCCTAGGTCAGAAAAACTAGCCAGAGCTCTCCTTCAAGAGCTGCGGGCTCAGGTCTAGCACGGGGCGCAGATGGTGTGTGCGACGTGCAGCCACCGAGGCCAGGACCATGCATGAGATCCGCTGAGCTGTGAGCATGAGCCCTGCTCATCTTGGAATGATCGGTAGTGCATACTTCAAAAAACGAGAAGCTGTGTGCCTTGGCCCAAACTCAGGCCCCCTACCCACCAGTGACCATGTGAGACCTGCACGGTTCTCTGCACCTGCCCGGCCCAGAACACCAGCTGGAGAATTGAGGGAGAGACCTCGGCAGGACAGATTCCATTGCATTTTGACCCATATCAAGCAGAGGTGCTTGACTATTTTGTTTTCTAATGATTCAAAATTTTTAAACCAAAGTCAGGTCAGTCAACCAATGAGGACTGAAATTTAGCCCTTTCCACCAATTACTTCCTAGAAGTCGGCAGTTGTTACTGACACTCCTTTCATTCTTGGAGATCTGAGGTGAAGGCACAGTCTCGCTTCCTTAAATTCTTTATCCAGGAGTCAGAACCCTCAAATTTCTCTCAGAAGCCCCCGACTGCCCGGCCAGATGAGGGGAAGCCCTGCTGCATGACGGGGGCCCTGGTGGGTGGGGCAGACGGCCCTGCTGAGCAGAGCTGCACAGGGTCAACTGGCCTGCCACCGCAGAGGTGGCTGACGGCAGGGTGGCCCTAGAGACAGCAGGACAGGGTGACATGAAACCAAACAGGAACTAGAAATTCCTAGGAGAGCCGCTACCCAGCGTACCTTTGATGCCAGCTGAGGACTTTTCCCTCTTGGACTCGTTCTTAACTGTGTTGACCTCTAGTCTCCTGTGGATAGTATGGAGTGACTCGGGGCCTTCTCTTCTGTCCCTTCTGAAGTACAGATGTGGTGTCTCTGAGTCTCAGCTCCCATGTGAGGTGTAAGGTTTTGTGGGATCAGAGCTTAACCTTTGGGGAACTCACAATGCTACTTGGTTCACCTGAAGAGAAGATCAAAAGATCAAAATCTTTTGGCCTGAGCCTTTCTTCTGAGGAGCATTCTGGTGTGACAGGGGCACTCTGATCCCAGATGCTGCTGTCATTGTCACTGCCACTTAAAGCGTCCTTCAGGACGCACAGCGGTTGAAGGAGGGGCTGTGTGCTCCCCTGGCAGTCACTGGCACCTCTGCTGTGCTGCCCTGAACACAGCTGTGGTCCTGCCGTGGAGACTGAGGCTGGATCTGGCAGCAGTGACCCCATGGGAGGCCCTGGGTGGTAGGTTCCACAGGGCAGAGTCCCCTGCTTACCTGAGTCCCCACCTCTACCGCCACCATCCCTCAGGGCAGAAAATAGAGCCAGACAGTTTTCCACCTCGGAGGCTGCAGTGAGTTTCTCAAAGGTTGCTCCCTCCTTTGCTGAACGTTCCCTTGTAACATCTCAGTCCTGGGCCTAGTGGCCGGCAGCCCACCAGCTGCCCTGTGCCAGAGGGGCACGCCTTCCTCCCAGGGCAGCCACAGACCCTTGGACAGCCAGAGGCAGTGGCCACCTGCCTCCTGGCGGGCCACACGCAGCAAGGCAGAGAATTTGGCCTGCTGAGAATTATTTAACAAAGTCCCTCCCTTCCAGTTGCCTTTTTTTTTTTTTTTTTTTAAAGAGAGAGAGACAGAGAAAGAGAGAAACAGCTTTATTTAGTTTTTCACATGGCCTTCGTTGCTCCAACACTTAGTTGTGTACGTGGTGCTGGGGTTTGAACCCGGGTCCTCGTGCTTGCCAGGCAAGCGCCGAAACCGCTGAGCCACCACTCCAGCCCCACAGTTGCCTTAGATTTTGAGGAGTCTGGAAATGTGGGTTCTTCTAGTTTCCTGAAAGAAGTTCCAAGATGTGGGAGTGCAGCTAAAGATGGGCCCAGGTGAGAACGCACATCAGGTGAGCAGCGCTGGTGCAGGGAGGCCACCCGTTGGGTCCCCTAGCTGCGGCTGCACCAGCACCAACTCTGCTGGCACAGTGTGCCTGTCCGCCCAGGTGGCTGCAGCTCCAGCTCGGAACGTCCAGCTGAGGGCGCCTTCACACGGGGAACCCAGAGGGCCAGTTCAGCCTGCCACTTCTCAGGGTCCTGGCTTGGAGGTGCTCACTGACACCCTCTGGGCTTGCGAGGCTGCTGCACCCATGCCTCTGACAGCATCCACGCCCTCCCTGCCCACCAGCGCCCCCATCTGCCCCACTCCACGTGCAGAACCTTCCCACAGGACAGTGGCCATGGCGTTCTTTTGTTTGTTTGTTTCATTCTAAATAGTGAACTGGGCCTTTTTTATTTGTTGAATATTATAATCTCTTACACAGAAAAAGCTTCCCCTCTTCCCCTAGTTGTGGAATCTGCAGATCTTACAAAACCTAGCTCTAGCCCTAGAAAAGACTGATCATGACTCACCGTTTGGGCCTGGGTGACGTTGTCCCGAGGAAGGGGGAGGATCCTCACGCAGGCAGCCAGCGGGGTCTGGTGAAATTCACGTGTGTGCATGGCCCTGCACCCACTCTTGCTGAGCCAGGTGTGCTCACGGCCGTGCTCATTGGTGCCTGGGTTCCTCCTCACTGTGCCCCTCCTTCCGAGGCTGGATGGCTCAGGCACTGCCCTTGCCGTCAGCTCACGCCCTGCACCCCAGCTCTTTGGAGTGGCGGGAGGTGGAGCCACACTGCTCCAGGAGGCCCCAGGTAGCTGCAGTTGGCCTTCTGGGAGAGGAGTGTGTTGGCATGGACGCTGGGAAGGCCTCTGAGGACGCAGATGGCCACAGATAAGACGCGGCTTCTGAGGCGCCTCTTGCTTGGGCACCTGGCAGCAGCGGCTCACTTGTGCCTTAGCCCTGTATGCCCACTTTTTGTGGAACAGTGAGAGAATCAATTTTTTTTTTTAATTTAGTTTTTCACATGGCTTTCATTGCTCTGACACTTAGTTGTGTACGTGGTGCTGGGGTTTGAACTCCGGTCCTCGTGCTTACCAGGCAAGCATTATAACCACTGAGCCACCGCTCCAGCCCCATTTGCCCACTTCTAACTGGTGGGTCACAGGTGCTTGGCAGAGTGTTAGCTCTTTGTCACTGTGACCACAGAGATATCTGACTAGAACAACTTAGAGGAGGAAAAGTTCATTTGGGGCTCATGGGTTCAGAGGTTCAGTCCACAGTCAGCCAACTTCATTGCTCTGGGCCTCAGGTGAGGCAGAACATGCCAGAAGGACAGAGTGGAGGACGCTGCTCAGCTCATGGCAGCCAGGAAGCACAGAGTGAGCATGAAGAGTGGGGCAAGATCGTCCTCAGGGGCACCCCCAGGGTCCACTTCCTCCAGCCGTGCCCATCTGCCCACACAGGACAGGTCCTGTCCAATGGATCAACCCACTGATGAGGCCACAGCTCATCACACTCCCATGTTGTCTATCACCTGCACTTACTGGGGGAACCATAATAGGCAGAAGCAGGAAACAGCAGGGGACAGGAAGAAGGCAAGACTGCTGCAGAGATGGGAACACGGGACTGTGTCAGGGAGGAGAGGGAGGCGTGTGTTCCTCACTTGACAAGGAACCCAGAATGATCCTGCTTTCCCAGGAAGGAGAGGAATGGCCCCTGCTGCCATCGCCACCCACCCTACACCAGGTGGGGTTCATTCTCCTCCTGACACTGGGTTCTGTCGTGGAGTCTGTGGATTTTGTGTAAAAATTCTAGGTTACTAACCATCACTAAACCATTTCACAGCCAGAGAGCCAAAGTTAAGGTAAAGCAAGTGTGAGTCTGCTTCATGTCACTGTGACCAACATGCCCGACAAGAACGCCTGGCGGAGGAAATGTTTATTTGGGGCTCCCGGCTTAAGGTTTAGTCCAGGGTTGTCCAACGGCACAGCTTGGGCCCAAGGTGAGGAGGAGCAGCGCCACTCCAGTCATGATGGCCAGGAAGCAGCAGGAGCAGGAGGGGCCGCAGGGATAAGGCACCGTTTAGGGCAGCCCCAGCGCCCCGCCTGCTGCATCGCCCCCTGGCCAGCGTATGCCAGGCTGGACTGAGGCAGCCCCAGCTCCCGCCATCCAGTCCCTCCCCTCTGCTCACGCCCAGCATGTGCGTCTTCTGGGGCGCCACCTGAGGCAGAAACTCGCGCATTATGATTCACCAACTTTCTTGCTCCCCTGCCATCCTGCACTCTGCCACTGAGCTGCGCCCCAGCCCTTTTTAAATTTTGAGGCAGAAGCCTGCATCGTCATGCCTGACTTGAAAATGTGCCACACCTCACCTCTGCTGGGGATCTGGGGGCCTCAAGTCAGTGGTGGTGGACAGTGTGAGAAGCCACAGAAACCACCAGGATAGACGACGCACAGAAACGGACACTGAACGGGAAGTCAGGGCGTTGACGCCACATAACTGCCAGCCAGCAGTGACTCCAGGCTGGTGACACCCTGCTGCTGCCACTCTCTACTGCGGTGCAGGGCCTTTGGAATCAGCCCCCCTGAGGCCCCTCCTTTCAAAGAGCATCTGTCAAGGGGTCCTGGTGAGACCCAGGTCCCAGGCACCTGTGAGGGAGGCGGGGCATGCAGGTGGCTGGCTTTGTCCAGCTGCCCTGATGTCACTGGGTAGCACCAAAAATATAGCCCAAACTTTGGAAGAGCAGGCAGTGGGCAGACGTCCGTAGTATCCTTCAAGACTAAGCCAGAGCATTGGAGAAGGCTGAGCCCAGGCCACAGCCCAGCGCCACACAGCAGAACAGGCAGGGGGTGCTGCAGGCATCCAAGGCTGAGTCTCCCCAATGGCTCAGTTAACTGGACCTGCTGATTCCACCTGGCCTCCAGGCCTGGTGCCAGAAGCACCCCTCCCGCTGTGGTGACAACCAAAGGTCCCTCTACACGTTGCCAAGTCCCCCATCCAGATGGGGCCACTGTGCTTGCTGGGGCGCCTGCCTTCTGCGACATCTGGACATGCCACTAACTGTGGTGGAGAGAAACTGGACCGAGAAGATCCCAGGCAGGGAATTGAATGAGCCCACTCCAAAATCCACGTGGAAACCAAGTGTGGCCCCGTGGACTCGCGCCTGAAGCCTGTCCCTCAGCAGGCCTCCGTGCACAGAGACGGAGGGGCCGGAAGGATGCCCAGGACACAGCCTGTCACCATCGGAAAGCTCCTCAGGCCTCAGCCGCCACCAGCCTTGGCGCTGGCTCCTGCCCCTCGCAGTTGGTCCCCTGGGCTGTGCACACCCCGGCCTCCCCCAGCTCAGCCGGCTCCGCCCCTCGCCTGGCTTCTGTCTGCCTGCAGCTCCTGCACCAGAGGCCAGGTGCCAGCTGCCTCGCCACCACCGGCCCCACCAGCCCACTCCACCCAGACCGTCTCCTGGGCCACAGGTGGTGACTATCTCCTGCAGCTACCCTCGATTCCTCCATCCGCTAGTTAGCCCTGGGCCTGCTCTCTGTCCCGCACTTCACCTTGGTCCCAGACGCCATCTCTCGCAAGTAAGCATCGGCCGAAGAAATCGAGCAGAAATTTGGTCATTTGGCAACGGCATTGCGACCATCAGGGAACACGGTGCTGGACTGAGTGCGTGTCTGCTTCCTAGGCCAAGAGTGACTGAGGAGGTGCCTGGGCCGCCTCCACCAGGGCAGCGTCCCGCCTCCAGCTTCTCCAGAGAAGGCTCTGGGGTTCTGCTGGGGAAGAGGAGTGGGCGGGCAGGTGGCAGCTGCTCTGGAAGATGGTGCCACCTGGGTAGATCCAAATTTCATTTATAGAATTAAAACGCCCTACTTACAAAAGGTAGGATCCTCCGATCTCCCATTTAGAACTTCCTGCTGCTCTGGCTTGCAGAGGAACACTTGGCCCCCTGCACACCCACATCCCTGCCCAGGGGGCTAGTTCAAAGCTGTTTCAGTGAAGACTTCTCCAGGGCAGGAGAGGCTGGGGAGGGGCCTCTGCAAGGTGGGAGGCCGAGGCCCCAGCAGCCTCCACCTACCCTCGCGTTACAGCCTTAAAGGTTGAAGGAATGCCTTCCATGCACACAGTGAAGCCAGAAGCCACAGGAAAGACTGATAGATGTGGCCGCTCAGAAATAAAACCAAAGAGCAAAAAAAGTGCACAGATGATAAACTGGGGGAAGTATGCGTACCCTAAGTCAAACAGTGGATCTGACCTCTAGACCTCTTCCACCAATCTGTAAGAAAAAGGCCACTAACCCAAGAGACTCGTGGGCCAGGGACACAAACACTAGGAGAGGTGGGTCTTTGGGGACATGCCCTGGAAGGGCGCATGGTCCCTGGGACTCCTTCCCCTCGCTGCTTCCTGCCACATGAAGGCAGCGCTCCTCCACCGCACCGTTCCGCGTGATGCCCTGCCTGAGCCCAGGCCCACAGCAGTGAACTTGGCCGACCATGGACTGAGGCTCTGAAGCCGTGCGCCTGAGTCCACCTCCTGCTCCATCTTGGGCTTGGGTGTTCTGGGCGCTGCTAGGCAGAGCTGACTGACAGCTCTCTGCGTGGTGTCTGCACTGGGCCAGGGATTCTAAGCTCTCGAGCTCAAGTGCGGGGTGGGATGGGCACAGGCTACATGCAAGGACTTGCGCATCCGTGGACTGGGGCGTCCTGGAACCAGTGCCACGGATCCTGAGCGGCTGAGCTGCTCCCCCGGGTGTGTGCACTGGAGCACTGGAGCGTGACTGAGTCTGCGAGGGGGTACACAGGAATCGATCTCGTCACTATGGTGGGTTTGGGAAGGGAGGAGGAGACAAGGAGAGGAAACTGTGCGCGTATTGTTTCTACTTGTGTGTTTGATCTGAAGGAAGAGAGTTGTAATCATGAACACAGGAAGGTCGTCGCTCGCTCTGGGCTTGCTGCTGTGGAGCAGGGCTGCGAGGGAACGGGGTGTCTGCTGAAAGGACACTTGTGCACCGGTGTTGCTGCACGTCAGCGAGCGTGCCGGCGTTCACTGCTAGAGCCCAGGACGCACCATCCAGCACTGCGCAGAGCACCTGCTACAGAGACCTGTCTTCACACCGGACCCCTGCCCTGCGGGCTTCCTGGAGAGGTTTGTGGGGTGATGGCCTCTTCCCATCTGTCCGTCCAGCCTCTGCACTCTGAGCACTCCTGCGCTACCAAATGAACTTCTCTGCCTCCAGGTGTGCTAGAACCGCATTTTCTGCAGTTAGCTGTGCCTCAGTGGATCTATTCAAACAGACAAAATCAGGCCTGGAGTGGTGGCTCAGTGGTGGAGCGCTTGCCAGGCACACGTGAGGACCCAGGTTCGAACCCCAGAACCAGATGGAAAAATGAAATTGGTTTTTTTTTTTTTTTTTTTTTTTAAGAAAGAGAGAAACAACTTTATTTAGTCTTTCACATGGCCTTAGTTGCTCTAACATAACACATAGTTGTGTACGTGGTGCTGGGGTTCAAACCCCGTGTACTTGCGCATGCCAGGCAAGCGCCGCAATCACCGGGCCGCTGCTCCAGCCCTGGTTCTCTCTCTCTCAAAAAATAAAAAATGAAAGTCCTATTGCTCTTGGTACTTGCTGTAGCACCCATTTTAAAAAAGAGAAAAAGGGGCTGGAGCCGTTATGGCGCTTGCCTGGCATGTGCAAGGACAGGGGTTTGAACCCCAGCACCACGTACACAATGAAGTGTCAGCAACAAAAGCCACAAGAAAATCTAAAAGTGATTCACTGTGCCTCTCTTTAAAAAAATAAAATAAAATCGTAAAACCACAGTTCTTTCCTGAGATTATCTCCTTTCTAAGGCATCACAAATGCACCCAGCCGAGGCTGGAGCGGTGGCTCGGTGGTTACGGTGCTTGCCTGGCATGCACAAGTACACGGGTTCAAACCCCAGCACCCACGTACACAACTAAGAGTCGGAGGAACGAAAGCCACGTGAAAAACTCAATAAAAATTGATTCTCTCTCTCTCTCACTGTCCTCTCTTTAAAAAAAAAAACAAAACAAAAAACACACAAATGCACCCAGCCTAGCAGCCAACACTGCCATTGACCCCCATCTAATCTCAGGTGTCCCCATAATTCCCATTTTCCGACGCTCCCTTCTCAGAACCACCTGCAAGTTCCCAGACAAGGAGCTGGAGCGGGGCGAACCCCTGGGACTCGGGTGAGGCGCAGGCCTGCCCCTGGGAGGCCTCCTCACTCTGGCCTGGAGGCGCCCCCTGCAGCTCCCGCCTGTCCTCCAGACACAGGGCACAAGTGAGGGCTGCTAGGGTGGAAGAGAGCTTGCTGGAACTCGGACCCTGAGCAGCGTGGGGAGGGCCTGGCCCACCACCCCACAGGCAAGAACACCTCCCACGCTGCCCTGCAGACCAAGACCCAAAGGCCCCAGCTGAGGAAGTCACGGGTGGAGAAAGCAGAGACCACAGCCTGCTAGGCCGGCAGCGTCTCCCCACAGGCACAGATGAGCTGCCTGGAGGGTGGCTTGGGCTGTCACCTTCCAGGTGGGCCACCTGCCAGGGGCAGGCAGGGCAGTCTGTCCAGAGCACCCAGCAGAGCCTGGCAACGGCAGGTCGGAGGGCTGTGTCTCCAGAGCAGTCGTCCCATCCCCTGTGAGTCCTTGGAGCTGAGAGGCCAAAGCCTGACGCCACACGCGCTGACCAGATCTGGCTGCCTGGAGGCCGGGGGGCTTCGTGGTCCTCGAGGCTTGGCCTCACCACTTACTGAACCCCCACACAGGGGTTTCTAAATGCCATGGCCACCTCCGAGCCCACACCATGCACCCAGCTTCTCCTGGGCCCTGCTTAAAAGCAAGAGGGAGTCAAAACCCTTTCCCACAAGTGGGCCCACCAGTCCTGGGAACCTTGGCTCTGCGGTCACTCCTTCCATACTTGGCCAGGCTTGCGGCCTGCCCCTTCCACACTGTCCTGGTCATCAATTGAATGGAAACTCCTTATTAGCCATCAGTCTCCCAGACAGCAGAGTAGGAAAGACCCAAGCTGACCCTTGAACAGTCCTCACCAGCCTCTTCCCCCTTCCACCGGGTCCCAGGCAGGAAGGCCCAGGTCATCATGCACAAGTGACAGAGGCCTGGGAGTGGGTGGAGGCTTCCTGCCCCCCACTGGGCATGGCCTCCAGGAACTGCCTGGGGAGGTCCGGGCAGCCCACCCACCCAGGCCCCAGCCCCTTGCCCTCAGGCATCTGGCACCTGACCTTGGGCCTAGGCGGCTCCAGCACACACAAGTGGAGCTCTGTAGCTGGGCCTTGCAGCAAGAACCTGCCATGGCTGGGCCTGCGGTGCCCCAGGAGAACATCCCAAGGCTGGCTAACCACAGCCCCTGTGCTGACGCCAGCCCCCAGGCCCGAGCACCCAGGCCACCTGGAAGGCGCTGTGTGGAGTCAAACTGTGCCTTCGCGGGGCGGGGCTGCCTTGCGCTCAGCATCCCACCTGTCCCAGCAGGCCCACCCCAGCACAGGGCTCCACCTTAAGAACCAGGAGGGGCTGAGGACCCTGTGGCTCTGCACCAACGGGTCCTAGACTGGATCACTTGGCTCTGGACACCAGCTGGCTCGGGGAGGCCCGGTGGTGAAGGTGACAGCTGCCCAGAGCTCGGGCCGGCGTGTCTGCTGCTCCTACTTTGCCAGGCTGCTCAGAGCTGGGAGACGTGGCCTGGAGCATGCGTTCCCTCAGTGCTTTCCCCACTCTTGAAGAGACGGGGTTTATTTCTGGGGCATTTTGCGACAGGTCTACTGCAAGTTAGGGTCACCTTGCTGGTGCTGCGGACTACTATTTCAATGTTTTAACTTGAAATTCCAGTAAGAATGCTTTAAAATCCTTTTAATTCCACAACAGACGCCAAGATGGAGAATTGAGATGTTTGATTACTTTTCCGGATCCCA
Source organism: Aplodontia rufa (assembly GCA_004027875.1). Lineage (NCBI taxonomy): Eukaryota > Metazoa > Chordata > Mammalia > Rodentia > Aplodontiidae > Aplodontia > Aplodontia rufa. The sequence goes on from PVKS010000523.1 coordinate 93,004, forward strand.
CTGCACTTCTGGCCAGAATTCCCAGCCTTTCTCCCCGACTGCAGCCAAAGCCCCATAGCCAGGGTGTTGGGGGTTTTCTGAAGGCTCAGCCCCCCTCAGTGAAGCTGGGGTGTGGTGGGGACAGTGGCTGGAGGACAGCACAGGTTGCTAGGACATCAGGGACCCCACAGCCTCTGCTCTCTCCACACAGGCGTGGCCTGGGCAAGGGAGATCCTGGCCTAGAACCAGCCACAGCTGGTGGTGGGGGAGCCTGTTTTTGTATGCGCCGGAGCAGTGGTGGATGCTGGAGTGAAGATGGCCCTGGCCCCTGGTCCCTGGAGAAGAGATGCTGGAAAGCTCAGGCCTGCCTTGGAGGAACTCCATATCTGGTGGCCTCAGTGGGGAAGGGCTGGAGCAGCCAGGGCCCTTTGTTCTCCCGGAGGACAGTTGCTTGGCAATTAACCAATTAACTTGCTCAAAGGACAAGACTGCCTCTTCTTGCTCTTGTAATAAACACAGCAAACCTCGCTGAGTTAAAACACTAACGGGTCTGTGCTCGAGGGCTGCTTAGGGGACAGATGGCACTGCCAGGATGCTCATGGGGGCCACAGGGTCAGAGCAGCAGGGTGCTGCTGTCTGCCCATGCTCAGGGCCCCACCCAGTCTAACTATGGCCACAGGACACCCCCCATCTGGTCCCCTGGCTTTGGGGTCCTCAGAGAACATGACTGTCTCTCTGCCTAGAATCCAACAAACCCCACCTTCTCCATGGCCAGCAGGAGCCCCACGGGGTCAGGTGTAGCTTACTCCTACTGGTTACTGAAGGCCACAGTTCAGGGCAGCCTAAGGAAGCCCTGGGTGGTGTCTGCTTGCAACCAGCCCTGGAGCCGATGGCATCTGGTGGGTGCTGCCCATCTCCACGCCTGCTCCTCTTGGGAGCCTGGTCAGGTGCTCAGCACGAGCAGCACAAAGGCTGCTCAGACCTCCTCCAGGGGAGCCTCGAAGCGTGGCCAGGAAACAGCACCAAAGCGGTGCTGCCAAGGACACATGGCTCCCAAGCAGGACCCTTCCATGGTGACTTACTCAGCAGTCTCAGCTCAGCCAGGTGGGCTAGGGGAGGACAGGGCCCATGCAGGATTCGCAAACTCCAGCTCCTGAGTGGCAAGATGGGGTGTTCCCAGGAGACCCCGAACTACACAATGCACGTCCCAATCTGGCTTGTGACTTGCCATGTGACTTTGGGGATGGGTCTGTCGGTCCAAGCCTAACCCAGCAGGAACTCGGGGTCCCCAGCACACTCACATGCTTCTGCCCACAGGGACTGCTGTCCACCACCAGGGCTGCGACAGGCTGCACCCATGGCTGTGAGCAGCCTCCCTGGAAGACACCCTACCTCACCCTGCTGGGCTAGATGCAGCAGAGGAGTCATTTTAAATTGGAGCGCGCTGGTCTGGTCTCCTTATTGACCCCCAAGAGACCCTGACCGCTCGACACCAGAGGCCTCTGCCAGGCCCTGGTCAGTGGCTCTCTAAGGTTGCTGTGTGGAGGGGCAGAGGACCCACGATGACCAGCTGAGTCTTGGGTGCAGTGGGCAGGCGGCTGCCCGGCTGGTGGCACAGGCTGCTTCTTGCCTTCTCACTAGGATAACACTGATCCCCGCAGGGTGCCCGTGCCTGGGGGCAGCGAAGGCCAGCTGTGCCACAGTCCTAGCGTCCAGTTTCTATGCGCTTCCACCGACTCCATGCAGCCCACTGGCCCAGAGTCCAAGCCATGGAAGCAAGGCGAGGGCCCTGGTGCCTCGGGGACAGGGATCCATGATCCGTGAGAAGTCCCACCCAGGCAGTGGCTCAGTCCCACCGCATGGCTTTCGCTGTTTGAAAAACCAAACCCACAGCCTCTGGGCGGCTGGGTCACCCGCAGCTGGCTGGAGGGGGGTGGGGCCATGCACGTGCACCTGGGGAGCCCTGCAGGGCGGCATGGGCTGTACCCCTGGAGTCCCAACCTGCTTGTGTCAGTGACAGCCCAACGCACTCGGGGTCCCAGGGGTTAGTTAAAGCACCCCTCACTCTTGTCTTCCTAGGAAGCAGCACTTTGATACCAATTGAAACTCTATACTCAAATTTTGATTCTCCTACCACCATGGCACACAGAGCACGTCCGCTCATGTGCAAAGCACCTGTAACTGCAAAGAGCAGAGGGAGACTTCGAGGATGATGGCCTCCAGCCAGGGCTGCGCCAGAGCGCACAGGAAGAGGAGCTGCTCGGGTCTGCTGAGCCAACCCGCCCCGGGCCCCGCTGACCACATTTGACACCGCATGGTGCCTCGGTGGGCCTGGGCTTGACACACTGCTCGCGTCTCTTGCTTTCAGGCTCCCGAGAACACCCACGCTGCCCTGAAATTACCAAGAACCACCTGAGGCAGGAGAGCAGCAGGACGCACACAACAACCTTTTCTTGGAAATGCTGATGATTTTCACACAGCATCAAACTCAGATGGAAACAGGAACAGAGAAACCAAAGCCATTACAGTTTATTAGTATGTCTTAGATTCTTACCCTGCAGTTTAAAAAAAAAAGTATAAAAATTTGGGGAAAATCTAAATATTAGCCATCGATGAAAACCGTTCTGCAGGGACTCGCCCAGAAGAGGACATCTGTGGAAGCTGTGTGGTCTCTCGAATCAGAGGGACATCCGTGTGAGCCACATGGTGCGGGTCTGAGGTGGATGTCAGCAGGCTCTGCGTCGTGTCTCAGGTACTGTCCCTGGCTGGAAGAGAAGAGGGCTTTGGGACCTCAGGACTCCCACGCAGACTCCGCACCTCAGGGTGGGGGCCGTGTCGGTGAGCACTCGCCCTTTACGTGGGCCTGGCAGAGCCCTGCTCTAGGAGACAGAAGCCCCGTGACGTGCAAGGTGTTGTCGGCCGATGGATTTAGCAGCCACATAACCCTTTCCTTTGATGTGCAGGGTCAACGGGATCCTGGTCCCATGGGGTGGGAGGAGAGTATGAAAGAGAACCTCGCTGTGATCTTTCCTGCAAAGGAAACGGCAGTGAAATTTACTACCCAGTCGCAGGGAGGGATTCCTGAGCAGGAGCACCTCCGCGGGCCGCCGCGCTCCACTCTGGAGCGAGGACTTTCATCCAGGACATGGAGGCCCAGGCCACCTCTCACAACCCCGGGAGTGGGTGTCAGGGGCACCGTGTGCCATGCGTGCACTCATGCCCGGCTACGGTGCCCCGCGGGCTGCACGAGGAGCCGGCACTGTTCGCGAGACTGATGCTGGCCCCGCTTTCTCCACCTGCCGTCAGGAGTCTCCACCGCAGGACGAGGTCGCCCTGGCGCTAACTGCTTTCTGCCTTAACGTGGGACTCAATCCTTACGACTGCGGATCCCCACACCACCACGCACATACAGAGGACAGCGCCGCTGGCCGCCGGGGCTGCTGCTGCACACGCGGGCCCGCTTCCTTGGGAGTGGGGTCCCACCTGGTGTGAGCTGCGGGCACTGAGAAACGGGAAGGCTTGCTCAAGGGCTCGACTCCTGTTCCTGCTGAACTGAGCCAGTGTGTGAAATGAGAACTGATATCAGCTCAGTAGGCACCGGAGGGCGGGTCCAACTGCCAGCTGCAGACCTCAGCCGGGAGCTTCGTGTGGTCCACCAGCGACTGCAAACACAAGAGAGAGTTCACCGCGCCTGCGAAGTGACACAGCACCCCCCATGCACACGCGATCGCTGCGACAAGGCTTTCGACTTCTGAGATGCGCTTTCTGCAACTTTTGAGACATCTAGCTAGTGGCCTAGTTCTGCAGGCAAGCTCGGCGACAGGCGGCGTCTGCTTGCGTTCTTGACAGGAGACAGCATCCTTAGGGCAGGCCGGTCTCTCCTCCAGAACCGCGCTCCGCCCTGAGCGCTCGGCAGTGGCCACCCCGTCAGCAGGGCCTGGCCACAGTGGCTCCAACTTAACTGTCCCCATCTCACCTTCTCTTCAGGTGCAGAACTTAGCCACTGTGAACAAAGCGGAAACCAATCACTGTTCACCAATCAGCTAAGCTCTGCACCTCGTTAGAGAGGTCACCGCTGGCATAATTAAGGGGTCGGCACGCATCTTCCATGGTGGTTGGCTTCTTTGGTTTCCAAGAGCCATGAGGTGCATCTGTTCTCCACGCTGCAGAGTGAGGGCAACTACGGTTTCTGGAGGCGCAGCCAAGGTCATGGTTGCGTGGTAATCCCTGGCAATGTGATTTTAATCTTAAGTCACAAATCAGCATGCCAGGAACCCAAGCAGCCAGAGCACTCGAGAGCAGCGCTGTGCCGGGCGCTTCCCCGGGCAGGTGAGGGAACCGGCAGGCCTGCTGCCACGAGCTGGCACCCTGGAGGTATGCTCCCTCTGGCTCAGCGCTGGACGACCCTCGGCAGGCCAGAGTGGCTTTGGAATGGAAGATGGAAGAGACCCCGATCAGCCAGCAGGGGAAGCTACCTGTGAGGCTGTCCTTCTCCCTTGGGGGCACAATGCTTTCTCACCATGTGGATTCTACATGGCCTAGGACGTCTCTAGGGACCTCTCCCAGGTGGGCCAGGGTCTCCCTGCTGGATGGTGTGACTAGGAGCAGCCCTGGCTCATTACAGGTATATGGGGGTGCTGCTGCGACCCCTGCATTTGGCTAGAAGGGCAGAGATAGGCATGGGATATTTTGGGGGAAGGGGATGGCGGACTCTTGACTAGGATGACTCCTCTGCCTGCCTAGGGACAAAAAGTCTCAATGAAGAGTCAGCAGGAACCAGGCACAGTGACACCTGCCTGTCATTCTAGAGACTCAGGAGGCCGAGGAAGAAGGGTCCCAAGTTCTAGGCCAGACTGGGCAATTTAGTAAAACCTCGTCTCAAAATAACAATGAAAAAGGCCAGGGATGTGGCTCGGTGGTGGAGCACCCTGGCTTCAGTCCCCCTGTGGGGGGCAAGGAGGAGCCATGCACGGCTCCATAGTTCTCCAAGACGTGGATTCAGGAGAAGGCACCAAGGAGGAGTTGGCCTTACGTGGCCTCAGACGCCGAGTAACACAGCTCCCCACGAAATTAAAAACCTTAAGAGAAACACGGCGCGTATGGAGCAAGAGAGGTCGGCAGTGAGATGGTGGGCTGCAGCGCCCCTCTTCTCAACGCGGCCCCTCTTGGGAGTCTGGGCATCGGGCACGGTGTCTCTGAGGCTGTACGCAGCTATCCCGCCACCTCCCCTTCCGGGCAAACAGGGCTCAGACTCTCCTGGAGAAGTACCTCACTTCAGAAAAACAGCTTTCCTCTTGGGTACCAGAGCTCTTTCAGATAAATAAAATACTTAAACACAGACCGCAGAAATGGGCTTTGTAAGAGCAAACACGAGAAGTAAAGAAATGCCCAACAAAGGGTTAAAACAGCAACACAGAATACCAAAGCACTCACTGAAACCAGGGAGAGGCTGCACACCAGGAAACATGCCTAAGATCTGGTACTGTTTATAGAAAAAAATAAGGATACAAAATGAGCCACATCGTGGAGGATGGCGATGGGCCTGAGCACCAGCAGGACTCCATGCGCACAGCCCCGGCCCGCTGCAGGGCCACCCCAGGAGCACAGGAATCCACATTTAAAACTCACTGCCAGGCCCGAGTAACAGGAAGAATTCAGGCGGAAATCCTGCACCAACGCTGGAGTGTCACTGCATGAGCACGAGGTGCATGCTGGTGGGGACCCTACAGGGCTGTGGGGTCACCGTCAGGTAGAAGACACTGCACGCAGCAGCTGTGACCCTGAAGACTGGATCAGTGCATCTGATGTGTTGCCCACCCCATCTCCAAGCCCTCTTAAGAGCTTCTCCCACTGTTTTTGTTCCTACAAAATGACAAAACCTAAGGTGGTAACCGTGTGGGCTGCTTTCACTCAAGGGACAGCCTGTACTTTACTGTCCACTCCAGCAGACGAGTGCTCAGGAATCCTGACCGGCAGGATTCCTGAGCAGGGGCAGACTGCCGAGCTGCAGGCATCCTGCTCACCACCTGGCATCCTGGCTTACTTGGCTCCTAAGAGGAACACATGGGTAGACACACAGGACAGAGACGGGAGAGCATCACCTCTTTAGAACAGCATGTGGGCCACCACGTCGGCCAAGGGTCCATCCATGTGCGCCTTGGCCAGCTCGAAGCACCTGCGGGCCAGCTGCTGCTGCCGGGGGTCCTCGCTCACCATCAGCTCCCCATACAGGTACACACCCATGGCCTGTGGGCAGAGGCCGGGCATTAGCTGAGTCCCCTGCCAGCCCCACGCCCTGAGAAGCCTGCCTGGCCTCCCACAGACAGCAGGGAGAGGTTCCTGGAATCTGTGTTCCCACAGTTCCAAAGTGTCTCCTCCCTGCTCTCACTACAGCCCCACAGGCTCCTTAGGTCAAGAGATTTTGGTGGTTTCCCTGATGCATGACCAGAGCATGAGGACTGCACCAGGAAGCTGTGGATGGAGCAGAAGTCCCCATGATGACCTCCATGGGAAAGCTGGTGACTGTTAGATGGGGTTCCTCTAGGTCAGGAGCACCATGGCGCAGCTTGTACGAGTGCCTCTTTAAAGCCATCGCCCACCAGGGCAATGGAGCCCAAAGGCTGCTGTGCAGCAGCCGCAGGCGAGACTACAGGCCCGTGGCCCCGCCTCACCCCTCTCCCACCGCCAGCCCCAACTGCAGCACACACTGGCTTTTCTGTTTTGAGAACAATGCTGCAAGACTCCCATCTGCCCTCTTCCCACACATTTCAACAGTCGGCCAGTTCTGCAGGACCAGAGGACCCCTGGGCCTCCCCACCTGCTCTGTTGTCCCAACCACAGTTGTCCCCAGAGTTCACTCTGCTGGAGCAAATTAAACCAAGTGTTTCAAAGACAGCACAAGATAAAACTCAGTAGCAGGGATTCAAAGGTGCGCTCCTGAAAAGCTCAGGTACGGTGGTCCTCGCATGGCAGAGCATGGCTCTGAGAGCCACATCACGCCTTGTTCTGCGGAACGGAACGGAACAGAGGTGCTCTTCTGGCGGCCCTTCCGCGCTCCTGCCTGCTTTTCCAAACACCCCTTGCTCCACTGTGCAAACGTGACATTTCTGCTGCCACACACAGTTGGCTGCTTTCTCTGTGGGAAGGAGCGGCCCTCACTTACTGGTTGTGCCCTGTGTGGAGAGCCTGTCAGAAGTCCCTTTGTCCCCTATTTCCACTCTCCACCTAATGGAGCGAGCGGCTCCACTAGGACAGCCCACAGCACTGGCAGACAGCTGGTATCTGAGGCACTGCTGGTGGGTGTAGGGTCACAGGGTCCAGCAGGCACCATGGGTGGCGACCTCCACGTGTCCTGGAGGACATCAGGGGTGGCCAGTGGGAAAATCCCCAAACACATTCTCACACATACTCCCGTGGGCTCCCAGGCCAGCACATGCTTCCCAGCAGAGGGTGGCTGGCATGGCAGGGGCAGACCTGACGCAGGCTAAGCCCCGTGGGCTCCAGGATGCGCACCATGGCACTGCTACGCCACGACCTTGAGAGATTCTGGAGTCAGCGGTCCACGGGTGGGCCAGACCGCAGGGGCATGCGGGGTGCACAAGTCACCGCCAGAGAGGAGATGCCCCAGAGCCGCCCGGTCCTGAGTGCAGAGGGTGTGGCTGGGACAGACGGGCAGCATCCAGCATCCTCACCTGGTCCTCCTGAAGGAACCGCTCCACATGCCCATACGCTCGCGTGTGTCTGTGCTTCACAACCAGCTCACACCAGCGGTGGCGGACCTGAAGAAGAAAGGGAGGCTCGTGAGCAGCGGACGGGTTCCCTCGCCCCGGGAGATCTCAACACAGAGCTTCCACACTGCACAGGGCTCTCCGTGGCATGCGCACTGCCAACACACTCAGTAGGAAATTCCACTGTAATTCAGCTTCTCCTTCTATTTTCATTTTTGGTACCAGGAATTGAACCCAGAGGTGCTTTACCACTGAGCCACATCTCCAGCCCTTTTTATATTTTATTTTGAAAACAGGGCCTTGCTAAGTTGTTGAGGCTGGCTTTGAACTCGTGATCCTCCTGTCATGGCCTCCCAAGCCGTTGGGATTACAGGTGTGTGCCACCATCCTGGCTCAGCTTCTTCTTAGAGAAAAGGTCCACAGCTAATTAAGAGGGCCGTCAGTCAACTTCAGGAGAGGAAAGTGCCTGTTTCAGTTGGGTATTCGATGTTTTAGACACCATTTTGCAGTATAACGGACAAATGCCAAATAGGTCAGTTTGGTTTACTGCTGCTGGTTTTTTATTTATTTTTAATCATACAGAACAGAATACTTTTATTTTTATGTGGTGCTAAGGCTCAAACCCAGTGCCTCTTGCGTGCTAGGCAAGTGCTCTGCCACTGAGCTACAGCCCAAGCTCCACTGCTGCCAGCTAGGAAGACGTTCTCTGAATTCCCCAAAGAGACGAAGTGGCCCTTCTGAGCATTTGGGAAGGAGCTTGAGCAGGGTACCCTCAACCTGGGGGCTCCCTTGCATGGTCGTCCACATGCATATCGCGTGGAGAGCAGCCAAGCTAAGGGGACACCGCTCTTCTAACAGATGCTTCCGCTGAAGGTCCACCTGCAGGGACCAGCCAGTAGCCCCTGCCCCTGGAATCAAGATGCTGGGGAGTGTCTGATGCCAGCGCCCACTGCCCTGGAGATGGAGGCAGGCCCTTGGCTGGCCCTTGTCCACGCACAGGCCTGTCCTTCACCAGGAGATGCTCCCTGACCTTCTCAGGCTCCAGAGCCAGGCGTGCTCCTACCAACCAAAGCCCTCTCCACCATACGGAGAGCAGCCTGCCCCTACTCCACTGCTCCACCGCTGCTTCCACATCAACGGAAGTGGAAGACATACGTGCACATTTCAAAAGTCTGTGAAAGGGGCAGGAGCAGTGGCTCAGCGATTATGGCGCTTGCCTTGCTTGCGCGAGTACGCGGGTTCAAACCCCAGCACCATGTACACAATAAAATGTCCGAGCAACGGAAGTCCATGAAAAACTAAATAAAATTGATTCTTTCTCTCACAGTCCCTGCAAATTATATCATTGTGCATTGACCTGGCTGGATTTCTCTTTTAATCCACTATAAATAGATTTACAGGTAAACAGTTAAGAATGAATGAAAGAGGGAAAGGTTTTACAAAGAATCCCTCCCCCAGGCTACAGGGCACTCTGAAGTCTTCTTGTTAACTCAGGAATTGTGCTGGTGCCACCTTTCTCTGCCTCTCAACTCGAGGTATCTCCATGCACCTCAGATGTCACCGCTCCTGTCCACAACAGCAGAGCCTCAAAGACCTAGAGAAGGGCCTGGTGGGTCGGGAGGTTTGGAGACGAAGGCATTGCATAGATGGGACAGTCACAGACCTGGGGACCACCACGCTGCACCTGCCCTGGGACCTGGAAAGGGCCTCACTTATCTCAACCACAAAACAGGAATGATGGGTGTCTTAATCGCCAGTCCTGGTGTGACCTGACAACCCATGCCTGGGCCAGATCACTGCAAGGGCTCTCCACTCGGCAGGGAGAGAGCAGCAGTTTTTTGGTTTAGACAACAGAGGGTTTAGCCTCATCTTCTTTTCCCCCCTGGTTTTCTTCAACTTATCTGCACATACAGAATTAGAAAGACATAAACTGGGGCCTACCTTGGGCAGTGGCAGCCTGTCACCTGTCACAAGGGGCTGAGGGTCCAGAGGATGGGGCTGTGGAAGAGGCTCTTTCACAGCACCATGAGGCCAGCGCGTCCACTTCTACTGGAAACAGACCCAGCCTGCAAGCTCCAAGCCCTGTGAGGACAGGGCAGCACCCAGCCGCCCCCAGCGGGAACAACAGTGGCCTTTCCACCCGCGCACCGTGGGCTGGGCATTTCAGTGATGTGCTGCGCGAGTGGGCAGCATCTGGACTCTTCCGCTTTCTCTGGGAGACAGGACGATCCCTACTTTTCCCTCCAAACTCTAGACCCACAATTCATAGCCTCTGCTTCCCACAGGGAACGGGGGGTGGACGCCTGCCTCAGCCACTCCTGAGGTACTCCAGAGTGGGCAGACCACACGGACTTCCTGCTCCTTGGGTCGATGAAGGGTTCGCGGTCCCTCTCTGCCTGCTGATGGTGGGGAGTGAAGCTCTGCAGCCTGGGAGTCAGGGCTGCAGGCAGATGCAGGCCGCAAGCAAGCTGCCCATCCCGTATATTTGCTTTTGCTTATTTTTATTGAAAAGTTCATTTAATTATTTCATGGGAATTGTGGTCAACTTGTCTTTTTTTAACTTCCTCAGATTAAAAATAAACCACAGAGACACTCCACATGACCACACCTGGCACCCAAAGGGCGTCCTGCACCTCTTCTCCCGGTCTCAAAGTTCCCTCCATAGCACCTGGGGGAGAAAGGACCCCCTCAAACCTCTCTGCACAGCCAGGAGGGAGCTCACTTTAACAGGGTTTGTAAAGGCCATGCTCCCTGGTCCTCCCTGGCTCACTCAGAAGCTGGGGAGCAGGCTGACTCCGCCCACTAGCTGCTGTGCTGTGCTGTACTTGGGGACTGCATGCCTGGCCCCAGGTCTAGAGGAGCAGAAGACTCAGAGCTCCACCTGGAGAGGTGGCTTTGGGTGCCAGGGCAGAGAAGCAGCAGCGATGGCCAGATCGACTTACCAAGACACACTGCCCAGTCTGGCATTCTTCTCCCAAGGCCTAGGGAAGGCGGGAAGGTGGCCTGAATTAGACCCTCTCCTACCCCAGGCTGCTCAGGCCACAAGCACAAACCAGGAAAAGACCTGAATTTCAACCCAGACCACAGAAGAGCTGGGGCATCTGCGTTCAGCAATGTTAAGCACGGGGCTCCATGCAAGACTGGATAAAGCCCAGCAGAGGGCAGATGTGGGGGCTAGACTATTTTATTTTAGACCCAAATATTTTAAAATTTTATTAAGGAGATGTGTTTTTCTACAATCATAAATGCATATATAGTAACAATATGATATACCCATGATCCTAATCCAGAATCACCCCATCACCCACACCCCAGTCTGACTCTTCTGCATTTCCCCTGTGTAACAGATATGTCTTTGTATGTACTTGTGTGTGTGTTTGTACAGTGCATTTTCCAGAACTGAATGATTATTAAAGTATCATTTGGCTTCTTGGGGGAGTAAAGAGTAAGCTACATAGCTGATTTCCCCCATTTAGACCCAAAATAAGACAGATCAATAAACTAATGACGGTAAGACCCAAAAGCCAACCTTTTCTCTAGCACCATTTCTAGATTAACGTCACAATATTCTAAGGGTCTTCCCATCCCTGCCCCACTCAGTCCTGTGTCCCGACTATAGAGGTTGCTACAGGACTAGTTTTACAAACCACAGACACGAACAATAAGGCAGCCTGGCTTACACTGATTTAAAAATATGGGCTTAGCAGAATCTCGACTCATTGTTCCCACGAGTGCAGAAAGGCTTCTGAAGCAGACCCCGGTGCACACTCGGTGAGTGAAGGCTGGGAACAACCGTGAAGCAGCAGAAGCCAGGCCCGCACGGGGCTTCATGCTCTGCGCGGCTCTGGGTGCTCAACTCTAGGAGCAGACCATGCACACATTTTCCTTCTGACAGATGCTAGGTGGCCTCCCACGAGGCAGTAGTTTATGCTCCCGCCGACAGTCCATGTGACCGACCACCATCACCACGCTCTGGTATCAAGCCTGTGAAAAATGAAACATGGTGGCCACGATGTCCGTTGCCCATGAAGAGAGGGCTTAAGGAAGGGACTGTTCACGGATCTGGAGGCAGGGCTCAGGTCATCAGCCGGGGATGAAGGGCCAGGGGCTGTACATGCTGCCACTGCCCCGGCTGAAGGGGTGGGGAGCAGTTCCGGAGCAGAGTCTTGATGGGCTGCCAACCCAGAGGACCCCTGGAAGCCCCAGGTGATGAGGGTCCAGGGGAGCAGCTGCTATGGGCAGCTCAGGCGCTCTCCTGCAAGAGTGAGGCTGAGCCTTTCTCCATGTGCACAAAATCCTTTCCAGAAGCTGTTTATGTCCTTTCCCATTTTTCCTACTGGTTTAATTGTTGGATGTTTTTAAATATCAGGGAAATTAGCTGTCCTCTGATTAAATTGTGAATGTCCTCACTGTCACACTCTTTTTGACTTTGTTCAAGGTGGTTTTTCTTGTATTTCTGAACTGAATGTCATTAATCTTTTTCTTCTATGGCTTCTCGATCCTGCTCAGTTTTAGTATTTATGGGTGTATACACATGCCCAAACTGGTCAAATTGTGCACTTTAAATACTCACACTTTATTGTACTTCAATTGTTAATAGAGTTGAAAATATAGAAACTTCCTAAACAGAGACTCAAATCCATGGAGTCACTCCCAACTCCTGGCAGGAGTCTCTGAAAATCCGGAATTGGCAATCAGTCCTTACTTACTGCCAGTGAGGGTGGCCTAAGACAAGGGGCAAGGAAGGGAAAGGCGAAAGGAGAAAGGGGTAGGTGGGCAGGGAGAGAAGCAGGCAAGCAGGAAGGAGCAGGGTGTCCTCGGTGGCGGAGCTCCTGTGCCGCTTTCCAGTTGCTAGGTGACAGCGTGGAGCGCACTGCATACCAAGCACCTGCCGGTCTTTCCTCCCAAGCCGCTAGTGCCAAAGATGTGGTGGGGAGCAGTTGGAGTGAGCTGTGGAGAGGGAGGCACAGCCCAGAGAACCAAGTGCACCCATGGCCACTGACTGTGGGAGATGTGCTGTCAGCCCCATGGAACATTCGGCATGTCACCTGGCACACAGGTGACGATGGGTAACAAAAAGGAAGAGAACCTAGTTCTCTGGATTCCGCATCATCCCATGAAGTAGACTGTTGCGTGACACATGGGCAGGCAGCCTGGGACACTTCAGTCCAGTGAGATCAACTCTGATAGGAGCTGGAGCGATGGCTCAGCAGCTGGAGCACTTGCCTGGCATGCGCAAGGACGTGGGTTTGAACTCCTGTACCATAATCACAACTAAGTGTCGGAGAAATAAAGGTCAGATGAAAAAAATAAATAAAACTGATTGTTTCTCTTTAAAAAAAATAACTTTGATAATCTTCTTTTCAAAGTTTTCTGCTTGGGATGTGGGCAGCTGCACAGATAGATTTTACACGCATGTGCTACTCTACCGCTGGAAGTAGAGAAGCCACTCAGGCCAGATGCACATCCAATGATGGGAATTAAAATCCTCAAGCAGGGGCTGGAGCGGTGGCTCAGCGGTATCGGCGTTTGCCTAGCAAGCACAAGGACTCGGGTTTGAACCCCAGCACCATGTACACAACTAAGTGTTGGAGCAACGAAGGCCATGTGAAAAACTAAAGTTGTTTCTCTCTTTCTCTGTCTCTCTCACTGTCCCTCTTAAAAAAAAAAATAAAAAATATAAAATCCTCAAGCAGTGCAAAGACGGCTCCAGGGTGGCGGCCCCTCCCCACAGCAGGACGTCCCCCAGGAGCCCTGAACTACCTGACTGAGGAACACACACACCACACTGATGAAAGGCACCTGTACAAAACTGGGCTCTGGCTGTGTGGGTGGTGGCTCAATGTTCCAAGGACAGGATGGCAGCCAACTATGTGACAGGCACCAGAGGCAGTATGGGAAGACTGGTGGCCAATGCAATCACACGGGTCCACGTCCATGGGCGCGGGTGCCACGCTCGTGCGTGCGTGCACGTGTGCACCCTGGAACAAGTGTGGCTCTTCAACACCTTCCCTCGCTACATGCAACACACTCTGCTTTCCCATTTTCTTGGCTCTGCAATGCTAACTGGCGACCCACGTGTCATGGCTGCCCCAGGTGGAGAGGCCTGCCAGCCCCAGCTACCAGGACAGAGGCATAAGCAGAACACTGGCCCCTGGGGCTGCGAGGAGGGCTGAGCCAGACACCCACACCAAGTGGAAGGACAGCGACTCCCGCAGAGTGCCCATCGACTTAGGGCAGTGTGCTTCCAGCTTTCCGTTCTACTTCAAAAGGTCCATCACGCCTCAGTTCTACAAGAATTTGGAAACGGGGAACTTCCAGGAAAAGTTTGGTGACTGCGAAGTGACGGGCAGGAACTGTGAGGTGGCTGCTCTTGCCGGGGTGGCTGGTGACCACACCAGGAGTAGGTGGACACAGAGGGGGCCGCAGACAGGCCTAGTCCATCTGAGGAAGAGCCCCGGAGGTCTGAGATTCCCAGCAGCAAAGAGCAGAGGACCTCGAGGCTCCAGGGAGTGGGGATAGGCGTTGGGATAGCTGGTACTGTCCCGCCACGCCTTGAAAAGCACATCACGGCCTGAGCACCTGGAAATTTTTTCCAAACCAACTGCAAAGACAGCTTGGCTTGTCCCAGCATCAGCCCTAGGCACATGGCATTTCCATTCTTTTAAGAAAGTTTCAAGTACCCAAAAGGTGGCACTGGGTGACTGCTTATGACCTGGAAGCTCACCACCTGCTCTTCTCACTTCCAGCAGTGATCAAAAAGTGGTGGCTGCCTAGGAGCTCATTTATATTCCTAAGCTGTGACTCAGACTCAGGACCCCAAGTCCCATGACCCATCAGGCACTTCTGTGAAACCACCATGACGTTTAATTGCTCTCCCCTGCAGGACAACCCCAGCCTCAGCCGAACTCTGTTCAACCCGAGACCCTTCAATGTGCTCAGAACCAGTTTCATACCAAATTCTGGGAAGAGGGTTGGCGATTTTTTTCTGTTAATGGCATTTTTGGCTTTCTGGACCATTTGTCATTCTGTGCCATAGGCAGCCCTGGAAAATACCTAAATGAATGGATGTGAGTGAGGGTATCCTTGGATAAAATGTCATTTTCAAAATCAGGCCGCAAGCTGTGCTGGCCCAGACTCTAGAACAGAGATCCATGATGCAGGTCCTCAGGGTGCAAGAGAGGCGGTGGTATGCCAGCAACCATTTGCCACCCCCAAAGCTGACCTATGGTGTCACAAACAGAGAGATGGGGTCCCCGTGAGTGGGCTGGCTTCAGGATGTCCCACCAGGAATACAGGGTATCCCTGAATGGTTGGCCCACCTCCCTAAGCCTTGCTCACCCTCTGTAGGTCCAATCCCTGCTGTGTGGGAGCCTGAGCTCTGGCATCCCTTCTGAAACAGGTCTGGTAGGTCTATGTCTCTCTGGCTCTGAGTCCAGCACACAGGAAGGCTCAAATGCAGGTGTGGCCAGATGTGGGTGGGGCACTGGCACTGAGAAAAGCAGGTCTTAGGAGCAGCCTCTGACCCTGCTCGAAGTGGGCTGCTTTCTCCCCTACACACAGGTGCTCCCAGAGCCCACATGCATAACGTCACTCCACCTCAGGTCCCACGCCAGCACCTTCGTCAGCTGACATGTGCAATACTCAAAGATCTTTCATAGCTTAAGTGGCCCTCAAAGGTCCAGGAGTTAAAGGTTTGCTCCCATCTTGGCCTCAGGATGTGGTGGAGACCTCAAGATGTGGGGACTGGTCGGGGGGGCTTAGGTAGCTGGAAGCGCGCCTGTGAAGGGGACCATGAGGTGAGTGGTTCTGCTCTACCATGCCCTCGTGCCACAGGCCTGAAGCCTTGGGGCCAACTGATCCCAGGACCTTGGAAACTATGAACCAAAACCAACCTTTTCTCTTTGTAAGTCGATTATCTCAGCGTGAGAGTGACAGAAAGGTAGCATACATCCGTTATCTCTGATTTTTAAGAACTTTAATGTCAGTGTTTCTCATGAAGCTACTTTAAAGAAACAAAAATTCTTGGGGCTGGGGATGGAGCTCATTGTAAGTATTTGCCTAGCACGTGCAAGACCCCGAGTTTGATTCAGAATACGGGAGAAAGAAAAGAGAAATCGTAACGAGGATTCTTCCCATAGCCTAACTTATTATCTTAGACTAATTTTCCAAAGTGGATTTCAAACTTTTAAGTACAATTCTTTTAATAAAGATGTTATCAGAGCCCAGTATGATGGGATACGTCTGTAATCCTAGTTACTCAGGAGGCTGAAGCAAGAGGACCACAAGGTTAAGGCCAGCCTAGGCAACTTAGCAAGACACTATCTCAAAGCAAAACAACATCGCCATCAAAAAACTTTTAAAAAGGCAAGTGGCTCAATGGAACATGAGTCTAGCATGAGAGAGGCTGGGTTCAATCCTCAGTACTGCAAAATTAAAAAAAAATTCTGAAACCCCAGCGTACAAAGACAGGTTAAAGAGCACCTTACATTCTATCAGCCTTCTGACATTAGAAAGTCTCAAGTGTGTCCCAGAGGGGACCAGGGTAGCTGCTGTGACACTAGATGGCATTGCTGTGACCCCTCCAGCACTCCAGGCTCACTGGAATGGCCCAACAGGTCCACACTCACCAACCCACTGCTCCCCACTCTCAAGAGCTGGTCTTGCAGCTTCTCCACGTCACCGTTGTGCAAACCGTCCTGTGGCCTTCTTCACTGTTCTCACACACACACCCGCAGCAGCACGCAGGCTTGGTGGAGCAGACCTTCAGGACACCTCTGCCCCATTTTACAGGGCAGCACACAGTGCACGTTTCATGCGTACTTCTGAACAAACACGGTGCTTTCTCAAACTCAGAATGCTTTCCAGCTACTTTAAAATTATAATGCACAGTTGGAAGCTATAAAATGCTTTGAAGAATGCCACCCATCCTATTTATGACAGGAAGCACTCCCCTTTCTTTTCAGTCCTTTTGATTTTGAAATTTATTGCTAAAGGGGGGAAAAATCTGTGCGGGGAACATGATCTGGGAAGCCCATTAAACCTCATTTGGAGCTCCATTTTATATCTGTAAACAGAAAAGACCAAGGCTCAGGGCTTTTGTTAATAAGTCTACACTGCAATAAACAAACCTGCTTTTTCAATTTGTGTCCTTCAATTAGATTTACATGGGTTTAAAGTGGGTTTACTGCTGGTGAGCGGCGAGGGACAGACAGAACTCCCCGCGAGGTACTGCGTTCAGGGCAGTCAGGGTGCATCTATTTGCTCATCCTCATGAGCTGCCTGCCTGTCACAGAGGGCTGCCAGCACCCTCATTCTGAATCTATCACTCCCCTTCCCCTCTGCAACCTCACTGTTCCTTATGCCCAAAGGGCTGTGATCAGAACTTTTTAAATAAGGGAGTTACATGTGACTTTATTTGCTGCTGTAAAGACAGGTAAGTAGGTCCCTAGGCCAGAGTGAAGAGAACCAAGAGGCACTGTGGCTCGCCTCTGTACCTGGAACGGTTAGTGCCAGCGGGCAGCAAGGTGCAAGGTGGGAGGTCTCAGCCACGTGTCTGTCCCACTCTGCATGCATGTGACAGTGAGGTGTGGCTGAGCACGAGCACCAGTGTGAACACAGACCCTGTGCACAGGCAGAGGCAGAGCCCAGCCTTCGTCCTCCCCACAGACAGGCTGTTTTACTTAATGACATTACGCTACTAATCTGTTGCTTTTCTTACTGCGTCAACATGTGACACATGGTCTTTGCTGAGAAGAGGACTTTTGCTACTGGAAGAAACAGTGACCAGGGCTCCCTCTTCTGATCATCCACACTCAGAAGGGAGTCCCCTGCCTACTCTCCCTCTCCCCACAGGAAGACCCGACTCTGCGGAGCCTCACAAGGTCTGCCAAAAGGCAGGGGTCTGGCTGTATCGCACAGGAGATCCAGGAAAAGCCATTCCCAGAAATAAGCGCTATATAATGAGGACAAAGAGCTGAGCACAACACATGAGCTCCTCCTGGAGCTCACAGTGTAGTAGAAAGTGAGGAAGATCCAGGAAACCAGCAAGGTTTGAGTGCCATGAGATGCCTAATGGTGCAAGGAGGGACATGGTTGGAGAAGACAACTTAAGAAGCAGCCACGTAAAGTGAGACCTGGGGGAGAAAGAAACCAGTGGTTAGAGGGGAGCTTCCGGAGCCCACTTCTAGCCATGCCATGAGTTCAACACAACTATTCACCCTACCTTCCTCTCTCCTAAGGGCTACTTCCTCCAATGCCCTGTTCTGCAGGAACTAGAGCACGGACCTTTCCTTCAAACACAGCAGCCAATGCTGAGGGCGGAAACTGCTGTGGTTTCCAGAGCTGTTTAAGAGTTCAGATGCCCAGAGCCTGAGGTCTCACCCGGCGCAGCAGCCGTCTCCCGGGCGGCCACGCTCCGAGATTCTAGTGACTGTTATCAAGGAAGAAGGCATTTGCTGACTCTACAGAGGTTATGAATCCATGGACGATTTTGAGGAGGCAAAGGTACTCTCTCTCAGGGGGCAAAGTGATCTTGAAATGTAAAGAATTCCTTTGTTCTGAGTTCCACAGAGTTTTGTCCCTGGCCTGTGTTCCTGAACCATGAAACATGAATACCTGGGCTAAGGGATCTCTTGAAAAACAAACACACACTGCCGAAAACAAAGCAAAACGAAGCTAAGACTGAGAACGCAAGAGCTGATGCTGCCAAACCCTCCGAAGAAAATACCAAGCACAGCTCTCCACGAGCCCGCACCAGGCGGCTGTCTTCTTATATCTGACACCAAAGCACAAGCAACGGAAGGAAAAAGGCATCAGACTCGACGAAAAGTTAAAACCTTCAGTGCTTCAAGGAGCACCATGAGGAAAAGTGCAACCCACGAAACGAGAAGATGTTTTTAAAAGCAAATCGCAGCTGAGAAGGGACTCTGATCTGGACTAAGAACTAATTTAATTCAGTAATTAAAAGACAAGCCAATTTAACAATGAGCAAAGGTCTGACCAGACATTCTTTAAGTAGACGGAGACAAGGCAAATGAAAACCACAATCAAGTGCCACCGCATATCCCACACCGAAAACGAGAGACAATACAAGTGCTGACAACGATGCAGAAAAACAGGACCCTCCTAACAGAGCTGGCGAGAATGTAAAATGGTACAGGCACGTAGGAAAACAGTCTGACTCAGGAACTCCACTTCGAGGAGTCCAGCTGAGAGGTGGAAGTGCTCCCCACACAGCCACCTGCACGCAGAGGTTCACAGCACCACCACGTGCAACATGCAAAAATTGGACGCAGAGGCTGGAGCGGTGGCTCAGTGGTTACGGAGCTTGCCTGGCATGCACCAGGACGCAGGTTCAAACCCCAGCACCACGTACACAATGAAGTGTCGGAACACGTAAAAAACGAAATAAAAATGGATTCTCTCTCAAAAAAAAAAAAAAAAAAGCAGAAGCAACCTAAACCACCCACCAACTAACACGTGTGAGCAAACGGGGCCCAAGATGACGCATTCGTTAAACAGGGATGGAAGGGGCTGGGAGCAGCTCAGTGGCGGAGTTCAGTTCTCGGTACCCAAGCGGGGTAGAGTACTGATATGTGCTACAAGTGATTGTGGACCCCGAAAACCTGATGCTAAGTGAAGAGAGGTGGCATATTTTATACGATTCCATGTCTTAGTAAGTCTAAATAAGGCAAATCTACAGAGGTGGAAACAGACTGGCTTGGACTGGTGTGAGGGGAGCTGGGAAGACAGCTACAGGGTGCTGGGTTTCATGATGAAATGTTCTGCAACTGATTGTGCTGATGGCTACACAACTCCGTGAATAGATAAAAACCACCGAATTGGACACGTTCAATCAGTGAACTGTATGGTATGTGAACTGTATCTCCACAAAGGTTATTAAAAACCACTACCACAGCCAGCCAAGCTGAGGAAGGCTTTTGGGCAAGGAGTACTTTTCCATAGTCTATTCCTGACTCAAGCTTCCCAAAGTTTGGAAAGGCAGGCAGCAGGGAAAGCCTCAGCTTTGGGTGGGTGGTTTCTGGCTGATGGCTGCCCAATGCCTGAGGGTTTCCTGTGCCCAGTCGGAGCATCTGCTTCCAAAACCAAGAGATGAGTTCAACCATATGGTCCGTGGAACACAGTTCCACGCGGTTTGAGGTTATGGTAAAAGTAACGTGCAGCCTGAGCAGCCTTAAAAAAAGATTTCTGGTACCATCTCAGAAACTTCAGCTGGTGCCCTATGGGTTTAAACTTCATCCCCTGCACACACACACCACCGGCCTTTGCACGTGGCACAGGCATGGGGGATGCTCAGCAGGCGGCTCCTGTTGGGGCTGCCTGCGCTTGGGCAGAGGTCTCACGCCCTGTGTTGGGAGGTCCCCACACCCACCCCTCATATGCTGCCGTGGTCCTGCGGAGCCAGGAAAGGCACTGGGACCCAGACAGACATTCTGAGGCCCTGTGGTGGAGTGAGCCTTCTGCTTTCGGGCATTGAAGGTACACCTTATGTCTGGATATGATTCAATTTACAACTGTGAAGGAAGAAACGGCATTTAAAGTCAACAGTATGGGTTTTGGTGTGGATCTCAGAAGAGAGATCGAATAAAAACAATGTAAGCTACTGACTGAGCTCTAAAGAACCCAGAAGCAGCAACACCACCAACAAAGGAAGCCTTGCCCTGGTTACGCTAGAGACCTTTGGAAGCAAAATGATGTGAGATGGAGCTGGCTTCTTGCTATAATGGAAAAAGAAAACCAGATAAATCTCATATTTTTCAGAAAAATTGTACAGATTGGGGGGCCACAACAATCAGCAAGAGTAGAGAATGCCCTGAAATCGCTAGATCTCTGCAAGATCGAACCAGCTGCTAAATACCATGCAAACAGTGAGCCACGAAAGTGACCAGAAACAGTGAAAGGGGCTCCTGATGGAGTCTGGCAGAACCTCCAGCTAAGAGCCGCTGTCTCTTTCTTACCAAACTCTACAGTGATGACACAAAAGGCCCTTTTAAGAAAAATAAACCAGATTATGTTGTCCACGGCTTGTTTTTTCCTTTACCTTCCTTCCTTCAACAACAATTTCACTAGCTACCACATGCTGTAAAAAGTCTTGGATAATAAAACACAGTCCCTTGCCTCTGGAACATCGGAGAAATAATAATCTAAAAGAGGCAAGTTCTTTACTTTTGTCATTTGAGTGAGCTTTAAAAAAAAAAAATCCCCTTATCACAATGCAACAGGGTGGCTGCATTTGCTGCGGGCTTTCCCCGGAAAGTTCCAAGGGCTCTGAACTGAAAACCAAGGAAAGAAAACTCTTAAGAAATGCTGAGAGAGACCTTCCTCACACTGACGGAATGTTCCAAACACTGATTAAATGTCTCACAAACCAAATATAACCAAGAAAATACACAAATATAACTCAAGAATTACCTAAGAACTCTTCTTTCCCACATTAAAAGGGGCACATGTTTAAAAAGAAGGATAATTCTAAAGCAAATAAGGAGAACTGCTCCAATCCCCTTTTTTGATCTCTACCCACCCAGCTTTTAAAAATCTAGAAAAGGAAGCTAATGCTGCACCGCAGACAGCTGGCCCCCTTGCCAGTGATGTCCTGGCTGGGTATGTTGCTGGGAACTGAACCCACAGCCTCACACATGCCAGGTCAGTGCTCTGCCACTGAGCTATACCCCCTGCCCCTATTTTTGGCTTTAAAAAAAAAACTATTATTAAGTCACACTATCTCTAGGGCACATTTCAAAATTCAGAATTATCAGCATTTGGTCTCTCGATCTGCAGCCTGAACTCGACTTGATAAGGGGTCCAGAAGCCAGCACCTTTGTATCTGTAAAGGGGCTATGGCTGTGTTCCTGGGAGCTGTCAGGTGGAAGAGGCAAGTGTCGACCTGCCTTTCCAGGAGCTCCTTGTGAGGTCTGGCCCCTCAGATGTGACCCTGGAAAACTGCTTCAGTAATTGCCCCTTAACATTCTGACTGCCTCAATAGTCTTTGTTTTTCTGTTCAGTGTGAAAATCTGTTCAAGGGTTTCACTCCGTGATGGTACAGAATGACACGGTGAGCCAGCTGGCTTGGTAACGAGGCCCAGCCTGCCGGCACCCAGGGGAGCCAGCAGGAGAAAGGCTGTGGGTCTCTGGGTATCAGAGATGGGGTTGGTATGCTGGCACTATTGCCATTCAAAGGACTGCGGTGTGGGAGGCACAGCTGGGTGCTCCCCATCACCACTGGACTAGATGTCAACAGAGCTGCAGCTTCTGCCTCCCTCCTCACATCTCTTAAGGTTCCATATCAAGGTGGACAAAGGAGGAAGAGACTCTTGAGTTCAGCAATAATGCATTTCAGTCAACTGTTGAGCATCCCGACCTGGCAGCAGCACCCAAGACATCCACCCATCTAACCTCTCCAACTAAACAAACAGAAACGACCTGTCATAGCCAGAATGCTAGGAGAAAGCACTGGGTAAGAAAAGGAAACAAGGAACAGAGCCTCCTGACACCCTGCCACTCCACAGAGGAAAGGAGAGCCAGTACTGAGAGGCGTGAGCAGATCCACACCCAGAGACAGAGCTCCAGAACCCTCGGCCCCTTTGGTGCGCCTCTACAGGTCTTCTGGACGAGTGCTGGGACTCTCAGAACTTACCTTCTGGCCCAAATGCGACTCAGAAGCAAGCCTAGGAGCTGCCATGACCTGCGCTGTCACCCTGCACTTTCTTTCCAAGCAAATGAGAAGTCCTCTTATTAACAACGTATTAAAGCACGCGCCACCCAGCCTTAGGTAAAGCCCTGCCACCAGGGGGCGGGAGGAGGCGTGGAGTCACGTCATGTCCATGTCGGGAAAGGCCCGGGAGGCTGGGAGTTTGTCCACTCAGGGTCAACCTTGAAAGTGTCGTTAGAGTCCTTTAGAACGCAGACAGATGCTGGCGAGTGGTAAAACGAGTTTGTTCTTCCGTACCAACCGGTTCCCGAAGGCCGACTTGCTACTGCCACTCGAGTGTGCAGTGACTTCTTTTTCTTCCACGTGAAAACCCTGTGCTTTCACCTCTCCCCAGGTCACACTTCCTGGGTGCCTGGGGAGAGGGTCTGGTGGGCTCAGCATGCCCTTTAAATGTTGTCAGCTGACTTTCCAGTCACAGCACTCCGCGTTAACCCAACTGCCACAGGCACACTGCTCAGGAGATTTTCAAAATCTGCATTTTGTGAGTCAGCTGCTTCGCAACTAGCAGTGGTTCTGACTGGGGGGCTCTGTCCCCTAAGAGGATGCTGGCAATGTCTAGAGACCTCTGAGTGCCAGAATGGGGGAGAACGGGAGCTGCCACTGGCACCCGACGGGTGGAGAGGCCAGGATGCTAAACATGCCATAATGCACACAACAGCCTTCCGAAAAATGAAGACTTATCCAGTTCCAGATGTCAGAATTGCTCAGGTTGAGAAACCTGGATTCAGCCACTGAACTGAAAACCAGAAGTCCTGTGGTAGAGTGACTCAACCGCACGGCAGCCGGGAAGGAACAACTGAGCAGAATCCGTACCCAGCAACAGGCGTATTTCCCACTCTCTGCCAGTCCTCACTAGTCTTTAAATGACAGGATAGACAACACCGAAGCTGCTTCAGCTAAATAACAAAACCATCACTTCAGACCAGATGAGAAAATGTCACAGAAACTACGGACATGCTCAGCGGGGGTGCTCAGAAAAGGGAGACCCTGGGTTCTGTCCCCAGCATAGCTCACTCCCCTGAAAAAGAAACGACACAAACACAAACTATGAGCACTCACATGTCCTCTGTGCTCTCGCAGATGCTCTCTCTCATTAACAGTCCATTAAGAAGGTATTTGTGGTTCCATTTCAATCTGAGGAAATCAAGGCTAGGAGCCTTGACCAAAGTCCCTAAGAGCAGGGATCAGGAGAACTGGTGAAAACCTTTCAGTCATCCCATATAGCATTTTTCAAACTGTGGGCTCTGACCCATTAGATCACAAACTCAATTTGTGTTATAATGCGCATTTTTAAAAGAAAATAAAGCAATACAAAATGAAACAGAGCAAGGACAGTTTCATGAACCCCAGCAAACCCCACCAGTGAGCTGAGGCTCTCCTTTGCTGACTAGAACGGGGACAGGGGAGGGGTCTGTGGTCACCTGCTGGCTGGGGCTCTGGGGCCTGAGTCCAGCCTCAGCCAGCACCAGGTACTTGGCCTAAGTGGAGATCAAGACATGGAAGGCCTGCTCCAAAGACACACAAGCAGGTACCGTCCTCTTCACGCGGGGCCTCAGAAGGAGACACGCAGGCTTTCCTGGTCTGATCTGATCCAGGAGGCCTCTTCTTTCAGCCAACAGGATTTCCCCCAGTTCACTGAGGAGATGAACCGAACGAAGCTGGCCTCTCCCAGAAAGTCAATTTTCTGACTGAACATCTCACCAAAATGCAGGGTGGACCTTCCTGATTAGCAGTCACCTCCCACCTAAGCCAGAGAAGCCGGCGACTGCTGCCTCTCCACTTCAAAACGACGCTGAGCGATGCTGCTGCCCAAGGCGGGCCCCAGTCTGAAGTGCTCAGTAGAGTCTGTCAAGTCACAACAGCTGCGTGATGGTGAGCTGCAGGGACCAGGGGAAGGAGATCACAGAGCAAATTCCATGGAGCCTTGCTCACTGCCACAGGGCGGCTAGTTTTTCAGCTTGCGAGACTTAATAAGGCAAACAGGGAATTCACGATTTCAAAAAGGGATCTCAAAAAACACTTTTTGTTCCAGAATCATGAGGCAAGTATATTTTAAACCTTTATTTGAGCAATACACTAAAAGACTGTAGACAAGTCACTTCTATGGATTAACGCTCCCTTGGACTGAAGGAACGCAGTGTAAGGCTGGCAGGTCTATGACTCTATTCTGTAAAAGGCGGCTGACTCCTACTGCAACCTTCATTCTCCTGGCCCAGAAATGCAAACATACCCACCTGGGCCCCACCCTACGAGGGTGCAAGTGAAGTGGCTGGACTCACAGGAGCTCCCAGCTCCCAGGGGAGTGTGTCACTCCACCCCTGTCACCACACAAGTCCTAGGGAGCTTTCCTTCACCATTGTGGACACGGGGTGTCACCTGCCTCAGACTGACCTGCGTGTCCACCTGGTACAGGTGCGAGTACAGGGAGGGCAGGGCAGGGGCGTGTAACCTGCAACAGCGTTCAAATGGCAGGTTTCCCCAGTCCGACACACACCACCTGCCGGATGAGACTCTCCGGAGGACCCACCGAAAGTACGGACGTTCTGTGAGAGTGACTGGGAAACGACAGGACAGACAAAAGCCCAAGCTGCCCCTACAATGGAGCCCCGACGGGCCTGAGGCATCAGAACGGGTTTCCCACAGTTGAGATTCTTTCCCAGGCGTTACACCAAGAACGTGCCACTTAGCCCACAAAAAGAACTCTGCAGTGCATTGTGCAAGGAGGGGCAAGAGCAGCTGACCTGTGCCGCCGTGGCAGCTGGGAGCAGAGCAGCAGGCCCCCTTCTCAGATGCAGGCTTCACACGCACGCCTGCAAGAGAAAGGCCAGGTGAAGGAGGGCACGGGGCCCTTCCGCACATCTTGGGAATCTGGGGGCATGCCCAGTCAAAGAAGGAAGAGAAATGCTCCCAGGTCACAGCAGCCCTGCTCTGTACTAGAGAGAGAACCATGGTCCGGCACAGAACTCCTTCTGGACATCTCACTCAGCATTGAGGTCCAGGGGCCTGTGGCAGCACCCCAGGCAGAATATCAAGGCCACAGCTGGCCCTGTTCCTGCTGGAAACTCCTTAGAGCCATCTTTCACAGGGACACACCAAACACGACCTGCCATACCTAGTTTCTTTGGCCACCTTTCAAATGTTGCTACTTATTCCATATTTAAAAGCCCTGATAACAATTCAAAGGGACTACTCCTGCTTGCTAAGTCAAGAAGTGCCATGTCAAAATCCTCATGGTGTTTCCCACCAAGCAGTAACAAGTCTGTCTCTCATGAAATGTCTGTCACTTAAAACAAAGGCAGCTGACTATTCAACTAGTTTAGTTCCTACTACTCAATGTCATGATAAATCACATTTAACCAATAAAGTTTCTAAAAACAACGTGGATGTCCAAAATCCTATTGCTTTTCTGGTTCCAGTGACATTTCACAGAAACTTCACAGTAAGATAAGTGTCAATGTAACTAACTACATGTCAGGACCCTGAGAGTCTGGGATGGAGGCACGCTGTGAGAATGAAATCCCAAATGCACACTGTGGCCGTAAAGCGCCCCCGACCTCAACCCTGCAGCCCAGGCACTTGGGCCAGCAATCAACAAATGGGCAGGCCAACTCAGCCTATAGCTAGGAATGGTATATATGTTTGCAAATGGCTTTTAAAAGTAATAGGGGGAGAAAAAAATGACAGCTATTTGAGCTGTGATAATTAAATGAAATTCAAGTTTCTGGGTCCACAGTCTTAATGGCACGCACCATGACTGTTTGCTTACATACTGTCTACAGCAGCTTTCATGTTACACCAGCAAAGCTGAAGAGGTTTGGCAGAAACTGTGTGGCCTGAAATATTAACCACCCAATCCTTTACCAAAAGTTTACTGACCGCTTATCTTGGCACAAATCCACACCTCCGTGCCTGCTGTGGTCTCTGTACGGAAACCACCCTTGACCCCTGGCTTTGTAGACGACCTCCTCATCTCCAGGCCCTGCACTGACATCACTTGGAGTGTCTGTTCCTGAACACTGTCTAGAGAAACCTGGCCCAATTTCATCCAGTGGGTCTCCTCCATAGCTTAGCTGTTGGCATCTCCTTCACCCTGAGAAGTCAGAGCAATCTAAGTTTATGAAGGTCAAAGCCTCATCTGCGTGCATACTGCTCTATTCCAGTCCCTGGAGAGCATGTGGGAACGGCACAAACACAGCACACGGGGCACACCGAGCCACGCTGCACTCACCCCTGTTTCTGGTAACCGGGGATCTAAGCAAAAGAGACGGTCCTGTCTTTGCAAAACAAACAACTAGATAAAACCTGCTGTCCTTCTCCAGGGTTTAAGAGGTTATATATAACAACTAAACTGGGCAGTAAGTTTAGAACAGGATGTGTCTCATGCCAAAAGGAAGAAGGAAAACAGGGTCTAGCACCTCGTGGCTTCCGGGCATGGAGGGACAGGTGCCCAGCGGCTGCTCTGGCCTTCGTGCCCTGGTCTGTGCGGGCCTGCACAGGAGTCTGACATTCCAGTGGCATTCAACCCCCATTAAAACATAGTCTGATGCCTATAAATAGGATGGTCTTTTAAACACTAATTAAAAATAACAGTCTGGCATTTAGAAACTCCTATAAACAAAAATCTAAGAGCTGAAATAAACAGTAACAGTTGCACTGCTGACCAAGCCTCAGGTGGGTAAAAAGCTGCAAGGGTCTTCTCTGTAGTCTTTCAATTACTCCTGAATTTATGGAGCTATAAAATGCATAACAACGTCCATTTGACCTTTTAGTTAATAAGGAATGGACCAGCCTCAATTTGCTCCATTTTAATGAAATGCATTGTAATATTTCATTCAACCCAGCATACCTATCATTTCAAAAATATATTGTAACAAGGAGAAACTGAAATATTTTGCTTTATTATAAAGTATCTTCAATATCTGTTGTACATTTTACACTTAGAGCACATCTCAAACCAGCTACATTTCAAGTGTGCAATGGCCACAGGGCTGTACAGCTTGCTTGCATTTTCTGCATTTTAGTTTTATATAAAAGAGCTCTCCTGTTTGAGTTCTTATGTTTTACTTAAAATGACTAAATACACAGAATATTTATTATTTTATACTTTTAGAACTGGATTTTTTCTTAGGATTCGTACTGCCTTCTTCCCAATAAGCTAAAAGACATTAAGGACCACATCATATTGCTTTCCCACAAGCATTCAATTTTACATTTTAAGCCATGGCCGCTAGATTCAGTTTTCATTTCCTTTACACATGGTTCCTTTCCTGTCTAACTGAATGCAAGAAAGGCTCTGACACATCTGAGCCAAGTTTCCTTAATGCACAACAGGATGGCGCCACCATCAGTGCACAGATGATCCGCCTGCTCATGATTCAAAAACACCCACCCTGCCCGTTTATTCTTCCAGGAGATTTAAGAAGCGGGTGGCAGGTCAAGACCTCAACATACTCTGGCAAGCACGTGCTCAGAGGGTCCTGCTGCAAGGAGCACAGCCACGGTGCAGCGCACACTTGGCTTCAGGCCCCTGCTCTTCATTCACAAGCAAACACAAGGGCTCTGCCAATGGAAACGGCAGGGTCAATGGTCTGGGACTGCCTTGGAGGCAGCACCCTTCACCACCAGCAGGGGTCAGCTGCTGAAGCCTCTGGTTACCTCTGCATCCTGCTCCTGAAGGTGGTATGTCCTTTGGAGGCTCTGCAGAGTTCTGGGGTTGAGAGTCTTCTGCTCCAAGAGATGCTCCAGAAGCAAGACCAGCTGGTCTGGAAGGAGCTGAGGGTGAAATAAAACAGCCTGTGACAATGCCATTCCGCTGACAAGAGATCAAACCCACACTCAGAACTTCTAAGAATGGCAAACTAGGGTAACTGCACACTCTCCAGTTTATGTCTGAAACACAGGAGGATCGAGTGCTGGCTCTCGCCAAACCTCAGGGCTGACCTGATCTGCATCATCTGCACCCTAAGACACTGCATTCTGGGGTCTGACAAAGTCCTGTTTTCCATGGCTCTTCATTTCAGGTCTAGGCTTAGAGCAGATCAAAATGATGCTTATCAGCTGAGCACTGCGGTTCACGCCTGTAATCCCTGATATTCAGGGGGCTGAGGCAGGAGGATTTCAAATTCCAGGCCAACCTCAGTAATTTAGCAAGACCCTGTCTCAAAATAAAAAATAAAAAGAACCAAGGATGTAGCTCAGTGGCAGCCCATCCCCGGGTTCAATCTCCAGTACCAAAATCATCATCAACAACAAAAAGTTCTGATCTTAATAAAACTATTTTAGTTTATTAGATCTATGCCTTTATGGCAGGCATATGCCAAGAACATGTCACTCAGCTGAGACAAAGATTCAAGACTGTCAGGCAAACATGTGGAAGCTTAACAGAAATAAGAAGCGGTTTTAGATTTCCTTTTGAACCATATAAACCCTGCAAATATATCTGTGGCACGCTGAGAAATAAACAGTATGTAATGAAAATAATTAGTGTCCCATAATCCCTGCATTATAAAAATTAAAAGTTTATAATACATTCATTTTTTTAAAGGCTGCACACAATTATACACACAATGATGTACAACCACAGTCCCGGGTTTTCACAAAGGACAGGTCAACAGTACCACATTAAAGGGAAAGGAAGGAAGATGTCTTTATATGGTGCAAAAACAATATAATTTGTGAATAAGCAGTAACTGTGAAACCCACGAACCAGGTATATAAGACTTCTCCTGCTGTTTACTACCGTTCCGCAGTGAACAGACTACAGGGCACTGCGAGGCCCTGATGGCCCAGCCGGCAGTGTGCCGGGGAGGAAAGTCGATCTAAGACAGACATCTCAGGAACTGAAAAGCGTTTATTCTGAAATCAAGGTTTTAAAAATTATTACCATAAATTTTACTGTTTTCTTCTTTTAGCTTTTCTTCATCCTGCTCAGGGCCTAGAAAATCCTTGACAACAAACCAAAATTTACAAAACTGGAAGCCAATACTAACTAGACCAGCAGAACTGTCAAATGAACACCTGGATTTTAATTGTTTCTTCGTTACTCAAAAAGCAATCTTAAAAATCACTGGCTTCTCTCCCTTTCTCTGCCCAAATATGCATTCTGCCCTCCCACCCTCTCGCTCTCTCACACATGTACACACTCTCTCCCCCTACAGTGAGCATGCAAGGACCAGAGTAGATGCCACGTGTGACGCAGCACGTAATTTCACAACAAAAGCAATTTCTTACATTTTGTCATCTTACCCATCTAATCTTTCTAGAGTGGCCTGTTGCTTGGCTCTCAGGGGTATTCACTTCATGATATCACTCCGACAGCCATGCTGCAGACAGCAAGGTGTCTTCGGCAAAATCACATTCCAATCAGCACTGACCTCTTAGGCCCTACACAAGACTCCAAGGGGAAGTGATACTTCCTTTCTTGAGAAGTCACAGGTCTGTAAGATGCCTTAAAGATATCACATTACTACGTAACTACTAGTAACAAAAACACCAGTCTGCCATTTTCTACAGATTTAGATATCACGCTATTTCTATGATATTAAAAAAAAGTCTGCTATTATTGTACAGAAAAGACCAAATCCAGAGCCCCTAGCCTCTGATGAGCTTCCTCTCCTTTCCTACCTGGGTGCGTAAGTGGCGGGTGTCCTGCTGAGCCCAGCTGAGCCTGTTCTCTGCCTGGCTTCCTGGCCCATCCTGCTGTGGCTCCAATTCCTCCAGTGTAGCCCTAGGCCCCACTGGCACTGTGGATTCAATTCTCCCAGGCACCCACTAAACTCTACTGCAGCTTTCAAAGTTCCCTGGAAGGCCCTCATGCCCTCTGATCTTCAAACAAGGCCTGGAGCAAGGGGGCGGGGTCTAACCGTTCTCCCAAAGCCATGCCTCAGCATCCTCCAGGAGTCAATCCTCTCTGCAGCACCTTCCCCTTCCTCCCTTGTTAAGGCTCTCCTCAATCCAATCCATTGATTCTTTTTGTTTCTCAGTTGCCTAAGTGTCCCACTGTGGTCAGCCTGAGACCCCTTACAAAGCAGCCTATCTCCCTCTTCAAAGGCTGGAGATAGGGAGGGCACTCCAGGGACAAGAAGCCACAGCAAACAGAGGGGGGAAGGCCACACTGGATGCAAGTGGCCCAGCTTGCCCCACACCTTACAGACATTGTCACAGCCAATAAGCGCATTTCCAAAGGCAGCCAGTCAGGACAGTGGCTTGACAGTAAGGCCCCTAGACACAGGCAGGCAGGCTTCTGGGAAGGGTCCAGCCCACAGAAGCGACTCTCGGCACTAACAGTCCTGATGTGGCACAGAACACCCATCGCCTGTGATCAGAGCTGTGTTTGCTAACTAAATCCAGCAGGAACCAGCCCTGCCAATTTGCAGAATTACAGAGAAGGAAAGAGCAGAAAGAAAGTGCCTCCCTCCTTTGTGCCTGTGCTTACAATGAGGTATACTGTTAGAGTTCAGTCTGGGACTTGGTTAAAACCATAGAGCCAAAAGGGAAAGGAGTCTCTGAATAAGACAACTACCTGACCTTGACTTACCCTAACTAGGTTCAACCAATAATATAACTTCAGTTTACAGAAAAAAATGCTCATACACAAATCCACTAAAATGCCTACTCATGTATCTCACAAAGTTTTCCACCAAGCAGAAAGTTCATATACCTGCACAATGAACCAGAAATGAAAGGATCACTGGAAGCTTTTCTTTCCAAATTCTACGCAATGGAAATATTTAAAGCTAAGCCCTGGACTTACAACAGGCAGCTGAGAAGGGAGGAAATACATACTCAAACCTTCAGGGTTCTCTTACAAGTTTAACTGACTATTTAGAGGGAGGTACAGAGCAAGGGTGCACACCTCCTTCAGTAAGGCACAGAAGACACACTGCTGCAAGAGCCAGCGTGTTGGAAGGTGGTCAGAATGCTGCAAGGACCGGCACAGGCACTGGAAGCATGCCTCCATAACGCCAGGAGGGTCTGCCTAGCCTGACTCACTTGCAGAAATGACTCACTTAGCAAACAACCTGGAGCCACCTGGTTTCCACCTGTAACTCTGATTCACGGGGAAAATGTGGCTTCTAAACAATGAAAAAAGTAGACAACTGGTTATCTAATGCCAATCTAGGCCACAGGCAATAAAACTAATTCAGCCTCTTTCATTCACAAGTTAAGTAAATATGACATCTTTTTTTAAAATGAGATTACCGACCTTGAAAAGAGGATTCTAATATTTGCTTCCATGCAAAAATGTGTTAAGCAGCTACATTTTAATATAGTAAATTTGTCTTTGTAAAATAAGCATCTGCTCCCTGTAAAGCCACCAATGATGAAAAAGGATGAACACATAATAAGCCAACATGTTTGCAAAGCAACTGAAAGATCTGACATACCAGCAACTGTGCTCAGAGGCAGC
This sequence comes from Aplodontia rufa, assembly GCA_004027875.1. Classification (NCBI taxonomy): domain Eukaryota; kingdom Metazoa; phylum Chordata; class Mammalia; order Rodentia; family Aplodontiidae; genus Aplodontia; species Aplodontia rufa. The sequence goes on from PVKS010000523.1 coordinate 124,850, forward strand.
CCTGGGAGGGACCCGCCCTGGCAGCTGGCACAGAGGCAATGGGAAATGCTGTGTGGCTCATTCCACTCCCACCCACGCAGAAATCAAATTCAATCTCACATGACTTCTAGGCCAACTGTGTTTTAATACACTTCTGTGAGAGACAGACATGGCTTTTGCAGTATGGCGTGATAGAGAAAAATAAAGTATGTCTCAGCATTTTCTCTTACGAAAGCAGGTCCCTTAAACATTACAGAAAGAACCTGCCTTTATTTTTGGAGGTCAAACAGTGCTTGAACCCAACTAATTAATAGTGGCAAGAATAAAGGTCCTTCCTTTTTTTGCACAAGCAAGGAATTCATGACGGGGTGATTATCTTTTCCATATGGAGACAGCTCAGAATTTTAAAAATGCATCTGCCTTGGGAACTTAAGACAAAATAAGACTATGGGATACCAAAGTCATATGGGTACTTGAAAGAGAACTACCCAGGACTGTAAAACTCACTCAAACGAATGCAAGAAGCACAGCGCTGAAGGCGGTCGGTCAAGCACAAACTCTACTTGTTAAGGATTTCAGAAGTCTGTATTCTTGTGGTAAACACGGACAATTTCAGTTGTTAATTACTGAGAAATGTACAAAGAATAAAGGCTACTTCTATTTTTCCCAGTCAAGACCTGAGACAAGCTGCACAACTTTGACTAATTTAAAGAAGTTTTTACAGACTCTTGGAAACAAAATATGAATTTTCCAAACCCACCCTCCTAACCTCCAAGCAGCCCAGAGAAAACAAACCCTGACTCTTTCAGAAGCCTTTTGCTGCCGTCATGGGGCATCACTCATCTATGGTCCCAACAGACCACCCACGCAAGGGAGCCCTCCGCGGCTCTCTCTGAGCACCGCACACAGCCAGCTCACCTCCCGGATCAGAACCACCATGGACACGCCTCACAACCCAGCTTCCACAGGCAGCCTGCACCCCTGCGAAAGCCAAGAGGGGGCACCTCCTCTGGGGCTCAGCTGCTGCGCTGCAGCTGCGCGCACACGAAGACAGGCGCTGTGCGGCTCCCAGACAAGAATGAGCTTTGGACTAATGCAGTCGCCGACTGACAGTGGCATGAGTTCTATTATTACCCCATTATCACTCTGGGATCTGTGCCTAAATGAAGCACGCTTCCTCCCTGATGCCATTTCCTTTTATCCTGGCTGGAGACTAAAAGCGGATCAATGGGGGCAATACATATGATGTCACTTCAATTTATAGTGACAGCCTCCCCCTCTTTCAGTGTGTCGGAAATACACAGAAAGATCAATTCTTCCCAAAAATGGTTAAAAAATGCTTAGGGAGCGTCCATCTCCCAGAAAAGCATTCTCTGCTATATTTGTCTATGTTACTACCGCGGGAACTGTTTACATGAACAAAAACAGAAGAAATGGGGGAGGGAGAAAAATCTCAAATTCTCCTGTATGCTGGAGACTTACTTGCTGGCTGAAATTCAACACAAGCAGGGACCAAACCAGAAAGAAAGCAGCTGACCTTTGAAAGTCACATGCGGAAGGCTTTCAGTATAAAAGGGTGTGATGGAGATTTCCTTTACCCCTTGGATTAAAAAGATGATCTCATAGATATGAAATGTCTTTCATTTTTATAAGGCTCCCCTAAATCCAAGTAAACTCCTTGCAGCTCTTCCCAGAAGCATACCTGCCAACCTAGCAGACCCTCAGGCCACCCTCATTGTCCACAGGTGTAGGAAAAGCAGCCCCCAGCCCCACAGTGCTCTCACCAAAGTGACAAGGAAGTCCCGCTCAGGAATGAGATAGTACTTAAGAAATCATCTTTCAGTTGTTGCTCTGAATCAAATAAAACAAGTAAAAACCTCTCCACTGAATAAATTTTCACACTGTGATTTTTGCCAACGGGGCAAAATTAAGATATAACAGATAAAGTTCCTAAAAACAAAACAGAGGGGTTCTCCTTCCTTATAAACCAAAAATAAACACAAAATGTTAGCCCAAGTATAACCATGGTCCTCACAACGTCCAAAACACTTTTCTTCCATTTCTATAACTTCTGAAAGAACATTTCTAAGTAACAAAAACAAGCAATCCAATACCACGGACACAGGCGTGTGTCTGCCAGGAGCCACTGTCAACCAGGTATCATGACAGAATTAAAGTACCTGCAGTCTGTTTCAGTAACTTGCCTAGAAGAAAAACATAATTGGCATGAATTGCTACTGAAAACAAAACTTACAAAGAAAGTGTTCCTCACATGTTGATTCAAAAAAACACATTTTAAAGACTTGCCAGAATGGAATACGGGAGGTCTACCCTGTTCATGACATTTCAGGGGCACAAATTCAGTCTGCCAGCAAATGAAGGTCACTGATCAAGAGAGTAATTTTCTTCAAAATAAAGAAATCAATCAATAGGCATAAATTATCCCAGCAGAACAAGCTATTTTTGATTACCAAACATCTTTAGGGAGTATATCCACAAGCAAATTTCAGGAAGAAAATTCAAACAGCATCAAATATTCATATAATTCATGTTACACAGGGGAAAAAAGCATATTATATTTCTGGAAAATTTTCTAATAGCTACAGTTCAGAGACTACTACATTTTTGATCCATGATTTGGTCACAGTTCTTCTGAAGTTGGCAGCACAGGATTAAAACAGACAGTAACATTAGCAAACAGCATCTGAAATAATTTACTGGCATAGACCATTCTCATGTTTCCAGCCTGCAAGAGTCAAATTTTCATGTGCTACTATTTTCTTATCTTTTGCTTAAAGTACTACTCAAACTATGAGTGATCTGACACCAGGCATATTATTTAAACTACACTGCATGGAATGCTCTTGCCAACTGGCTCTTGTAAACATGTTCACTAATATTTTACGTTATTACACATTTTGGAAAGGAAAGCAGTGCAAACCTCAAACTGAACATTTCCAAGTACTTTAAAGAGAAGCTTGGTATTCTCAAGTCCACTTCCCTCGCCCTGCAATCTGCCAGACTAATTACAATGGGGCCAAAGGGAGAACATTCCTGATCTGAATTTTATGGGTCTCCAGAAAAAATCATCATTCTCATTTGTGAAAAAGAAATCGCAAGTTCCTACTAAGTGCCTCAGGCAATCACTCTGCCCTGACAACATGGCATGTTCAAAATATGACCTAATTAAGGATTTCCAAAAACTGCAGCACTTTGAAGTATCAGAAAACACTTGTAACTTTTCTTGTATTTGCAGTTTTTTTTTCACTGAAATCTGCTTTTTATTTCCTGAGAATAATGCTCTTACCTAGATTCATAATGGTATACTTAACACCTACCGTATTTATTTTGAATAAGCCTGTATTTTTTGGTTCAAACCTGAGTTGCTAATTTATAAGATAATTTTTTCAAACTTTAAATACTAACTATATAACGATCTTGTGACAATCTATGGATTGTCACAAGCATATGGATGTTTATTATTGTCAAAATTGTTGGCTGACTCAGTCAAAATAAGATAAATAATCACACAATGGAATAGTATTCAGCCACTGAGAAGAACGGGGTGGGACTGTTTCTGTAACACGGTAAGTAAGGGCAAGAAATGTTATTAGTGGCGGAAAAGATTCTGAATAGAAGGCAGAATTTATGGCAACAACTTTCTCAAGACAGAAATCAAGGAACTGAGTCAAATTTTCTCCAAGTCACCTACACAAATCTCCTGGCTCTTTTTCCTGCCTTTAGTTTAAGTAGAAATATTTTTCTTAATTACTGCTACAAAATATGTTCTAATAATTTACTTAACAGAAGAGAAAGACCTACTTTATATCACCATTTAAAAACCATAAACACCTTGAAAGTTTTGTTTCACTACTTCTCCACAAAGACGAATGCTGGTATTACTAAATATAAAAATTAGTTCTGTACAAGCAACTCTAAAAAAATAGGAAGCGTATTAAATTTTCCAAATGCCTTTTTGATCTATATAAAGAACAGCACCAGTCACATATCAGCTTTATGTTGACTTTTATAACATAAACTATCAAATATTTCCATATTTTTTCAAGGGAAAATATAATAACTAATTTCATCCAAGCCCAGAATTTCTTCCTATTTTTCTATGCTATTCCAATATGTCAAATGCAGATAGTCTGTATGGGATAATTTATTACAGATTTAATACTTTTGGTAAATAACTATATCAAACACCAGATGTGTAACATTTGGTTCAATTTATTTTATATGGCCCAGAGTTCCTGGTGAAAAGTAATAGAAACCATGCATAAAATTACTGTCTATATATGCATAAATAAGTGATGAATAACCACTCTGAAAAGTATTTTATTTCTTCAAAGTTACAAGTGTTAGCAAATGAGGGGAAAAAACTAACCTTTTATAGAAAATATCTTCAGAATCTAAAAAACTAGGATCCACCAGTTTAAACAGGAATAACCAAATTAAAACAAAATTAAAAGAAGGTATGTTTTAAAAGGACGCTCCCTGTAAACTCAAAGCGGATTTTGCTCACTTCATGGGCCATCCATCCCCATGCGTGACGGTCAAATGCTTATCAAACGGAAAGGAACAACATGCCCAAGAGTAAGAGGGAGTAACATGGTAACAACGCAAGCAAGTGCTAAGGAGCACTTAAGTGGTCTACATGTCTACACAAAGCAACTTCACAGAGCTGCACCTCAACTCAGATCAGAAGTCGCACATTTAAACGAAGACAAATCCAAAAGAGACAGTTTCAAATTATCACCCTGAAACATTTTATAAATATTCTGTACATTAACAGCATTGGTTGATAGTATATCATATTTAAAAATGTAACGGTGGGGAATGGAGCAGTGGCTCGGCAGTTACAGCACTTGCCCGGCATGTGCAAGTACACGGGTTCAAACCCCAGCACCCTTGTACACAACTAAGTGTCAGAGCAACGAAAGCCATGTGAAAAACTCAATAAAAATTGATTCTGTCTCTGACTCTCTTTCTCTCTCACTGTCCTTCTCTCTTAAAAAAGAAAATGTAATGCTGGGGCTAGAGCAGTGGCTCAATGGTTACAGCACTTGCCTGGCACACGCGAGGACCTAGGTTCGAATCCCAGCACCATATACATAACTAAGTATCAGAGCAACAAAAACCAGATGAAAAACTAAATTTGATTATCTCTTTCTCTCTCTCTTTAAAAAAAGATGTAAAGGTAAAATAATTCAAATGCTTTTCACTTGTAATGGATGATGAACAAAGATATGGCGGCTCCATAACATTTTCTAAATAGCTAATAAATAAATAAGATTGTATGAGGAGTCCTAAAAGTCCGTTTTGTTGTATGTGCAAAAATTTAACAGTATCTCTAAGAGACATCTGTTCTTTTGCTTTCTACTGTCTCATTGTTAAAACTTTTGTTAGTAAGATTAACAGCTTACAGAGGAAAGCAAGTCGCACAAGCATTTTAGAACCAATGATTTCAAGAGCTGCAAGGTGAGAAAAAAGCGAAGCAACAGAAGCAAACAGAAACAGGATGGCCACTCCGATCCCCAGGGGCCAGAGCGGTTCCGAGACGGACACGCGCCTGGAAGCTGGGACATAATTTGTAAAAAAAAAAAAAAAATTCATCCTGGGTGTGTATTCTGAAGCACTAACATTCCATTAGTCCCAGTTCCTGTCCTTCACTTCTTCACAGAGGCACCGTCAAGAACGTTTTTTGATCAAACTTTATTTTACAATTTTTTTGTCTTTCCTACTAAATCCAAACAGCACAAATCTTAGTCACATGTCTACCATTTGCCAGGTGATTTCTGCCATGAAAGTTGACAGAAAGGCATGTCTATCTGTCTATACACTGGCCACAGCCACAGAAGAATGGTAAAGAGGAGGTAGAAGAGGTGAGAGCTGAACTGTGAATTACTGCTGGAAAAAGAAAGGACTGCAGTTGCTGGTATTTAATAAAGATGTGTAGGGAGCCCTACAATATCATCTGCTACACAATGTTTCACTTTCATTTCACAGGATTGTTTAATGTTTCTAAGGCAGAAGAGTCATATTTCACTCAATTTCTGAACACTTCTGGATTCCAGTCTGGACATTTTATACCTGGGATTAGCTTTGTAAAAATTTTACGAAAAACAGAGTAAAGGATCAACTTCTTAAGGGTTACTTCAACACTTTGGGAAATTTTTATTATTGGAAAAAATGGACTAACTTCAGGAAAAAAGAAAGGCAGAGGAAAAGTTCATAGACTTTCAACAAACATTTTACTAAATTTTCAACTTTTTCTCTCCCACTTAATACCAGTTCACCATCTAAGGGGAAGGAAAGCTATTACTGGACCAGATTTCTGTGTCAAAGTGTAACTCCTGTCTTGTGGACACAGATCATGGACCATTTGAGAAGGCAACACAAATATAGTGGGGGGTGAGGGGAGAAGGGACACAACAAAATGACATGGCCAGGAACACAGCCAAGTTCGCGTTTACCCTGAAGTTCCATGCTATTCACAAGTGACTGAAAAACTCACAAATTAATGGAGAATCTAGTTTCATCATGATAGAAACTACTCCCAACAAAATAAGAAGTCTGAAATACTGCCTTTTAGTGCAAAATGCTCACATTACCTCTATGAGAGTTCAAATAGTATAATCTTAGGGCTATAGTGAGCTCCAAATTGGACCCAGAGCCAGAATCAACCTGAAGCTGATAAAGGAGTAGGGGATACAACATGTGGCCTTGCTTGCTGCGGCAGAAATTATCTCTTCTGTGACTTCAAACACTTGAAAGCCAATCACCAGAAGTCTTTAAGAACGCACAATGGATATTCAAAAGTGGAAATTCTGGATAACCAGGGATGGGTATTCTTTTCACGATGTTGGCATGAACAAGCAGCTATCTAAAATCTCAAGCACATGCAAGTTTTTAATAGATTCCTAAATAAATTTTCTGAAACTTACATTTTAGCATTTCTGGTCTTTTATACCTTCCTTTACATACGTATAATATAATGTGCTCATTTAAGAAAATTCAATCTTATTTTATTGGGCTAAAACATTTTTACAACATAGAACAATTTTTGATAATTATAACAAATATCAACACATTTCCAAATTTTATGATTAGAAAACACTTTCTCTTCAGCATTTCAATCTATTTGTATAATCAATTCATTTATCTTTAGAGAAGAAAAAGAAAAAAGCAGAGGTGAAAGCTTTCTTTAACTGGATTTTAAAAGATTTTTCTTATATAATTAAAACTTAAAAAAAAAAAAAAGAAAAACCTCTGGTCACTATTTGCTTACTTTCCACGTTCCACATTATCAAAATTACAAACACACTAATTATAAACACATTCCAAGGTGATGCTTGACTCACTTAAATCAATTTATTTACACAAAGTATACATGAACCAATACACCACTTTTCCCCATAAGTATGCAAAATTGTGTATCTGTTAAAAATTAAAAATAATAAAACAAAACCGACCCGAAAAACCAATGACCAAAGATGCCCAAAATGAGAAGTGAGCAACACAGAGTTTAAAACTACAAACTCGATGCCACTAACTGAGGAACAGCGTGCCACCAAGTACAAGATTTGGGTTCTCAATTCTGAACTTAAAATAATAGCCACTTTTGAATCAGAAATAAAAAATGAACAGGCTGCCCTCCTTACCCGACCCTGGGCAATCAAACAAACTTTTCTTCAAAGTTGAAAGAAAACACGGGTCTTTTATTGTTCGTGGTGAGTGGTCTGATATTTGTTCTAAGTTACCACCTACAAATATTTGCTGGGAATTGAGAGCAAAGACCCAAACACCCCTAGAACATGTGCATGCGCGCGCGCACGCCCTACACAAACGAGTAAAGAGAATCGTTCTCTAGAAACAAAGTGACATGGAACATTTCCTACAGAAAACTCAAGCCTGAACCAGCAGCTCATGGTGCTATTTCCCCCCTGGATTCGTCCTTTAAATGAAGCGTCTTCAGCGCACCACAACGGATTTGTTTGCAGATCTTTTTGATTTGAAGGCTTGGTAAACAACACAAGAAATTACAGTCCCAGTGCTCTGCCCGTGGACGCACTTTACGAGTGCAGAACCTTACCGCCAGCACGGAAAGCACCAGTACACGAAAGCAACAGCCAACATCACATTTTGAAGGCAAATGGAAATCCCATTCGCATCAAAGGCCAACGCCAGGGTACTGGGAACGCAAACTCCCGCAGAACCGTTTGTGAGTACACAAGGAGGCGCAGGGGCACCGGTCCACCTTTTAGCGCTTGCCAGAGCCATCTGCGGTGGGAAGGCTTGGTGGCGAGGTGAAGAAACCTCGACAGCTAACACCACAACCCCAGCTGTAGGAAGGACAAGGTGTCACTCACCTCGCTCGATGCGGGTAGGATGGCTCCCTCCACCTGAAGGATCCGCGCTGCAAATATCCCCCCATGCACCACCCCACCCCTCATCCCCGGGCCAATCACGCTCGGTCATCCAACCCCGCCCCTCTGCCCTGGGCCAATCCAGCCCAGCTGATCCGTTGCGCCCCACCCATCTTCCCTGCCAATCCCAGCCCCACCCGGCCCAGGACCCAGCTCCTATCCGGCAATTACTCTAATTAGAAGTTCTTGTCCCAACACTTAGACAATGAACAAACCAGTCCCAACACAGCCTGCAATTCAAATGACTTTAAGAACAAAGGCCGTCATAGCTGTAGCAATTTTTCCTCTAATTTACAGAATGTGAGGATTCTCTCTTGTTGCACATGGTATTTTTTAAATTTAAGCCTCTAGTATACGTGCCATTTCACAAGGATATTAGCATTTCTGTTGAAAAATACCAGACCTTTCTGGCTATAGGGAACAAGAAAAAAAGTAAAACTACTGTTGAAAACAAAGGTGGTGGGGGGAAGAGAAAGGAGAAAAGAAAAACCGAGTTTGACCTCCCCTGCAGAACAAATGTTCCTGGACCACCTGGTAACACGCAAGATGCAGAGAGATGCCGGAGGATTGTTTTCTTACGGTTCATAGACCATGCGAATAAAAGGGCAATAAACCACCCATTTTTCTAGTAAACAATCTGCATAATTCTTAATTAGTGGTGGCAGAGGTTGCTAATGGATCCCACTAAAATTAGCGCAGAGGAAAATACAGTATGGCAGAGGTCCCTGGGTGCAAAGACAGCTTTAATGGGTAATCAATGTCACAAGTGCACCCTAAACAACTAGAATAGCACACAAGAGGCAAGTCTTGTTTCCAATCCTGCAGCAATCCAAGGAGACAAAGGTCACCGGAACAGATCCCAGGAACAAAATTAAAAACCACCAAGCACTATATCAACTACAATATTCACTTCAAGAATTATGGGGAAAGTTAGTTATCTGGATTAAGGGAGAGGCAGACATTTCTTAATGATGCATTCCACAACAAAACTAGAAAGACACACCTCAGGAAGAGAAGTAATCAGCCCTGCTTTCTCTGGAAAATTATAATGGTCCATTCACAAATTCTAAGTACTAAACTTCTCACTCAAGTTTTAAATGCACAGTTGTATTTTGAGGGCAAATAAAATATATCCATAAAATATGTGCTTAGAAAAATAAAACATCAAAAACAAAACCTCCTTACATTTTATTGCTAGTGTTAAGGGGATCTTTAAAGTAATCTGTACCCTCTGTACCTACTTAGAAGAATAACTGCAAGTATAGGTTACATTTATATGATTTTTTTTTGTTAAAGTCACAGACAATGAAAGGGAAGAGAAAAAATAATGAAACAACTACTACACAAACTTTGCACCAAGCAGGTTATTTAAGTCTTTGTTTCTTCCCCCCCCCAAACAGATTTTAGACTGCTAGAAATTTCTAAGTATGGTTTTTCAGTCTCATTCCAGGCATTCACTAGGATATGGTCTTAAAATTTTTCCATTTTTAAGTGAAGGAAATTTTAACAGTTCACATTATGGAAAACTAATTTAGCATCTTATTTTCTTGTAAAGTAACATTTTTGTTTAGCAGCTAAATTTGCCTCTTTGCTGAACACAAAGTTTAATCATAGTAAGCAAGTCAAAAGTAAATCTCTTTTAACAAGAAAATTAACATATTTTATGTTAAAACAAGGAGAAACAATTAAAACAAATGCAAATCCAATGTTAATGTGTCTGGGTTTAAAACCTTAATGTCTTGAAAAGAAAATGACAGTTTAAAGTGCTTAAACTAAGAAAATCAGGAGCTTGGTAAATAAAACTTCCAAACCCTTGTTCTGCAGATGGAATAAACATAGGGAACAATTGAGAACACAGAGAGAAAGTTCCTTCAGAGAAAATAAGACATTCTTCCAAAACTTACAATCTCCAAAATTCCAAGAAGTAAGATTCAGAAATGGAAGACTTTTTTTAGCTAAAATAATCTTCGTGTACAAGACGGAATTCCTTCTTTTAAATGTTAAGAACATTTATAAGCTTTATGCATGTTTTCAAATACATAATATAAAATCATTAAATATATATCCTCAAAAATATCTTTCAGTTTGAAAAATTCATGACATCTACTTTCAGAAAAATAAACATATATTACAATGTGACAGGAATAGAAAAACTTGGCAAAATACATCAAAATGTTCTTGCAAAAGTGAACTCCCAACAGCCAGGCACCATGTTATCAGCCTCATCATCCACACAAATTTATTTTCACTTTGTTTTTAAAAGCAAAAACCTCTTGCTGATCAAACTATTGGTCAAGTTTGTAATTTCACTTTAATTGAAAGGTGGAGAATAAGTCTTAGACATACCAGTGTCCTGAGTGAGTCTCCACTTCAGATAAACACTTTTCACCAACATCACAGACTTCATTTCTTAATTATTCTCATACTATTTTTATAATTTTGATCTCCCGTTTCAGAAGTCAAATCAGTGGCCCTACTCCATGAAATGATTTTTTTTTATTTAAATTTTTATTTTTAAAGCACTCCCTGGGAAAGGTTTCCTTTCTCAACAGGGGTCCCACCTGCAGTTCTCCAGCGCTGCTGCCGCAGCCGCCTTTCCTCAAAGTGGAAGACCACACTTGGCCAGGGCACTTCTAACAGGAATCCCCGAATCCCCCCACGCCACTATCAATTCCATATGGGCCCGCTGGGCGATGCTGCCCTACAAACGCTCGTGTTCCTCCCTGCTCTCAAGTAACTTCACATTAATGACGACGGGGAGAACTATACTGACATCTGCCCCAGGAGTACATCTCCGAAAGCAAAGAATGACTCAAATTTGGAAGCAGGAGGCCAGTGGTTACCTAAAAGGAAGAATTAAAATATCTGGCTCTGGGCAAGGTTCCCCGCTGCACAGCAATCCTTAACCAGAGAACTCTCGGTATTTCATGGTGCGCACCAGTGGCCACGCACCGAGAGTCCGCTCACCGAGAGTCCACTCCGCTCTAAGAAACCCTGGCCACCAATGTCCTTACCAAGGGAGATGCAGGGGTCCGTGATAATGAGCCAGCAAAGAAAGTCTTTAGGGAATCTCAAGCGCGCCCAAAAGTCTGATTCCAAGTGGGGAACACGCCCAATACACTGAAGTCTCAACAAACCTGTGCCACCCGGGTCGCAGCCTGACCTCTCAAGGCTCAGATGGAGAAGGTTCCTGCGCAGGGGAGGCTGAGCTCGCCCATCAGCGGGTGCAGTGGGCGTCCTGGCCCCGCCCAGCTGCGCAGCAGCATGTTCCAGCGCTCAGGCGTCCCCAGCGCCCAGGGGTCCCCTGCGTATGGCAACCCCCAGGAACTTTTATCTTCTTTCTTCCCTGCATACCACCAATACTGCTATCTTGCCCGAGGCAGGTGATAAAATTCTCCCTTTAAAAACCTTTGGTCCTAGGGTTAATGCGCTTGCCTGGCCTGCGCAAGCACCCAGGTTCAAACCACAGCACCACATATACAACTGTGTAGGAGAAACAAAAACCAGATGAAAAAAAAAAAAAAAAATAAAACTGATTCTCTCTCACTCTCCAAAAAGAAAAACAAAACCAATTTGTAGTCCTCTTCTCCACACACAGCCTATCAGGCACAGGGGCGCCAGGCTAGTAAAATCTGCATTGCCTGGGGCTGCCACCAAGAGCACAAGCTCTGCAACAGGATTTAACTTTCAAGCGCGTGTGGAAACACCTAGGACCACCACTGGTGCCGTCTTAAAGATCGACTTGGATTTACAAAGACCTATTCTCATGCTCCTTAAAGACCAATTGTGCAGAGTTGGAGATGTGTGGAGTAAGAAAACACCACCAAAGTGAAGCCAGTTGCCAATGCACTCCACTCCTTCCCCTGTGCATGGCTAGCACCCCCTGCAGGGCCTTCCCCAAACCTGCCTCCCTACCAGGTGGGTTTGCTAAAAGCACAACCCCCAAAAGAATTGCTTGCACCAGTCCCTCTGCCTGGAACACCTCAGGCGAATCTTCTTTCAGGGCCACCTGTACCTTCAAGAACCTTCCACCAAGGTCACCCTTCCAGACAGGTTTTGATTCCTCAGTTTTATCCTCATTCATTTCCACACAGACTGTTATCCTAGTTGCCATACACTGAAAGTATTACAGCACTATTGTGTATGATACTGGAATTTCTGACTCCTTGCAAAACATGGGGTATCTTTTCTTTGGTACGCTACCACCCTCAACCCCACCCTGACTTAGCAATGCCAATTTTGAATTCATTTAACCTGTTAAGTAGTAGGTTCAAAGTTTCAATCTTGTGCCCATTAATAATGATTCCTAGCAACTAAACAATGACAATTTGTTAAGATCAGATCAACTTTAAAAGTGAAATTCAAAGACAATACATTTCTTAAAAAAGCCTTTCACCATCAATTTCACAGTCATTACAGATTAATGTCATATCTATTTCAGGGGCAATTTTACTATAAAGCTGTTGACTAGTTAAACACTGAAGCTCTGCTTTATCCAAGTGAAGATGGTACTTTTTCTCTCAAAGACCTTCTTGTTTTTATCTATTATGTCCCCTGACTTTGCAATGGCCTTATGGACAGAGACTTAAAAGAGGTGCCTTGTAAGGAGAAGAAGATATGGAAAACTCAAGCCACTACATTCAAAAGAACAGGTACATAGAAGTTCAAACCATGCAAAGCGCGGGCTGAGCAGTTGCTTAGCAACTGGAGAGCTTGCCTGGCATGTGTGAGGACCTAGGTTCAAACCCCAGGACCACATAAGTGTTGGAAAAACAAAAGCCAGACGGAAAAATAACTAAAAATGATTCTCTCTCTCTCTCTCTCTCTCTCTCAAACAAAACAACTGCAAAATGTTACATATGCTTGCGCTAAAAGGATGTTTTTGTGTTACGAATATCATTTTTATTAGGTTTTCCTCTGAAGTATCAATAAAAAAACTATAGCACAAAAACAAATAATTAATTCAATTATTCCTAAGTCAATAAAACTATAATTGGATTATTCTTTTGAATAGAAATGTTTTCCCCAAATCAAAATTATAAATTAGTCTTATTTCACACTTACAATGTCACTTTGTATCAGTAACTAGAATGACATACTTCAGGGAAAGAAATTCCATTTAAGCTAAAAATTCATTTTCCATTGTTATAGCATGTATGTGTACACAGATCATTTTTCTTGCAGTAATTCTAAGAAGCTGTAAGAAGACACAAAGCCTCTCAAAGCCCATTTCTAATAGTGCACCCTTGCTGTCCACTATCCAGCCTATGACCTCCTCATTCACTACCCTTTCTGACAACATCCCCTGGTTGCAATCCCTGAAGTATGAATACGTGCAGTTCCCAGCAAAGGGAAATTAAAGTTAGAGATGGAATAAAGTCACCCATCAGCTAACTCAATTAGTAGATGAATGTGCTCTGATTTACCCAGGTGGACCAATGCAATCCCACAAGGAGAAGTAAAGGCAGCAGGCAGGAGAGAACTTGACCGACTGCAGCCCGGCAGTGCTGACTCTGAAGATGGAGGAAGGGGCCCTGGGCCAAGGCACAGAGATGGCCTGTAAAAACCATGAAAGGTAAGAAGTGGATTTTCCTTCAGAGCCTACAGAAGGAAAGGAAGCCTGCTGAAACTGTAACTTCAGTGCGGTGAGGCTGATCTTGGACTTTCCAACCTACAGCTACTGCAAGATAATAAATTTGTCTTTTTTTAAGCTATTAAATTTTATCGTTAATTTATTACAGCAGGGGGCTGGAGCAGTGGCTTGGCAGTCATGGCACCTGCGCAGCCCGCGCAAGTATGTGAGTTCAAACCCCAGCACCACGTCCACAACAAAGTCTCAGAGCAACAAAAGCCACGTGGAAAACTAAATAAAAAATTGATTCTTTCTACCTCTCTCGCAGTCCTGCTCTCTTAAAAAAAAAGTTACAGCAGCAATAAGATACCAGTACAACTGAGTTCTAAGCTGCTTTTTATCAACCTTCTTAACCTTTCGTCTCACCATGTGAGGAAAATAAAAATATTCTTTAAAAGGTCTCAGCTATACCTGAACTCAGCAGCATCCTAAAGGGGAAGATTTCTTCCACTCTCTTCTGATCCACAAGTATGCAGCTTTATAGGTGGCTTCAGGCTTAATCCTGGTGGAGGTCTACAAGCCTTCTGGGTCTAGGGCTTATTCTGCCTGGCTGCTTTTGTAGTGCCACTGAGGCCAGGGCACAGCACGTCATGAAACAAAGGACAAACATAAAACAAAGTGCCATGGGCAAAGCGTCTTGATCAAATCTAGTGGTGATTCGAGTTAATAAGTAGCATAACTCCACCACCTTTTTCATGGCTTTAATTACAGCCAGTAAGAAGTATTCAGGCCATCCCTGGCTAGTGATGCTTTATTTACCCCTAAAGGCTAAAGTCTTCACGAAATGCAGAAGAGCTGTGTTCAGTTCAACACATATGGTGAGATCACAGCCCTGCTTACTGTACTTTCCTTAAGCGTCACCCCCAAACTCCGCCCCCCAGCAAGCACGCACACCCAAGGACTCTGAATATACAATACACAATTGCCATCTGGCAGAATCAGAATTTTACATTACTGTATACAGTTATTCCTTTTGTTAGAAAGCAGTCTTATTTCCGAATAGTTTCTCTTACTATTTTCCTAGCACCAATCCATCTTCTCATGAGGCCATGTCCCAGTGTTTATAGGACAAGTCACTGCTGCTAACAGGGTCTTCCTTTGCCCCCCTGAAGTTTCACTCATGTATGTGAAATCTGGCTAAGTTCCTGAATAGTTCGGAGCTTTTGGTCTGAGAAGACGGAAATCTGTCCGAGTAGTAAAAGGAACAGGAAGAAGAGTGCAGCTCTTATCACAACTCACACACCCACAAGGCCAAGGCCATTACTTACTCTTTTCTCATGATATGGTAATTCTGCCACGGAGATGCCTAATTCTGTTTTTTAAAGCTCTCACTGATATATTTTTTTCCAAAAGGAAGCAGTTAATGAGCCATGCTTCCAGGTAAACTCTGATAAAGAATGAACTGCAATCCTTTACCATGTCTTTTATCAGAAAAGCAATGTTTTCAGCTCATTCTGCTTTTTGATCAGTATTTTATCTCTGGCTATCACTTAGTTTTCCCTCTGCAGAGCTAAGAGCTGGGATAATCCAAACTTCAAACCCTGTGCCACACTGCAAGAGGTAGTGTGTGCCCCACCTACAGTAGCCTGGGCCAGTAAGAGAGCAGGAAGGTCTGGCCCATCTCCAGTAAACATCCTTGGAGCCTGGTCAGAAAGACATGGAGGAGAAGTGGGGAGGGAGACAGGCCCACTCTGCTTCTCCCTAAACAGCAAAAATGGAGACAGGTTCTGTAAAAGAGGTAAAAACCAGGGAAGCTTGGGCAGGAGTAGCAGGCCAAGAGAAGAAGGGAAAATACACTTGGCCTGGGCCTCGACACTGTTCCTTCAGAGAGACTGCTCCTGTGTTACTTTGCTGTGTCCTCAGACTGGACGCTAACCTTGGCTGTAAGTACGATCACCTGCTTTACTAGCAGGACTGCACTGTAGGATTTACAGCCCTCCTTCTGAAAGCTCTCAGAGGGCTGTTCCTGGCGGTGAAAGAATTCTAAGAGAACATACAAAACACTGTTCTTTGATTTTGTGTATGTAATTATTCCTCTCAAAGCAGGCACAGCCTGTGGGAAGGGGCTTGGTGCAGAGGGCCTGTGATCATGGACCTCTTCCCTCTGTACCTGCTGAGGACTGAGGGAAGCCGTTCTACCACTTCTTGCTCTTTAGACACAAGGCAGGACCTGAGGTCTGCACTTTCCTTTTAGCTCCACTTAAATGTTCCCTTGCTATTCTTACTATGTTCTCAGAATTAAATTAAATCCACTTTTAATAATTAACATTAAATCAACGCACTTTTAATTCTGTGGGGATAAGAAGTATATCAATCATACAATAACTGAAAACTTTACATCCTGAAAAGTTTTCATAGACTCTTAAGAATAAGAAATAATGTCAGTAAGCATACTTAGTCTGCCATCATAAATCACTGGCAGTAAATAATGCCAGTGGCTATTTTAAAGGCTTCTTAAAATTAATAACATGCAAGGCAGACGAATGCCTGAATAATAAACAGGATAAACTGTTCATAGCAGTGGTAAACAAACCACAAACTCTCACATTGTGTAAGTAACTAATACAGCCTGCCTGAAGCTTTGGAGAAAAATATTACCTAAGTAAAATGTGCTTAATTGTAAGGTAGGAATTACTTGAAATTGTGATCCAGTTTTCAATGAAGCAACAAATAATTAGCATTGAAAACAGTCATGTAATAACATGAATTTATTCATCAACTCTACTAGTAACAGATATTTATTACTGTATCCCCCCTTATCCACAGGATACATCTAAGACTCTCCCCAAGACCCTCCCCCACCACTATGGATGCCTGACACTGAGCAAAGAATTCTATATAAGCACTATGACATTTAGTGTGGTCACCTGCTAAGTGGTTTTGCAGGTTGCATATACAGTGTGGATACACTGAATTAAGGGGTGACCCAGTTCCAAAGCAGGTGACATAAGATTTGATCACAATAGGAAGAAAGGTTTGTAAAACAACAAATTGTTTATTTCTGAAATATTCCACTTAATATTTTCAGACTTAGGTTGACGATAGGTAACTGAAACTGAGGAAATCGAAAACTTGCATAAGGGAGGTGACTATACTGATTATTTGTAAAAACATCATTCTTAAACTTGCCAACGCAAGTTCTTAAGTTTTGGTGCTATAAGAAATACAGCAACTTGGGAATACCTCCTTTATGAAGAAACATAAAGATGGCAGATGTCCGCCTTGCTCATTACAAAAGAGTTTATAAACAGGGGTTCTGCATGACTTGTCTAGAGGCACTAAGGTTTGAACCTGGGTATCAGCTTCCATTGCTGGGCTAGCTCATACTTAGATTCTTGAAGGTGCTGTTCTACACTGAACAAATTCAATTTTTAAAAAAATGCTTCTCACAGGTATTATCTTTCTTCTCTACAATATTACTTTTACTTTGACACTTCTTAATTGATCCACAGGCTTCAACAGCATATAAAGTGGCCTGGCTGATTTCAGGCCTACCCCTCCTTCCATGAACTATTAAATATTTAAAGGCATTGACACATATCCACATGTGTTCCATTTGACTTCTGTCCATCCAGGAGGTCCACAATAACCCTTTTTTCAAAGACAGAGCTGGTCAGCTCTCCACAGGATTCTGAGCAGTGCCTGCTCTAACATCATTTGAGACTGCCAAGTTTACTGGCAATCCTATTAAACCCTCCTCCACCCATAAACTCACCAAGGCCATCTTCAAGTCCAAATCTCCAATGGAAACATGAAACCACACCCAGGACTGTTCCTATCATCTCCTTTTTGGCTACAGTAAAGACTGGGGAATAACAACCTTTGGGTGGGACCTGCCCACCCATTAGTAACCTGAACTTGAAAGGGGGTCCTGAGAGCTGCTACAAGCTGAGTGGGGAAGACAATAACCCATATTCAGGAGAGCATGTAGTGTGCCTTTGCAGGTGGAGTGTGCTGCTGGCCATTACAAGATATACAATTTCTAAGGATCTTAATGTAAGACTAATTAGAAGAACAGGAAAAAAAATCTCCCATAACAATAAAACCTGTTCCCTTGAGGGGGTCCCTCTCTTGTAGGGGACCTTAAAGGCAGAGATTTGTCTATAAACTCTCATTGTAGATTTCTTCAACAATGGGTTACTTACAGCTGCTCTGTCTTCATTCACTCAGTTTAACCAACAGAATCTCCACACAGCCAGGTACTGTCTTGGATCTATTTGCTACAGTTACCAAGGGTTATGGCAAATGGCTTACATCATTCTGCTTTTTGTCATTTCATTCAGTTTGGGTGTGGGTGTGTTTATATTCAGATTTAAAATTTGTGCAAGCTGCCCAGAAACCAAACTGCAGACAAATTCGCAGCTCAATGCATGCTAACTTGCAGCTGCTGGAAAACAGCACGTCCCCCACTGCAGTCTGGGCTGGGTTCATCCCTATTGATCCTACCATTACAATTCAACGGTATCTAGTTTTCTAGGACATTTGGTTTAGTTACAGCATTACATTTGGTAAAACTGGAAAGAAATGGGTAGCCACTCCATTCTTCTTGAATGCAATTTATTCTTCAGGAAGTCTGTGTTCTTTTCCCTGAGTCAAAACATTAGTGGCAGGGAACCTGCTGTAAGGAGTGTGGACGGACAAATGGCTGGCTGGCTGGTCTGTCACACTGAACGCCTTTCCTCTGAGGAGCTCTGTGTCTCTTGTACATGTCCAAGTGCCAACAGCGCCATCAACCTATTACACTCATGGCCAAATTTTGTCAGCAGATGGGGGCTCAAGGGTAAATCAGGCAGTGACGCCAGGTGTCTCTTTAGGAATGCGTGAGCTTGCTCTGATGGGTAATGGGGTTCATGGCTTAGAGAAATCCCTTCTAATGCTGCCACCATTCACTAGGACCCCTGCTGCCCTTCCTCAGGAGCTGTGGGAGGCCCACAGGCAGACCTGGCAGAAGTGAACAAAGCTCTAGGCCTTTGTCCTGACCCTAACATGCTCTTTTCCAAGACCTTCCATCTCTTAGAACAAACCGTACACAGACAAAGGTTAAACTTTATTTACCCCTCAAAATGAGGCGTGTGTGCATTTAACCCAGGGGAAAATTGCCAGATATATTTCTTGGAAAATACCTGAGTTCACTGAGCACTGGTGCCTAGGACACTGAGTGTACACCCTAATCTCAAATTAAAAAACCTTACACATGCTCTCTGCCTGAGTGAAGCAGTATTTTTTGATGACTTTTAAGTGCCAAGGACAAAAATACTTTTCATGATTATTGTACAGCCTATCTTTTTTTTTTTTTTTTTTAAATCAATGAACTCTAACCAGCTCTCTGGTTAAAATAAAAGGATGACTTCGGAAAGAATTCTTAAGACGCAATGGTTTGTTAAGGGAAATCCCCTTTTAAAAAGATCACAATAAAGGCTAACAATCCAAAAATATATTACTCCTGAATCTCTATTAAACAGTTACTTAAAGCCTAACTAATGCTGGGTGCTATAGCATACCTATAATCCCAGTGATTCAGGAGGCTGAGGCAGGAGGAAGGCATCAAGATCAGCCTGGCCAATTCAGCAAGATTCTGCCTCAGGGTTAAAAATTTAAAAAGGGCTAGGGACGTAGTTCAGTGATGGCATGCCCCCAGGGGTTTAATCCCCAGAACTACAAAAACAAACAAATTTCTCTCAGGTCTTTAGGGAAACAAAACAAAACAAAACAAAAAAACCAACTACAAAATCTTTTCTGGATTTTCCTCAGTTTCCACTGTTAGGCTGAACACACCTCACACATGTAAGGTTCAAACTAAACAGCAACTTGCTGACTCTGAACAAAAGGTTCAAAGAGATGGTGCCCCTTCTGTAAGGGGCACACTCAGAACCCATGTCCTGCCAACCCTCAGTGCACAGTAGTCCCGTGATGGGCACAACAGATGACACACAGGCACTGCAGCCAAGGCGAGCTGTGGCCAGGCTGCAAGGCTGTCAACACTGGACGGCTCTAGAACCCAGTCCACCGCAAGCATGGCATCAAGCTCCAATGCTCCCTGCCATGGCTCTCACACCATCTCTCGGTGGTACACACCTGGGGACATCTGGAATAAACTAGTTTTCACTCAGTATTAAAGGTCCCGAAACAGAACCCAACCATTCTGACATTTGCTGGAAGAAATGAAATGCAAGATGACTTTTTTTTTAGGAGTAAGTAAATACATATTTTACTTTATAACAAAAGTTTATAAATTCTCTTAAAAAGCCCTCTATTTGAAAAAATAAATACCTTTCAAAGGTATGAAAGACTTCCCCCATATCACATTATGACTCCTGTCATTTTAAGGGTGGCTACTCTTAGGAATTTATTCAAAATTTGGGATTTTTTTCCCCATGGGCAAAGGCAAAGACTGAAGCAAGTAGGGCTTACCAGATAAATTCTGTCTTCAGAACTACAACCTTGAGAAATAAAAATCAAAAGATGTTTGTTTTCATATTTCAAATAAATTTTAGATGTACTTCTGACAAATACACACACACACACACATTTTTTTTTTGTTATAGTGCTGGGGGTGGAACCAAGGGGTGCTCTACCACTGAGCTACAACCTCAGTCCTTTTTATTTTTAATTTTGAGTCAGGATCTTGCCATGTTGCTGAGGTTGGCCTGGAACTGTGATTCTCCTGCCTCAGCCTCCTGAGTAGCTGGAATTACAGATATGTGCTACTGTGCCCAGCCCAAGAAATCTTACAAAAGCAAGCAAGGCCAATGGGAGATTTAAACCACCCTTTTGCTTAGGGCACAGGATAAGAAAAAATGTGGTCACACACAGGGTCATATCTACATCCTCATGAAGAAACCCTCAATGCTGGAGGAGCTCTGCAGCTATCTTAACCTCCACGTAGCGACAATCTGGGAAGGTTTAAAATACAAATATTTGTATAATGCTCCGTGTTCAAGCAGCTCAATGTGACGCCTGTCACATGAACCTCTCTCTGAGGTCTGTAACGGGAGGTCTGCAATCTGTGCTCTGGGGCCCAATCTTCAGGTGAGGTATCGGAAACATCTGCAGCAGAAGGCAAGTCTGGGAGAAGTGAGTGACTCGGGGAAGGGGGAGTGCCTGTGCTGATAGGCTAAGCTACACGGCAAATTCTTTAAAAAATATTTTCTGAATCTGGTATCAAAGGGATTTGTTTAAAAAACGGCAAATCACAAATATAAAGGAAATTCCTTATGCAATTTACTACCCACCTTAATACCAATGCTTTTGATCTTCAGGATATTCCAATTGATCCTGAACTTCAGTCCCAACTGATAGCTCTGGCTGCTGACTGCTCCCACAGGGTGCATGACTTTTCAAACATGACAACAACTAATGCCCAATTCCAGGAGAAAAGTGGTATGTGGTCAGTGTAAAGCGTGTAAAGTGTTTTTCTTCCAAATTAATAAGCAAAATGCTAGGTGCATAGGATGTATTCCTGCTTCTTTCCATTCATTAAAACAAAACAAAATCCCAAAATCCTGTCAAGCAATTCAATACAGCCCTTATAGAAAGTGATGGCAAGGCTGTCCTCAGCCCCTCTTCTCAGATCTCTTCATTATAATATCAGAGAATCTCTGCTTTCCCTCGGGATTGCTCAGGTCAAACCTAAGACCGTCAGTTAAACAGAACTGAACACTGCTGTTCCTACATTCCCCATTAGGAAACAAGTGCCAGGAGCCCACATAAAAACAGATGAGCCAAACGAGGCCCTGCAAGTCACAGTGTACAAGTTCAGGAAAATGAATATATTTGAAAACTACCTTACATTTACTTTCAAGGTGTTTCAACCTCAGTGCTTGTGCTGTTTTTGCCCCACTTATAACTCAAATTTTAGGAAGCATGGCCTTAAATTCTCTACCCTAGGGGGCGGATCGGTGGCTCAGCGGTTTCAGTGCTTGCCTGGCAAGCACAAGGACCTGGGTTCAAACCCCAGCACCATGTACACAACTGAGTGTTGGAGCAACTAAGGCCATGTGAAAAACTAAATAAAGTTGTTTCTCTCTTTAAAAAAAAAAAAAAAAATTAAAAAAAATTCTCTACCCTATCTGACCTGTATTGGAACTCGATTTGTATTTGCCAGTCTGTAATGTCCTTTGGAATCTTGATGCTGCTCTACCACAATGACCACAGGGCCAGGAATGAGAATATGGGGAAGGGAGGTACATATTTTAACAAATGTCTGAATTTTTCTTGTCAAGGATCCCCTTTATGATGACAGCTGTCCAAGCTATGACCTAAAAGTATACTAAAAATAAAGTAAAAGCAATCACTAGTTGCATATTGGTTTTGAGCAAGAAACAAGAATATGGGGCTGGAGTGGTGGCTCAGTGGTTATAGCACTGACCTGGCATGCACGAGTACGTGAGTTCAAACCCAGCATCACACACACAATGAAGTGTCTGAGGAATGAAAGTCACATGAAAAACTAAATAAAATTGCTTCTTTCTCTATCTCACTGTCCCCTTTTTTAAAAAAAAAAAAAGAAACACGAATATGCTTATGTTTCAAATATAACTGGAAACTTCCTTGCTCTCACACATGTGCCCTAGAGAACAAAGTGAAATGACTGTCAGGACTCACAAACTTCCAGTAGAAGATAACGCACGGACGTGTCTTCAACATGTCACTTAGAAAGCAACTCTCATCTTTAATGGCTTCACTAAGAGCTAAAGCAAAACAGGGATGGAGAATACATAAAATTATAAAATTCCCACTGGGTTAAGCAAATAGTGGAATTCGATATTGTAAATGTCTATGTACCACACTGCCAAATTTAAGTGCTCACGCATGGAATTTCTGGCATTCAACTTCTGAAAATGCAATATGATTTTTGCTATTTCCTATATGTAGAATCATTGTGCATTTCATACTCTGCTCCCATGTCTGCAATGTCCCAAAATAAAGACAAAAAACTGTATTGTGATTTGCCGAGTCTTGCTGAAGATTCACCTTAAAGGTCATTTTTCTAAATGTCAAAGACTTCCCATGTAACCTTCTTGGTGAAAGGCAGGGAAAGTTTGTCATTAATTATGGTGTCATATAATTAACCTAATATTTCATCTTTAAGAAGGAGGAAGATCTGGGTTGGAAAGCGTGCCTGCTGGGACCCTCTCTTAACAAGAACACTGACTGAGAAGAGGACCACAGACACACATGCCTTTCAATCCTGCTAGTTTGTCACACTGCCCATCTAAGAAAGGTAGAGAAACACAACAGAGAAGGGCAGAGAAATGTGGCACATCAGTTTTACTGGAAGGAAGAGTCCCTGTGTGGGTGTAGGAGGCACGGTGGGCACAGACGGTGAGAGGCACCTGAATGGACAGCTAAGGACAGGGCCAGCACCAGAAGGAAGAACAAAGGTCTCAAAAGCAGAGGTGAAGCAAGGACGCACTAGGCTTACCTCAGTCTCTCCAGCCTCCGGACTCCATGACCTAGTGGTAAAGAACTGCCTGGAGATTAACAGCACCCGTGGAGGAGCTATTCTTAGCCACTTGTGTTGGCTGGAGTTGCAGGCAGCTTCACCGGCCAGTCAGGTATGCCTCCACTGCACTATTTCCAAGGGAGGTCTCTTTGGAAGGTACCTGGTCACCCTAAGAACAGCAGTTCTAAAAATGAACTCTCATGTTCTAGCACTTGGCACAGTATTAGGAAAATCCTTATCCCTGTTGTGCATTGTAATGCACATAGACCTTCTAATCACTAAGGACCTTTAGGCAAGCTTTAAGGACAGCACATCCTATAAAATCAGTGACAGACTGTTTTATCAAAGAGCACAGAAGAGGGAACAACTATAAAACACCCTGGCTTGACTTTACTCAGCTGTGTATTTCATTTACCTGCTTGTTATCGAGCTGTTTAATCATTTCTAACACCTATTATTTACTAGTTATAAACCCATTTCTGCTGCAACTGAAATGGGCTGAAATGAGGTCCTGTGCCTAAGAGCCAACTCCTAAGCACATGGTAAGCTACGAGCGCATCTGCTCTGCAGGGCACACATTCTCTGACCAGTCCCACTGGACAACCCAGGTAAGGGACACTCTGGTAGTGAACCCGACTATCCTTTACTGGCCCACCAGCCAGCAGAGGAAACCACCTCCAGATTTCGCCCAGAGGCTGCTGTTTCAGTAGCATCTTTGAATGCAGAATCACTAGGTGGAGAATGTAACTGAGAAGCACAGTTCAAAAGTAGAGCTTCAGCACTCAAGCCATTTCCCTGGGGATCCCACTCTAGTCCCGGTGGGACAGACTTTCTGATCACCCATGTGAGGTCCGACAAGCTGCCGGCCCACAACAGCTACAGGCACCTGTGGAGCCCTTGCCCAGCCCTGGCACCCCAGACCAGAAGCACGCTCTCAGTTCTGGGTGGGGGTGCCCTGAAAAGGAAGGGCTCACCAGCAGAAGCAGTGGCTTTGGCTGGTCAGGGCCAGTGGACACACAGCACACAGTGTGTTTCCAGGCCCACTCTGAGTCACGCTGGGGCGTTTCAGGGCCCCACAGCTAATTTGGTTCCTGGGACATGTGTCTTCTGATCATGCTCCTTTCCGTGTTATGGTTAATGTAACAGGATGAGAGAAACCACAAAGTACAAAAGGCTACAGGGGACCAGGCAACTTATTCATGCCCCCTATATGCACTAGAAAAAGACGCTTTAGCAGAAACACATGTAATCAAAAGAAGGGGCAGGGGCTCTGGAACATCAAAGCCCCTCAGTTGTGGCCCATGGTCTACAAACAGGACAATCCTCCAGACAGCTGGGACAAGTCAGAAGATGGGGGAAGAAGCGTGCTCACTGTTTGAACTGGGACACAGTTCTTTCAAAAGGGAATGTGGAATGACACAACCCAGCCAGTTTACAAAGCTTATCTGACCCCCACCCTCAGGGGCTGGGGTGTGAACTGGCTCTGAGGTACTCAGGTAAGCCCTTGTGACTCTCAGTTCCTTGTGAAGCCAAATGTCCTGGCCCCCTTTCATCTTGACAAAAGTGCAGTTGTGACCTCACACCCCACCAGCGGCCACTGCCAGGCTGTCCACACAGAGCGGGGCTCTCATGCTCTGACAGATGGCAACGCTGCAATCAGGAATCATTCTCTGTAAAGGATTGCTGGAGGGCTTGGCTTCCTTTCACATCAAGATGAAGATCTAGATGACGTGGTGGCCTGGCACTCTGGGTAATGTGAGGCAGCCCCAACCAGCACATGTTGTACTCTGGGAGAGGAGAGCCTGCTAACATTTCAGGTCATGCTTTTTAGACTAAAAAGAGCAGATGCCTGAAGAGCAGACGCCTGAAGAGCAGAGCCGGATTCACTGACTTCATCTACTAAGCACACACGGAAACGCAGAGAAATCTACTCGTTGCTAAAATAATGAACACTTTCACCCCGGCATACTTGTATTCAGCATGGACTTTGCATTGTTAATGCTACCAGAGCCCACAGGGTGGGGGTATGCCCACACACCCCAGGACCCCACTAAACACTGCCAGCACTAGACTTCCCACTAGCCCCAGACCAAGAGTAGTCAAGAGGGATTTCACCAACCCAGAGAGCAAGACCTTCAGAAAAGCCAGCCAGGCTAGATAATATAGTACAAATTCCAGAGAACAGGCGAAGTATCAGTTATACTGCTTTCAGGATCCAATTAGGATACTTTGAAGTTCAGGCTATTTGCATTTTAATAAAAGCCAGAAAGCAGGGATGGCTGTGTAACTGCATATTTCTTAGAAATAAGTTGGGAGTATCCATTTCAGTAACCCTCAAAGTAGAACAGAAATAGAGTCCCACAGTTAACTGCTGATCAAGGGCTCATCTTCCAGAATTTCCACATTATGACTACATACTAAACATACCCATCACAAGGGAGAGCTGGTGGCACCCCCTCAGACCTTATGGTGGCTGTCAGTTTGACTCA
Source organism: Aplodontia rufa (assembly GCA_004027875.1). Lineage (NCBI taxonomy): Eukaryota > Metazoa > Chordata > Mammalia > Rodentia > Aplodontiidae > Aplodontia > Aplodontia rufa. The sequence goes on from PVKS010000523.1 coordinate 150,827, forward strand.
AGTTCAGAGAGGAAAAGGAAACAAAGGACAAGTACTGCCACTTCTGACGCTGATGCTCACACACAGAAAGTCAATGGCAAGAGCAGGAAACCCCCCTCCCCACAACGATCTGGTCACAGCTCAGCTCTGAGCGCTGTGCGTTTACAAGCGCTCACTCCAGCACACCTGTGTGCTCAGGTGCACTCGGTGCAGCTTTGCCTATCCCCAGGGCTCCAGCTGCGGCTAAATGCTGGATTACAGCACCGAGTGTCTTTTTATGAAAGGCACAGAACAAATCTTTACAAAAAGCAGAACTTCAAAATAACTGGATTCAATTAATTAAAAAATAAAAAATCGAATGACTTTGAAATTACAAAGTGGAATTCACGAATATAAAGCACAGTACCATTCTTTTTCAATAATGATTTTCCCTACAAGATTTAACGGAGCAACACCGAAATATTAGGAGAAAATAGCTCTCTGAATTACCAATAACTTAAGAATTTTTTCTTTAAATCTCCCTGTATTTTCTCTAACAGAAAAATATTACTTTTTTTTTTTTAACAGAGAGAGGAAGAGAGAGAGAGAGAAGAAAGAATCAACTTTATTTAGTCTTTCACCTGGTCTTCGTGGCTCCGACACTTAGTTTGTATGTGTGCTGGGGTTTGAACCCAGACCCTCATGTCAGGTAAGCGGGACACCTTACCTGAAACGGCTCCAGCCCCAGAAACTAGAACTTTGATAATCAAACACACATACAAAAGTTAAATTTCAGGGCTGGAGCCGTGGCTCAGAGGTTATGGCGCTTGCCTGGCTTGTTCAAACTCAGCACCCACGTACATAACTAAGTGTTGAGCAACAAAAGCCATGGGAAAAACTCAGTAAGAACTGATTCTGCCTCTCTCTCTCTCTCTCTCTCTGTCCTTCTCTCTTTAAAAAAAAAGTTAAATATCTTATCTTGGGTTAGTTTGTTTGAAGCTACAAGCTGAAATGAAATTTTAAAATATAGGAAAGGCATTGCAGCAGAAAACAAAGTTTAGACACTTCATGCAGAAACCAGCAACAAAGCACGGCTGCTGCGGTCACCTTAGCACTGACCTCAACCTCAACACCTCCCTGGTGAGGCAGCTGGGCCTGCTGCAACCACTGCCACCTTGCTTCCAGGTCAAGGACATGGGAGAGGAGACAACTGCAGTGTCCCTTGGAGCTCTCAAAGACATGTGCAAAGGCCTGGTGGAAACTCAAGCTTCTATATTATGAGTGGACTTGATTATAATAAATTAAAGTGAAATGAAATTCTGCCTATCCTTTAGTTAACCTTTGTCAGGAGCCTTCCCTATATGGCTGAATTAACTTTCTTCCTCTTCACTGTGTCCCTGATGAGCTGCTGGAGGAGGTACTTAGAAAACACAGAAATGCCAAAATACCAATAACCAAGGAAGGAGGAAAACATTTATTACTGAAAAACCCACCACCTTCCATCAGTGCTGAAATTGTTAAGAGCTAGTAAAACACAATGGCTCTCAGATTCCAGGGGTGATGGAGCAACTGGCATGCATCGAATGCCCTGCAATGGTGAATGGAGGGCAGGAATCCGAGCCCAGAAGGGGACATGCAGTATACAAAAGGAAAGGGCACTTATGCTGAGGGTTCTGGGTAACTCTACCCTGCTGTGAAAACACGGGCTCTGGAAGGAGCCGGTCCAGTGCAATGGGGTGCAGCTCCTCCTCAGGGACACTTGCAAGCCAAAGGACAAAGGCCAGGACAATGGAGGCCAGAAAACTGAAGGTCTGCGTCTGTGCCACGCCCACAAAGAACCTGGTAATACTCCATGGGGCCCGGGCAGTCTGAGTCTTCCTCCACATCCCTGCTGGAAGCCTCTCGGACTTGTCTTTTCTCAGCAATGTGTGCCTAGCCTCTTGACACCCGTGGTTTCCCACCCAGAAACTACAATGGTGACGGAGCGGACTGTGAATAGGCAAAGGCAGCAAGTAAGGAGGCCCAACCTGGGGTACTAGAGAGCCCATCAGAGAATGGGCTTATCAGCAAATAAGCAGGGCAGCCTGCTCACAGCCACTAGGAAGCTTTGCTCCTGCCACACCCCTGGAATCCAGTAGCTGCTGTTGCTGCCCATCAGCCCTGTCACTTCTTCACCTACACACTAAGAGTATTCCAGTAATACCTGTCCTGAACCTGTAAGAAACAGGAGCCAAGGGCTTTCACGGTACCAGAAACAATGCCTCACTTTGTTTTCTAATAATTATCTACTCTTTTAATTGTTATTTTGAGAAAAGGTCTTGCTAAGTTACTCAGGGTCTCGCAAAGTTGCTGAGGCTGACTCTGAACTTGCAATCCTCCTGCCTCACCCTCCTGAGCCTCTGGGACTATAGATGTGTACCACCATGCACAGCCAATGCCTCCCTTTTAAAACTATCTTGACCCAGCACCCCTCCCCCCCAAAAAACTATCCTGAAATGAAATTCTTACATAACATACATAACACAATGTACATAAAGTGTGGGGGAGACCTTAATGAAATGTCCCACCTATAACAGGAAAATTAAACAGAAAGTAGATTAAAATGCATTCATATGGATTTCCAACATACAGAAGAAGCCTGGGTGCCCTGTGGCCACTCAGAAGACACCAAAGCACCCTACTACTGAGGAGCTTCACTGAGATGGCAAACTAGACTTAGAAAAATTCAACAAGCCACAAATCTTCCCAGGTTTACCTGGTAGTCACATCCCTAGGAACCTCACAAGTATTAAAACTGTGCACATAAAACAGGTTCTGAGTGTTCAGAACTCACCTGTACAAGTGCAGTAGGTGCCATAATTCTCCACCCTGCCAGGATGTCCTAAGCACCGCAGACACAGTGCTCCTGGACCCTACCCACACACGCCTGGAACACCCTCAATCACTGTGACACCCACACCACCCCATGAGGATGGTTCTGCCCTGTGAAAACCATCTCTTTATACCAAATGGATCTTGCATGACAAAGCACCTCTGGTGGTGACAATCATTCACGCAAGTTGTGTTCAGCTGTGGTTATTAAGATGTTAGACTCTGAGAGTCATCTCTGCCGCTATTTCCCTCCTGTGGACTTCTGGCACCTGACTGCTGTGTGTGCACCTGAATGCCTCTCTTAGTCCTTGCCTCTTGCTAGGTTCCATGTTGCCCTTCAGTATATTATCTTTACCTGTTTACTGCAAAGACCCACTTTAGACAAGCACACATTAAAAAACCCCATTGAATCCCCAACTGGTGTTCTGAGGCTCATGGCTCTGTGCAAAGTGTAACTGCAGGCATCACTCGTGATGAAAGGGCTACTTTACAAGGATGTTTTATCATGACTTACTCAGAAAAACAGGGTCAGTCGACTAGTGCATTGCAAACCCCTACATAACAATAACCCACAACTTCAGCCTCTAGGTCCTGAAAATGCACAGCAATCCCTGCCATGACAAATGACATGCGTGATAAAGCCTTCATGCACAACTTTTGCAAGGCCTGTGGAAACGGCCCATAGTCATACAAATATCACCAGCTGCGTTCTTAATAAAGAATCCTTAAAAGTTAGAAACTAATTACCTAGGGGTTGGGGATTTAGCTCAGTGGCAGAGCGCTTGCCTAGCATGCACAAGGCCCTGAGTTCAGTTCTCAGCCCGGGGGAAAAAAAAAAAAAGAAAAAAGAAACTAATAACCTAGAGCGTCACGAACCATGGCTCTACAGACCCACATGTGTCTACTATATATTAAATCAATGTGTATAATCAGGAATACAAATTACAAGTGCTGGTTTATCACAGGAAAACAAAATTCCAATACAAAAAGAATCCTTTCTAAAAGGATACACATAAAATCTCCACACTATCAAGTCAAGAAAAAATGTAACTAATGGACTTTTGTCCAACTACTGTGTGCATGAATGGCAGAGCTTGGAGATTAAAAGAGAGGGCAACCAAGACGTTGATTTTAGTTAACATGTATTAACAATGTTTGGGAAAGTGGGAAAAGCTTAAGAACAGCTCCGAGCTTTCTTTTGTCCCTAAGAGTAGAAAATAAGAGGGAAAGTTAAGGCTATTTCTTAAATATAGCCTATGGTAAAAATGCAGAAAAACTCCAACAGTCATACACCAGTGGTGGGAATGTAATACTTTCCATTCTGGAGAACAATGTGGCAATTTCTTAAATCATTAAATTTACTTTGAACTCTCCTAAGAGTGTATCAAGAGAACTGAAAATACATGTCCACACAAAAATGTGTATGGGTCTTACTGCAGCATTATTCATGGCAGCCTTAAGCAGGAAATAACCCATATGTGCATCAACTGGTAAACAGTTAGACAAAATGTGGTATGTCCATACAACGGAATACTACTCAGGGACAAAAAGGAACAAACAACTGACACACGTTACAACACATATGAACTTTAAAAACACGTTAAGTGAAAGAAAGCAAGTACACAGACCAAATATTTTAAAATCCCATTGATAGAAAATGTCTAGAAAATACAAATCTATAAAGACAAAGATTACTAGGCTTCCTAGGACTGGGGAGAGGAAAGAAATGGAAAGTGATTACTAAGTGGGCACTAGGGATTTTTCTGGGACGATGGGAAATATTCTAAAACTGGACTGTGGTAATTAATGGTGGTGTAACTTAGTTAATTTACTAAAAAAAAATCAGCAAACTTTTTATGTTATGTAAATTACATCTCAAAGCTGCCCAAAACATACGCAGGCACACACAATCCAAAGCTCTGGGCAGCCGTAAAGTGTTAAAACTATATTTTGGTTGTGCCTCTCTCGACTTCAGGGTGGAAAAGATGACCTCAGTCCATCAGCATTGTGAGAATGAGGAATTTTGCTTTCCAATTTCCTCTTAAAGATAATAAAGGAACATGGGGGAGAGGGAGGCATGCAAGGGGAGCAAATAAATCTGCTCTTTCCTCATTATGGAGTTCAACCCAGGTCACCGCCCCATTAGACTAACCACGCAAAGCTTAGTTATTACTGAGGGCTGCAGGCGAGGGCAGTGCTGGGGCCTGGGAACTGGCAAGGCCCACTAACCATTATGACCAGTATACTATAAATACAGGACTTCTGCAACAGGCAAACCCAGGCAGGACATCTAGGCCAAAGATGACAACAGACGCTGTGAACATGAGGAAATGAAAAACTAGCACATATAACCCAAAAATCTAACCCAAAACTCAAAATTAGGCTTTACTTGTTAAAAATCAATAGCAGCTTAATAATTACACATAATGAAAATATAAATGTGGTAAGCAGATAAGAGTGTGCACAGTGACCTGCGACAACCTCTCTTCCCTTTCCTGAAGAATTAGCTTTTCTGAGCACCTAATAAGCTCACTGCTGCACTCTGCTGGGGAGGCCTATCAGCCACCGCACCAGCTTTGGGATGCGGATGCAGAACAAGTAGGACCCAACTCTGGGTCCTGTGCACAGTGGCTGTGGCCAATGGTATTCACTGACAGAAGTAAGGGAGACAACACGGGGGAAATAAGAGCGAGCACAAGCTAGTCGGTCTGGAGTTTCCTAACCATCCCCAGCCAGTACTCTCAACCGCCCTGACCACCAATCACAGAAGTCCCAGCCAGAAGCCACGATGCACAGGCCACATGCAGAAGAGGAGTATCTGAAGACCACCTCGTAACTCTTGAAACAGAAGGCCCTGAGCAGAAAAGCAAAGCTGTATGAACTATGCTGAGGGATAAGAGGGCCAATCTGATAGCAAGAGCATGCAAACAGTTTTAGTTAAAGTGGACCGGGCAAAAATCTACCTCATAAAGAATGAAAAGCTATGGAAAGAGTGGGACAGGCAGGAAATGGGAAGTGCTATATTTATCTCCTCCTCTCCCCCACCCCATGGAGCATTCCCTCTATTTTGAGAAAAAAAGCAATAAAACTGTTTTGCCTACCAATGCTCTCCCTCTGCTCGGACACTGGCAAACAAACTGGCTGAGAGGCCTCACCGACAGGGTGGGCCATGTGCTCCGGGGTCAGGGCAGATACACAAGTGTCACCGTCTCTCAGGCAGGTAGTATTCAACAGGGTCACACAACACCCTGTCTGGAAACTGCTATAACCTAGTGAGTCCTTAGCCACCCTCACCATGTTGGAGAGGAAGCCCACCGCCTGGGAGACAGCAGTGAGAATGTTCCGGAGGCGCCACGCTGCGGGCCTGCATCTGAGCTGCTGCTCTTTGTGCAGTCAAATGCTCTACCCCTGAGCTACACCCGCAAGCTGCAGCTCTTTGTCAACAGGAGGAGGAATATTCCAAGAATGCCAAGGACAAATGAAAAGGGCTTGTGGCATTTTCTCATGACTCATTCCCCATTCCCGTCCCACGTTCTCGCTCATTCCTTACTCTGTAAAGTACCTTCACTGGGAAAATTAGGGATCAGGTGAGAAGTGGCAACCTGCCTAAGCTGATAGAGCTGGCTAATAGACAGCTGGCCAACACGACGTTTGACATGAAAATTATCCTACATAAAAAAATAATTTCTTTCCCCATAAAAAATTCAAGCATGCTCATAACTGAGAGGTAAGTGGTGTTTCAGTTCTCAGGAACTAAGAAGCCTATGTCAGTCCATTGGGCTTTGTCCAATGACCCTTTTAACTGCTAGAAAATGAGGTCTGATTATCAAGTAACGTTATGGCTTACCTATGAAACCTTCTTCTAAAAATCATTGATCCCTGATTACATAAGCAAGGTCATTCTGAGAAGCCTTTTTAAATCATGCATAAGCCATTACTCATAATTGAGACGACGCTAGACCATTTCTCCAGCGTCTCAGTGGGTTTCTGATCAAGTCAGCGCTCGGGGAAACTTATTACCTATAGGGAGCTGATTCAGTAACCGTTATAAGACCAGCAGTTACTGTAGACTCAGCCCTCTGGCTGCTGGTGGGGAGGGCGGGATATCTCCACACTTGCTTTTAAGGTTTCCTGGCATTCTTCGATGCCCAGGACATAGCACACACAGCGGTGAGCACTTGGGTTCTGGATGGTCAGACTCATGTAAAGTGAGCTCACTAAGGCCTCAACTGAAACCAGTAAAGCTGCTCTGGTGACGTCAACTAAAACTCACTTTGGAAGAGCCTCCTAGAAACTTAGTATTTGCCTGGGCACACTGCCCCCCAACCCTGGGCCAGCTGGTGGGCCCCTCATGCCTCTGCACCTTGAAGCTGAGGCCTGTTGGTCTTAAGGCTGGGACTCCAGCTGGCCCACAGACACCACACCCATGCTCTGAACATCGGCACTCTTCTGTAACTACATTTCCTATCAGTCATCTTGGTCCCGGGGCTCTTTACGTTCGCATAATTCAGCAGAGACAAATGACTCGAAAGCCGGAAAACACTACTAGAGAAGCTCATTAGTAACAACAGTAGTAACTACTATCTGTGAGCAATTACCCAGTGGCAACCATTTACTGACTGAGGAAAGAGCCTTACAAGCTAGTCCGTCAAGGTGAAAAAGCTAGAAGGGGTGAAGATGGAATTTCCATCTGCTTGTCTGAAAAGTTTCATGTTGTTAAGGACTATAAAGAGGGAGAAAACATTTCAGATTTTGATTTAACTCTCACAGCACAGATGACCTGCAGCTTCAGGCGGGGCAACCTCCAAAGTTATGTGAGGGAGAAAGTTAATGCCAAATACACACTTGGGGAAGAGGGAGAGGAGCGTCTATCCACAAAGGTCAGCCCTGCTCCTGCTAAGAGGAGGACAGTCACAGGACTGTTCGTGAAGTAAAGTGTTCTCCACAGACAGATGCTTTTTTACTGAGCTACTTCACTTTAATTCTGAATTACTTCTAATATGACATTAAGACATACCATTAGGGCTGGAGTGGTGGCTCAGAGGTTATGGTACTTGCCTGGCATTAGTGAATACATGAGTTCAAACCACTGAACCACGTACACAACGAAGTGTCTGAGCAACGAAAGCCACATGAAAAACTAAATAAAATTGGTTTTCTCTCTCTTAAAAAAAATAAAAAGAATAAAGCAGAAAGTGTCTGTATGGAATACTTGGTCATTTTCCTGTGAAAAACTTAAAAGCATAAAGCATATTTGGAAATACTTCTTTGTCTTTTTTTAAGATAGTTTATTATAGGGCTGGAGCAGTGGCTCGGCGGTTACGGCACTGTGGCACTTGCCCGGCATGTGCAAGTACACGAGTTCAAACCCCAGCACCACATACACAATGAGGTCTTGGAGCAACGGAGCCCACACGAAAAACTAAACAAAAACTGATTCTCTCTTAAAAAAAAAGACAGTTCATTATAGTTCATTATAGTATGTCTTTTTTTTTTTTTTAAGATACAGGAACAGTGAGAGAGAGAAAATCAATTCCATTTAGTTTTTCATGTGGCCTTCATTGCTCCGAGACTTTGCTGTGTACTTGGGTCCTCATGCATGCCAGGCAAGTGCTGTAACCACTGAGCCGCCACTCCAGCCCCGCTTTCTAATTTATTCTTAATCTCCATGTAGAGCACATGCTTCACCCTCCAGAAGCCCAGATCAAAGTGAAGACAAGTAACAGAACACAGAAGTCCAGATATGTTTAAAATACACACCTCCTTTCTAATAGCACATGGCCTCCAAACAGGTTTGGGAAAAAGCTAAAAATTGATGAGTTCTGAATACTTGTTCAAAATCTATGATTACTCATTCTCCTCTCTCCTCCTCATGTTTTAAAAACTGTAATAGGAGAGTGAGAGTCCTGTGGAAACTAATCTGACTTCTTTTCTTCATTGTTGGGAACTCCATTAGGAGCTCCAGAAGAGGTGAGAGAAAACAATTGATTTGCCTTTTGTTGGAGCCTAGTTTGCTCTTTTTCCACTGGTGAGCCTCTCCCTGGGATGGCGCAGGATGACAGTGACTTTGCATTATACATAGGGCAATTGTCTCAGAGCAAAGGTGCTGGTCAGCCTGTAAGTCAGAGAGAGATGCAAATAGCACCAGCTCTGGAGAGAGTGCCTATAGCTTCAATCTAAGATGGGAGGCTGTGGTCACACTATAGGCCTCAGTTCAAACCTCCTATGCTCTGAGATTAAAGGCCAGTTAAATCTGTGTGTGCTGTGCTTACATGCATGTATGTATAAGTATGCTCATATACACAGAGGTACATAGTAATCCTCTGCTGGAAGATACTTCAGCATGAGATTTGTCTAATGTATTCTGGTATTCTATGATTAGGTAATGCTATTGTTGACCAAGTCATTGACTTAGTTTCTAATGAAGACTCAAAGTATGCCAGGATTCTCAGGGCAAGAGTATCATCCAGCACCTTTTACTGTGCTGGGAGGGAGGGAGGAGAGAGGAAGAGAAAGCCTTCTAATGATCTGAATCAGCTTAGACCTGCTGACTCTGTTCCCTTGCCCGTTCAGGGTGCTATTCTTCTGTACCTGCCAGTTATACCGCACAGAAAACACCAGCAGCTTTTACCGTAGTAGCCTAAAAAGTTCTGGGAACTAACCCTTCATGATCCAAGCTCAGCGTTAGTTTTAGCAGTACTGTTTTGGGAATGGGGAGGTTAATTTGGCCTATAAGCAAATAGTTAAGGTAACCCAGACTATTAAAAAAAATCCACCTAACTCTAAATTTGCATACATCATCGATATGCATAAACATGGAAAGTAGCTTGCATCACAGGAAAAATATAACACACGTTAAAATATACCTGCACAGACCAACGAAAGGGCACTTGGAAGAGCACCTTTACTGCGTCCTGAAATAAAATACCTAGGCATTTGGCCACACACTTATGTCTGATTTAAAAAACACACACGGTATTTTTATGTCACAGTTGCCTGCTCTGTGACAAGCATCACAAAAACTTGAAAGAATCGATGCTTTGTGGAAATGACCAATTGAACATATCAACCCTTGCAGATGCCCAGTGGCGTCAGCAACAGCACCTCTCCTGGTCTCAGGAATGCCTGAACTCTCAGTGTCTGACCCAGCACTCCCAGGTAAGCAAAAATGAGAGGATGGTCCTCAGTTAGCTGGGAAAAGGCCCTCCCTTGGGGACAGCCTTACGGGGATGGCAACCTGAGACCCCAGATTTCATCCCCTGCCTCCGTCAGTGTCTGTGACCCACGACACAACAAGTCCAACTTGATGTTTCTCCTCACCTGGAACCCAAAGCTGCTCTGTCACCATGCCCAGGCAGACGGAAGAGCAAAAAAAAAAAGGACAGGGACCCAGGTCATGTGAGTTAAAACATCAGGACCTCCTTGTTTTCACACAGAAAATTAGGGTTTGAACTGGAGAAGCCTGGAAGGTTCTTCCCAGCTCTTACAACCCCAGGCCTTCCCAGTAAGGCTCTCGACTCAAACTTCAGTTGGTGACTTTCCCATAATGGTCCCTCTCTCGAGGCCCAGTACACAAAGCACTGAAGACCCTGTGCAGCTTCCACACACTCCTCCAGCTGCCTGCCTGACTATTCACCTGGCTATTTCAGGCTTCTTGCTGGTAGTGATCTTACTTGGTGAGGTCGCCTCAACACTTCTTAGTTCTTCCTGATGTGCCATGTACCACCTTGGTGCCAAGATGTGATTTCCAGGGGCCAAGGACATTCATACTCCAACATTTAGAAACTCAACATGACCAAGAAACATCTCAGGGAAAATAAGCATGTCACAGAAACTAGACCTTACTTTTTGTCATAAAATAAATCAGAACACTGCAACTCTGTTTAACGAAAGGTACAAGTAGGTAAAAAGCCTTTCCTCACAAAGGAGACTGCAAAATGACAAGGCAGGCAGAGTCTGGTCCAGGAGGAAGCATCTCCCTTGGCGGGGCATTAAAATTTCAGAGCCCACAAGAGGAACTTCGTACCAAAATCAAAAGGCAATGACTTGTTGAGCAAAAAACACGATCGCAGAACATTCTAAAATGGATGTGTGCCAAAACACAAATCTCATCAACAGCCTGGAAAATACTTCGAGAACTTCTAGTTTAGAACAGAAACAATTACAATTTACCCCACTATAATAGACAAATTGAAGACAAATGCAAAGAAAATGATACAGTAGCTGCATGAACATAACTGATTTTCTTGCACAAAATCAAAAGACGGGGACAGAATTTAGAAACTTGTAAAAGTACCACTGCTACCTTTGCTGCTGGCCAAAGAATGGCTACAGGAAGAAATCAAGGCTGATTTTGTTTGTTTTAGTCTATAAATACATTTGAGAATGTTTTCCTGTCTCATTGTCATGGAGGAGAAAAAAGAATTGTGTTACTCTCACAGCATCAGATAATCAGCCTCTCACAAACTTTCTAAAAGAGATGCCCTAGAATGTATTAAGCATTCAGTAAGTACCAGTGAACTAGGACAGGCCACCTGCCTGCTCTCACCAGGCTGGGAGGGAGCATTTGCAGACGCCTTCTACAGGATGACACATGGCTGCACAGTGGCCAGGTCCACCAGTCTGAGGCCTGAGTGCTACAACAGAGGAGCAGGGGAAACCTCCCCCAGGCACTAGGACTTCTGCAGAAAACACTGCATTTCACTGAACACAATTCCAGAAAGGATTAGAGTGGATCATTTCCAGAACAGACAAAGAAAGCCATACCTAACAGTGCTACAAGGACACAGAGGGTTCTGAGTCAAGGAGCCACAAGACAGAAAGCAGGCTGCTACAACCCCACTGGACACCAAAGAGATCACGGGGCAGTGACTCACTGGAGATCCTGAGAGACACTGAGATCCCACCAACAGGCCATGGCCTCTGACCTGGGAAATGGAGGACAAAAGTGCAATGAGGGTATCGGGATTCTTTCAGAAACAGGAGCATCAAATACTAAAAAGCATGCTCTAATACCCATCAGAATAGCGAACAGGAAGAAGTCTGACAATACGCAGCACTGACAAGGAGATGGAGAAACTGGAAGCCTTCAGCACTGAAGGAGGGAAGGTAGACTGATGCAGCTACTTTAGTAGTGAGCCTTTACCACGTAACCACATATCGATATTCCATACGGCCAACTCACTCCAGCCCCGGGCATCCACTTGAGAAATGAAAACAAACGGTGACACCAAGACAGTTATACTCGTATTCACAAAAGCGTTCATTACTCATAACAGCCAAAAGCGGGGGTGAAAATCCCAACATCCAACAACCAGTGAGTGAATGGAGAAACACAATGTAGTATACTCATACAATGAAATAATACTTTATAACAAAAAGCAACAAATGAATGATACATGCAAGCTGATGAGGTCTCAGAACATCAAAATAAACAAAAGAACCAGACCCTAAGACTAAATTGTGTATGACTCAATTTATGTGAAATTTTTGGAAAAGGCAAACTGTAAAGTCAGTGAGCAGATCAGTAGTTGCCTGGAACTGGGAGTGGAATGGGGACTGACTATAAATGGACACAGGAGAACTCTTTGGGTGATGGAAATATTCTAAAACTGAATCGTGAGGCTGGGGATATAGCTCAACGACAGAACGCTTGCTTAGCATGCACAAGGCCCTGGGTTCCACCCCAGCACAGCAGAAAAAAAAAATAATTGAGAAAAGGGAGTGGGGTGCCAGTTGCTACATAAGCTGTTAAATCCTGAGCCTCATAGCACTCAGAACACACCCAGCTCAGTGAAGGCACCGAGAGACCACACTGTTGGCTTCCACTGGCCCTGGGGCACTCAGCACTAACCTTCACCATCAGGAGTCAATGCTGAAGGTGTAACTTCATTCAACACTGGAAACTAAAGTCTATGTGTGTGTGACAGTTAAGAAAGGAAAAAAAAAACTGACTTCTCTATGGAAGAAAATATCTCTCAAATCTTTCATACCCTTTTCTCTTCTCGGACTTTTAACTAACAGCAGAAAATTGCCACAGAAAGTTAAAACTTCAGTATGAGCTTTAGGACCTATAGTTATAGAAGTGAGGCCATTATCATTTCTTTGTTTATGAAAATACTGAAATGTAAAAACGTATTCTAAGATTTTTTTTTCTGTTTCAAATGATTTCATTGATATTATTGAAAATCAGTTTGTTTCTCTCCTTTCGCATAAATAAAAATCTGAATTTTCACAGATCTATGGTTAAAAACCCACACTCTGAAAAACCAGCACTTCTTGATTTATAGAAAGATATGTGGCATGTTAAATGACACGGACATCTATCTGCACCTCCACTGCTTCTGCATCAACAGAAAGATAAAGGGGGATATTACATATGCTTTTAAACACCCACAAAAGGTGGAGGGTCAGGGCTGGAGTGTTAGCTCAGGTTGGAGCACATGCCTGGCAAGTGTGAGGACCTGGGTTCAAACCCCAGCACCACATACACAACTAAGTGTCGGAGAAACAAAGGCCAGATGAAAAAATTAAATAAAGTTGATTCTCTCTCTCACTCTCATCCTCTCTCTCTTTAAAAAAAAAAGGTGGGGGAGGGGTGCTGGGAGGGCCATGCTATGGTTATGGTGCTCAAAACATGTGGAATGCTTTTTGAATGACAGAACAGAACACACAAAAATCACAAGAGACCAAAGCTCTGAAAAACCTCTGGAACTTGAAACCAAATGTTTAAAGGAAAGAAAACAAACAAAAACCCTTGTCAATGAAAATAAAAGGGAAAAAACTAGAGTGAGGATGAAACACACTGAAAATCTCAAGCCCCCCAAGTGCAAAGGCAGCCTGAACTTGCTGCAGTGCTTAGAGTGATGAGCAGGACAAAGGCCAACTTCACAGTTTGCTTATGTGCTCATAAAGACAACTTAAATTCTGAAATCATGATATCCTCGGTCCTACGAGACAACAACAGCTGAATGAATTGATATAAGTATCTGTCCCTTGCCATCATGCCATCAGTGTTTAGGCCTGTAATGCAGCTCACAGTGACACGACTTCCTTATGGAGCTCAAAACTGCTCTGGACCCCCACTGCACCTCCGATAGAAACTGACTCAGTTCTGTTCTTTATTCTAGATTCTTACATCTGTCAATCCTTTGAGGACTGTTTTCTGTTCCTTTCTGTGCACTTCTATTCCTTGCTCAGGACTCTGCTGTGGATATGAAATGTAATTACTAAATAAATTGTCTAAATAAGCACAATATGAGAAGGAACATGTTATATACAGAATTACAGATACAATTCTGTCCTTGGGTTTCCAAATCACCCTGATTTGTGAGGATCAGCAAAACCTCTGTGATGGGTTCCAGCCTCACTTGCAAAACATGGATGGATTTATTTTTTAAAAGATCACATATTCAAATAGAGACAGCAAAACAGATCAATCAAACCCTATCTATGCTTACAAATCAGGTAAAAGCACTAAAATGGAATCGGCTAATTTGATTACCCAATTTCCCACTGTAATTTGCAGACTGCATGTGCAGACAGTTGCTTTACCCAAACAAGGCCATGCCTGGAAACTTTAAGGCAGGGAGCCTCAGGTAAAACGCCTCCCACCTCACAGCCGAAGTTTCTGCTGCTCTGGCTTGTATATATTTACTGTGTGCTGATTCCTAAGTGATGTTTGATATGTTCTTTCATCTTCCCCTGGCCTGAAATGACAATTTGTTTCTTTGCTACTTTCCAGCAGCTTCTTTCACAAGGCCTCATGTACAACAAATTCAAGAAAACATGCTGGGTTTTTTTTTATTGTACAACTAAATTTCTTACTTATAAAAAAAGAAACCCCCATTTTAAATTAATAGGAGTGCAGCTCTGTGCAGCTGAAGACTGAATATAGGATAAAAGGCCTTTGGAAGGAGACGAGACCATTACTCCAGAGAGTAGCCTTGAAGAGCTGCTGTCCTACTGAATTGGGAAAGGGCATTGAAACGATTTTTATTTTAACAAAAAAAAAAAAAAAAAAAAAAAAGAAAACATGCTGGCTGATTATGGTGCACCTGGGTTTTCAGCGATCCTCACTATCTGAAAACCAAGAATACTTTTTTCTGTGTATTTTTCTATGCATAAATGAGATCGTGTAAACCCCAAAGTTCAGATGATGGGCAGGAGTGTGAAAAGAAGACAACAGAGATGTGTTTCCTAGGTGCGATACTTCAAAGAACAACTGGTGCTGTCCAGTCTCCCAGGAGCTGCATCAGCCTGCTCACCACATGGAATCCACCGAGTCCCCACCATCCACGTCCCACACAGAGCCATCTCAACAAATATGTGAGATTTCAAAGTTCCTAACAAGATACTTCAAAGGATAACAAGATTGCAGGATAATAAATCTAAGGCACTGTGTATAAAGTATCTAATTTGATTTCAAACCCACTCTGTGAGAAGTAAAAAACAACCAGTTAATTCTCATTTTACAAATGAGGAAAATAAAGCTGAAAAGTCAAGTGACAACTGAAAAAGTGATTCCAATGAGACACACTGGAGTTAAGCTACTGGAATTTAAGGGGAAAATCTGGGCATCCGGTATAAAGGACCAAGTGACTCCAAGGAGGAAAAGAAAGGAGACAAGCACCAGACTTTACCCAAGACAGGGACTAACACGTTTAACGAAATTTAAATTAAAATATAACACAAGTCAAGAATTTTATACACAGAGGAACTAACCTTTGGGTTTAAAGACAAACTATCAACGTGCAAGAATTCAGCCCATCCAGTTGCCACAAGCTCTTCCTGAGACATCTACCTGAGAAGCAGCTGAGACATGACGCAGAAGACACCTAAGAGCAGACGAAGACCCTCGAGGACAGGTTCACCTGAAGAATTACAACTGAGTTTCGGAAGGACACAGAAAGTACCAGTGATGGCTACGTGGTCCGACGCTGTTGGCAACCATGACAAAGGGAACAATGTCAGGTTATGTGAAGTAAACAGCGGGTTTGGTAAGGTCTCACAGGTATGTATCTCAAAGCAGAAAGATAACCATTCAAGTCACACAATGGAAGACAGAATGGAGAGGCAGGACAAAGTATCTAATTCCCCTATTGCTCATAACAGGGAATCAACACACAAAAACAACCAAAAAAAAAAAAAAAAAAAAAAAAAAAAAAAAAAAAAAAAAAAAAAAAAAAAAAAAAAAAAAAAAAAAAAAAAAAAAAAAAAAAAAAAAAAGAGAGAGAGAGAAAGAAAGAAAAATGTTATGATGTTATGTGAAAACAACAATTTGAACA
Organism: Aplodontia rufa; assembly: GCA_004027875.1. Taxonomy (NCBI): domain Eukaryota; kingdom Metazoa; phylum Chordata; class Mammalia; order Rodentia; family Aplodontiidae; genus Aplodontia; species Aplodontia rufa. The sequence continues at coordinate 166,942 of PVKS010000523.1, forward strand.
AAAGTAGAACCCCCTAACACCAAAAGAAAAAAGGAAAAAAAAAGGAGGGAGAAAAAAAAAAAGTCATAAAATTGTATGAAAAAAAAAATCAAGGCCAAGAAGACATATGAGATAAAAAGATTTTTAGAGGAAAGCAAGAGTCAGGTGCCACACTTCAGGGACACAGAACCAGGTGGCAATCTTCTTTCCCACCAAGTTCCCTTTCTAGACAAGGTGAACAAGACCACCCACAGTGAAGCCAGGAAACCACAACCAAATACACATTAATGAAAACTGGTATCACTAAAGAATGAAACAAAGAATTTTATTATCAGATAGTAAAAAAATTTAAAAATGCAAGATCATAAAAATATCATTTGTGGTATTCATTCATCCACTCCAACAAATACTTATTGAGGCTGCACGTGAACAGGTTCTTCTCTACATGTTGGGGGTTTGAGGTTGAGTATCACTTTTCCTGTGTGCAGAGAACCAGAAATAGAAATGAGACAAATGTTGGCTGGACTTCAGATGCTAGTGAGCTCGGGGTTTAAAGATAAAAGCTAACGTTGGCTTCTTACCATAGAAGACTGATGCGAACAATAGCAGGTTCTAACCCATACTGACACCAGTAGGTGCTACTAAAAATAGTGCATCTTATTAGCAGCACAGGAGACCAGGCACAAAATAGCAGTTCATTAAAATGCCTAACATGAGAATGACTGCCCAGTAAAGCATTCAGTCACAGGAATGAAACTAATGCTGCTATCAAAGTAACTAAAAACCATGGAATTGTTCTCTGTCTGCCTCCTTTTTCCAGCCGAACTCTTATGTTTTATATGAAAATGGCTTTCATTTTTCATGACATGGAAGAGTTGATGGCTGCTGGCATCAAACATGCTAAAATCAACAAGAGTGTAATTATCTGCACACTTTCAAGTGTTTTCAAAATATGTGCTGGTTGGGATTTTCCTAATTTAGAAATATGTGCTTTATGCTGGTGGTCTAGGACTGTCAATAACTTGACTGAAAAGAATTTTAAAACCTTGCCCAAAGCATTCTTTCCTATAGCAATTATCTGACTTGTTTAAACCTCACCTGCTTGCACAAAGTGTTTGATGCAGTCTACAACATTCTAATGTCAAACTGTGGTTTTAATGCTACTTTAATGGTACATTCACATCAGCTGCCACACGTAAAGCACTTTGGGCCTGACACACTGCGGTAGCTATTATTACATTAACAGTTCCATTCAGAGTCTTTTTAAATTATGTGAATAGCTAGGCACAGAGGAACACACCTGTAATCCCAGCACCTTGGGAAACGGAGACAGGAAGACCACAAGTTCAAAGCCAGCCTCAGCAACTCAGAGAGGCCCCAAGCAACTTAGCAAGACCTTGTCTCAAAATAAAAGGGCTGGGGACGTGGCTCAATGGTTAAGAGCCTCTGGGTTCAACCCCTGGTACCAGAAACAAAATAAATATGTGAATAAGTATGTGAAAGTGCGGATGACTGTGTGTTAATTTCCCATTAACACACAGTTGATGTTGAAAATGGGAAGGAGTTTTAATACACTTAGAACTCTGAGAACATTTTTTTGAAACTGCAGATTCTTGAAAGAAAAAAAATCCATGGAACAGATGAAAATTGAACGGTATAAGATTATATGGATCAGACTTCCTTCCTGAGACTACCAAAAACACATTTTATCAGCAATTCTTCCCTGGTCCAGCTTCAGTGGGGGAAATGCAAGACCTTGTGAAACTGATCTAACTTGAGATCTGGTACACAGGATTTAATAAAGTCTGTATCTGTTAAGGATTTACAAGGGAAAAAAGAGAGATTTCACACACACACACACAAAAAGCCAAAATACTCACAGGCCTAAGTACTGCAGCAATAAAATAATGAGCTGCATATTAAGGGCACTGTATTCCCCCCCCTTTTGTTTGGCTTCTTTGTAATTACTTTTAATAAATTACTTTGCCTCCCGCCATCACTCAAGTAAGTTGTCATCCAGAGGCACAATCGGCACTCTCAGGACAGAGCCACTTACAGACACAGGGCTGGAGGGAGGGTAGGCGGTGGTGCCTCTGAGCTGTGACTCATTAGGATCCATAAAGCTTTTCTATGGAAATCAAGTATCAATGAAGCTATTGTAAGGGAACATAGGCTATATAAATGTAGACTAGTTATGAATTCTCGCAGAACAGCACCCTCAAAATGGCAAGGGCACCAAGCCTGAGCAGCCACTCGGTGGGAACCTGCCTCAGCTGTGTGGGGTGCAAGCCCACCATCCTGCTGGATGGAGGGGGGTTCCTGCAAAGTAAAAAGGCTCTCTCTTCAGCACTCTCTGAAGTCACACTGTGCCCTTCTGCTAAGCTTTGTGTACTGATGGCTCCTGGGTCAAGCCTAACTCAGGCACTGTCTTCTCTTACAGGTTCAAGAAAGAGCTGAACAATTTTTATTAATCTTAAATGCTGGTTTCCAGAAATCATAACTGAACATAAAATAAACTTTTGTCACAAAAGGCACATTGCAGTACTGCACTGTTCAATAGCTTAAATTTTGTACCTACCTTTCTTATCTCGAATATTTCAATATTATAGCTATAATGGAAGTATTTATTACAACATATAAAATCTAAAAAGGAACAATAAATGCTGCAAAATGCATAAACCAAGTTGTATTCTACATACTGTTATAAAATTTGTGAATTAGTATTCCAACTAGGTTATCATTGATTGTAATTCAGAGTCAAGGACAAATGAAATAAAAGGAGAGTGAAATATTCCATAATTTAGGAAAAACGTTAATGTAAAGAAAAGTTTTAATTTTTTTCCTCATGCTCAGAAAACAGAACTTATGATTTCACCTCAATTAAAAAAGCCACTGAGGCTGGAAGGTGGCCCAGGGGTTACAGCGCTTGCTTTGCATGCCTAGCATGCAGGTTCGAACCCCAGCACCATGCACACAACAATGTCTTGGAGCAATGAAAACCACATGAAAAACTAAGTAGTACTGATTCTCTCTTTCCCCTCCCTCCCTCTCTCTCGCTCTCTCTTAAAATAAAAATCACTAAATACAACAAAGACAATATTTTTTCACAACCATCTTTTTAGATTTTTATGTTCCATTGTGGATTATTTCAATGAACATTTCAGCAAGTTTTAAATAATTTTATGATCCAGAATACTGCTTTTTAGGTTCCAGCAGAAAGTAATAATTCAGGTAACCTTAAAGGGTGCTGTTCTTGGAAATCCTCTGCACCCAGCGTGAGTTACAACTAACTGTAACAAAGGCCAGTCTCGCCCTGCACACTTGCCTGGAAACACACTAGCACACATAAAGGATTACTGATTAGTAACAGCAACTATTGAATTTTCACTATTTCAAAAGCAACCCAATGAAACACTTCTAATACCATCAGATATACTTAGTGGTGACTACAAATAAGTATTGTAAAATCATCTTCTGTATATTATCAAAGAAATAAAAACTGGGAAGGACAGTTCTTTGGTATCTGAAAACTGGAATTTTCCTCCTCCAAAAGAGTCAATCATACCCCATTTACATACTTTCCTTAAAATATATCATTTCATAAATATTACTGTGTATATATTGTAATCCAAAGCATATTGAAAAATTATCAAAACTTTGCATTACTTCACATTTGTTTATAAAAGCATTATCCCTTTATTTCTGATTGTGATGCATAATTTGTATTTATTGTTGAAAAAGTTAAAATCAGGAAAAAAAATGTGTTCTCCCAAAGCCAACAGCCATTTCGTACAATATTATTTATAAAAAATACATATAGCATTTACTGTTGCAACCACAATGCTTAACCTGCCCTTCGAAGAGCAGGCTGATCCTTTTATCCTAAGTGTTCTTTGTTTAGTCATTCATATTCTTTTCCTTTGCTGTTGTAAAAGGAACATGAAATAATGAAAAAGGAAGACTATCAGAAAGGAAGGACAAAATACCCCAGGACCAGAGGCAGAAGAGAGACAATTTTGTCATTTTAAACAAAGAAAACAAAACAAAACACAGTAGTAGAGAATTCAGTCATTACCAAGGCACAAAAAGCTAGAACATGAGCTAAAAGTGTGAGAAGATGCAGTGAGAAGGCGAGAAGTGAAACCTGTTAAGACAGCAGACAAAGGCTGTGCAGCTCTCTGGCAGGTGGGAATGACAAGACGCAGAAGGGAAAAGAGGCCAGAAGGGCCAGGAGAGCAACGTAAATCACGAATCCCCGGGTGGGGCGTCTCACTCACCCAACTCACTTTATTTCATTATTCATTATTTTAACTCTCAGCTGAGCACAGTTTATTTTGCCTCCTCTTCTGAGTTCGATGAAAAACTCAACTAGCATTTCCAGTTCCAGCAGGCTATGCCTACCACTTAGCACCTTGGAGAACTTTTTCAAAGGGAAAAACAATCCTACCTGCAGCTCCTGCCTCCCCTGCACCCCTCCCCCAGCTGTCCACCCTCCTTGGGCATGCCAGCAGGTTCTGCTTGCCACAGGCAGGGAGGACTGCACACTATCACAGGAGCAGATGCCGGCCTCAACCAAATCCACTCATCTGGGCTGAATCCTGAAAGGCCTGCAGATTGCAGAGGCACTTGGGGGTTGGAGGAAGGGCAGAGGGAGCAGAAGGGAGGTCAAGGAAGGCAAAGGAGGCAAATAGACACAGGCTAGATTCAACATGTACACCCATCTGAAACAATGGAAACTCACATTCCTATTCTACAGTAAAATAGAATGAAAACAGAAAAAACACAATTTTATTTAATGTAGATGAAAGATTCAGTGGACGCATGAAGAAGGACACATTGAATAATTTGCTTCTAGCGTGGCAGGGCAGAATTTTTAAAAAAATACCTTTTTAGAATCAACATAAATGAACTACTTTAGTTCCTACTAATAATGGGCTCAAATTCTAGCTAAAGGTTAACATGTGACCTCAAACTGAACACTCATTACCGGAGTTCAATCTGTATTTCAAAACAGTGACACACCTTACCTACGAGGGGCAGGATGGCTGCCCATGCCTTTCAAGACTTGTTCCAATGCCCTTGGGCCACTGACCTTACTTCTTTCCTCCTGGCCCTTGGAAACACTGCCTGCTTTGTTCCAGCAAGCTCCAAACCTCCCAAGTGCAGCAGAGGCTAAAAAGCGGGCAAAGGGTAGGTGGTGCTGCCCAGAACCAAGAAGAAAGACTGGGGACACCAGTGATTAATGTGTTCTGCTCTAATTCTGAAATTTCCATCTTCTTGCCCTCCCCACCTCCACCCCGAAGACTAGTCAGCTTTAAGCTTCACTCCTTGAAAGGAAGTTCTCAATGTTGGTCCCAACCTAGGTCATCTTCATGCTCCCTTGAAAATTGCAGCTCAGGTTTTCTAAGAAGCAGAGCCAGAGTGTATTCCTCCTCTAAGTTCTAACAACAGACTAACAAGAACTGGTGTGGAACGTGAAAATCCTCAGTCAATCTCTAAGTCCCCCCAACTCTCAGAAGACACAGTGGTCAGATCATGCCTGTCACATACATGGTTACTCCTCATTCAGGTTTTGGTAGTAGGATGCCTAGCAAGCCACAGAGGTTAACACCTTCTCCTTTTTGCACAATATACTTTGCATTTAGGTAATCTTAGTTTTCGTTTAAAAAATAGCAGCTGAATTCTGATTTAAGTGTATATGCATATCATATTGTTACTTTAAATGCATTTATGATTGTAAAATAGCTCAATTCCTTAATGAAATATATTTAAAAAATAGTAGCTGAAAACTTTTTTTTGTAAAATATGAGGCGCGCCAACATTCTTTTGTCTGTGTATTTTATGCTCTCAATCCTCACTGTGCAACATTTAAAAAACACCTACATCATGAAAGCTGGCCAACACAACCTACCACAGCATGCTGAGGTATGGTCCCCAAATCAAGTGTGTTTCAAAAGACAACTTTTCTACTACTGTTTAACTGAAGGGACATCTATGACTGTCTAAATGGGGACAGGCCCAGGTACCGCTTCGAAAACAGAATGAATGTCTAGCTACAAACAACCATGTTGCCAGGCCAGCTCTTTTTGCAACTATCTCAGGAGCTGCCCTGTGGTGTCCTTAAATGCACTCTGAGGCTTTGGGATCACCTTCATTCTGGTGTGCTTTGTGCACGTTCTCAGACACAGCGATGCCCATACTAAGGCAACACATTACAGAAGCTGGCAGCAATGTTATCAGCAGGAATTTGGCTGCAGAATCAAGAGTGATTCGTCATACATTCTAACAGCAGAAAAACAACTCCTATTTTAATCCCTTGGTGCTAAACAGAATGAAAAAAAAAACAGGAAAATATAACTATGCAAAAGCAACAAAAAGCATATCTGCTGTAATATCTGTAAAAATATGGATACCCTTTGAAGAATTTTCAGTAAGTAACTTGGAAAATAACAGACCACTTACCTTATTTCAAAATATTTATTACAGTGACAAATCAAGTTTTAACCTCACACTATTTCAGGAGAAAATATGCAGTCCAAACTTCACTAAAGTAAATTATTCTAAATTTAGGAAAATAAATTTCTCATTTGCTTTACAATACATAAAATCCCTCCTAGCCTTTTACAAGAAACCCACTTCTTTAACCCTTCTCTGTTTCTCAGATGACTCCAACCTGAAGTCTAGGCGGGTGCATGTGCTACACAGAAACCTCAGGAGATGGCACTTGGAAGGCTTTCCTTTTCAGAGGTACTTCAGCACTGCGATAACAGCGCTGCTGGTCTAACAATAAGGACTCCGCTTAGGTCCTGTCGCTCTATTTAATGAGCATGAAACAGATCCGCGCCAGCCATTCATGAGAACGTCGTATGCTGATGCTCATTAGGATTATCCACACTATTTCTATAGAATGACCCAGGGAAATCACGTCTACAGCTTACTAGAAATTTAATAAACTCCTAAAGAATGCTATTCTACTTGTCGTGACCAAGTCCCCAGGGCTAGAGCAAGAGGTGATTTATCACGACCTCCATCCAGTACTCTCAGGGTCCCCCTACCTTTTCAAACACCTCGTCTTTCTCCCTTCGTCTCCGTTTTCGGGGTCTCCGGTTCACTCGAATCCATTTCGTGACCTGAAGTTCAAGAATCACAGAGCATTTTAAAGAGGTCGCTGGGTCCCAAGGGCCGCTGGCCGCGACGAGCGCTCCGCCGCACCTGGGGAAGCGCGGCACCCAGGGCTCCTCAGGCCGCCCCCGCGCAGGGCCCTGGGCGCGGGGCCGCGACCTTCGCCCCGCCGCCCACAGGGCGGCTCCGAGTGCCGCGCTCGTCGCCCCCTTGCCCCCGCCCCAGGCCGCGCAGGGGCGCGGGACGCGCCGCACTCACCTCGGCGCTCACCTGCCGCGCGAGCCCGCACTCCGCCTCGGCCTGGCGCTCGCTCTGCAGCGGCTGCGGGGAAAGGAGACAGAGTCAAGTTTATCCCGGGAGCGGCCTCCGCCTCCCTCCCAGAGCCCCACTGCTCGGCGCGCGGCCCCGCACCTCACCCGCGGCAGGTGAGGACCCAGGCGGCAGCGGCGCCCCAGCCCCAGCCCCTGCTCCAGCCGCCCCGCCGGCCGAGAGCACGGCGCGGGCCCGCAGCACCGAGCGCGCAGCGCAGCGCGGACAGCGCGGGGCCGGGAGGCGCGGGCGGCGGGCGGGCGCGGCGCGGGGCGGGGCCTGCCTTAAAGATATAGGCTGCTGCGCCGCCGGTCCCGCAGGTCTCTCCCCGCCCCCGCCCCGCGCTCCCGCTATTTTATTGTTCGTCTTGAAAATGTCTTTCTTCCTCTCCTTGGCGCCTTCCCGCGTCCTCCCACGCGTGGACAGATCCTGGGCGCGCGTGATTCACCTATCCAGCCCCTGGGCCATAGGTGCCCGGGAAAGGCTTTCTCCTGTGCAGGAGGACACGAAATGCTGCCAGCTCCCTGCCCAAAGGGCTTTGCGGAGATGCTCCCCCCAGCCCCACTGGCAGCTGGTACTTGTTTCTCAAGTTAGAAACCTGTGTCCGATATCTTTCGTGAAGGAAAAGGAACTTTCCGAACGTAATGTTCGCGAATAGATTAGACGGCATTTAATAGATGCTTTTCAGTGTCCCAGAACTCTCGGGCGGCGGCAGGTGACCTGCAGGGCGAGAAGCCCGGAGTGCATGAAAACCTCGCCCCCAGGTCCCGGAGCCGCCGCGCTCTGGCTAAGCGCAGCCAGCGCTGCACACTCCCAGGCCAGTGTAGGCGCGCAGCCCTCCCGCTCTCCTGGACCTCCAAAGCGACTGGGTGGAATTAAAGCGGCATCAATCTGTTTCATAATTAGGGGAAAAGTTTCCACTTAGTTTACAAAAGTGTGCGCTACCCCAAGTTTTCAGGCAAATGCCAAAAGGCTTCCCCGGAAGCTGGTGGAACCAGATTGCTAGTGAGGGCGGGTGGCTGAGTTAGGGTCCTACTTACTGGCTGATTTTGACCATCCCTTTAACTTTATCGCATTTCTTTAAAGAAAATCTGTCTTGCCCTCTCTTTATTGCTACTCCATCCCTCTTTCAAGATCAAAAGGTTTAGATCAAAGCCAAGATCAAACTCAGTACTTTAAATAGAAGCAACTTTGCTATGGAGTATTTTATACAAAGAGGAGCTTAATGGAGACATCAGAGTGGACAACTTCATTTTATTCCTTCATTCCATATTCATAACTGGACTACTTAAACTCACATTAATGATGCACATTTATTTCCTAAAATAAACAACAGATCTGCTCAAGTGGAGGAATCTTTCTTAGTGTTTTTGTTTCCAGGAATACAAAAAGACAACTAACTCTAGAGAGGAGTATAAATAGATACATTAACCATTTTGTTTTGTTAGTAACTGAGTGCTATGAAACGCATCCACATATTATCTAATCTTTATACGTATGCAGCCATCATAAGCAATCTATTATAAAAGAAATGCACAAAATAATGCTTTGGAAATCTTTGGTGCACATTCACACAAGCAGATAAAAAAATTAGAAATGGTGAAATGGATTACACAGAACTGCTTCTTTTTAAGTGGAAAGAGAACGTTGAACTATTCAGGCTTCCATATTAACAACAGCTCCAGAATCAACAGAAATCCATCCTGGCAGATGCTTCCTTTAACCCAGTATTATTTTTTTTCCTTGGGAGTTCACTACCCCTAGGAACTCTGATGTGAACCATTCAACACTGATGTGCTTTGCTTACATGAACCTTTTTAAAGATTACTCTGTATGTCTTGTAAAAATTTTTCAACATACAGACTGTGAAGAAGCACAAACCAAAATTGTTCTTCATTCTACACAGCCCATTGAGTTACTGGAAAGATCTTAGGAAGACAGTTTCTTTTCTTCCTAGCACTCAGTCTCAGAGAACCTGTTTCTGGTGTGAGATGAAGAGTGAGAACAATCTGCCCTGCACTGCTCCTCTAGTACCTTGCAGAGTGGGAAGCAAAAGCTGGGTTCCATTCTAAGCACCTCCAAACTCTTTCCTTGTTTGTATTCTTGCCCCATCCCACAATCCACTCTCCATAGAGAAGCCAGATGGCATTTTCAGAGGTAATCCCAATAGTGTCACTTGGTTTTACTGAGGACGCTTTGCCTGGCTCGTTTTTACCCTCTAGTTCTGATCTCAACACTTCTGAAATGTCTTTGGTCACTTTCCATCCAAATTATGTTATCCTCCTGTTCTAACAGCATCCATCCTCTTTATATCCTTTTGAGTGATTATCTTTTATATCTTTTTAAAATTTTATTTTTAATTAAGAAACTATTTCTAGAGCAGTTTTCAGTAGAGAGAAAAATCGAGTAAAAAAAAGCACAGGATTCCTGTATCCCTCACCCCCCCCCCCACAGTTCTCCCTGCTATTAACATCTTACACTTGGTATAATGCAAATATGGTACATTTGTTAAGGTTGAGGAACCAGTATTGATTGATACATTATTAGTAGTTAAAGTCTATAGCTTACATTAGGCCATTCACCCTTTGTTACAGCTCTCTCTCTCTCTCTCTCTCTCTCTTTCTTTCACGATGCCAGGGATTGAATCCAAGGTGCTAACAACTGAACTATATCTCCAGCCCTTTTTATTTTGAGACAGGGTCTCATGAAGTTGCTTGGGGCCTCACTAAGTTGCTGAGACTAGCTTGGAACCTGCAATCCTCCTTCCTCAGTCTCCCAGACTGCTGGGATTACAGGCATGCACCACCACACCTGGCCAATGTTACAGCTGTTGTTAATTTATTGAACATCTATCTGCCTTACTGGACTCTAGGCTCCAGAAAGAGAGATTTTGTCTTTTGTTCTTGGTATTCATCCAGTTACTGAAAACACTGCCTGGCACATAGCAGATGCTCAATAAATATGTTAAACAAGAGAATGATTTCAAGGGGGAGGAGGAGTCTTAAGATGAAGATTTTTCTAATTAATTTCTGTTTATTTCACCACTAAAACACCTTCACTTGAGCTGGGCACACTTGTAATTCCAGTAACTCAGGAGCTAAGTCAAGAGGATCACCAATTCAAGGCCAGTCTCAGCAACTCAGTGAGACCCAGACTCAAAAGAAAAAGGGATAGGAATGTAGTTCAGTGGTAGAGCACCCCTAGGTTCAATTCCCAGTACAGCAAATAAAATAATTACCTTTTTATAGAGAGCACAGAATTGTGCATTTTAAGAACGACATTGATTACGTTGCCAAGGTAGTCCTAAAATGATTTTTAAAAACGAAAAATGGAAATGATGAAGATTTTGATACGTTAATCACTAAAAAAAATTACAAAATGGTGCTGGGATTGAAATTTATTCTAGAAATAAAAATTAACACACTGCATGAAACTGGAAAAGTATTAATATTTTTGGATTGTGTGCAACACAACCTGAATGTATTCTCTGGTTGTCTACCTAAATCTCTCCCTGGTCTCCTCCGGAGAAACTGGAGGATGATGCTTTTAAAAACTGGAGTTCTGCAGTGGGGGTCTAATACCTATCTTTCAGAATGTGGTGAAAGCACTTTAAAACAGATGTTCTCTATTTGAATTATATCTTTAAAATGCCTCAGCTAGTAGAGAGGCAGTTTAGAAAGGAAGTTGTTTCAAGAAAAGTTCTTGTGAAAGCAGTTTATAAAAGCTGAGGCCAATTTCAGAGACTGAGGGAAATGCCACTGATTTCTAACAAAAGCATCCCTTGACCTAGTGGTGGAGATTGCCCTCCAGGAAGGTCTTTTTCAGTGTTCTTTCTACTGTTTTCAGTGGAAGAGGAAGTCACTCCTCTCAATGGAGAAAGACAGTGATGCCAACTTCATATTATTAATGAGGGCGCTGTTCTCTTCCCACTTCTCCCTCATGGAGGCCCAGCACCGCAGGAGGAGCCTTCCCAGGCCCCCAGAAGGCCTACAGGCAAGCAAGGGGAGCCCTCTAATTATCCCACACAGCTCACATGGAAAATGACACTCCCTTAGGCAAAGCACAGGGCAAACCATCCACTGAAAGAAGCCAAAGTACCTTTGAATACCAAACAACATAGAGGGTTCCAGAAGTTTTTGCGGGTTTCACAAGGGTTCTACTGCCAACATATACTCAGGGTTAATTAAAAAGTAGGAGTCTACACAGGTCTGGAAATAAAATCAAGGTAGTGTAAACTACAGTAATAATAAGTAAGGATTAGGAGCAGTTAGCAAACGCTTATGCCTTTAAATTCAGTTCTGTTGTTTTCCAATCTAATATTCCCATATGTTAGCTTCTGGTTGATTTTGGAAGAATTATACATAATTTATACTATTGCCTGTGTCTATGTTAGAATGAGGTTTAGTTTTTTTTTTCTTTTCTTTTTTTTTTTTTTTCCCTGAAGAGAATGTTGGCTCTGCCATGTGGACCTCTTAGTGGAAGTCCTTATAAAGCATACTTTTCAAAAAAGGAAATCAGTCCCTCACTGGGCTCAGCTGACTGCTGAAACTTATGGCTCTGCAATGAACTGGCTAACAGGACTTCTTCCTCTCAGTAACCACAAGCCTGATCTCACTGTTGCTCAAAGCTTAACATTTAAAATGCTCATCTTCCACTCCCCCACCCTCTTCAGTTCTGGATGGAACCCAGGCCTTGAGGGTGCTGGGCAACTGCTCAACCACTGAGCCACATCCCCAGCCTCAAGTTCTCCCACTTTTTGGCCCTCTTTGTGAATCTGACGGAGGCTAATCATGCTATTTAGCTCCCTAGGGGAAAAACACACCTTTAGTAGACACACACACACACAGTCTTCAGGACATTCACAGATTCAGGTGACGCCATAACTCCTATCCTGGATACTACAAAATCCGCTCCAGGATTGAGCCAGACCATCACAAAGCTGACCCTGGACTTCGTCTTTCAGGTGCTCTGTGAAAGTTCTCTTATCACATTAAGTTCTGGGAAGAAGCCATCAACCTTTATTGAGGTGCATTATAAGAAACAGCCCCATAAAATCCATCTCAATGTTTACTGGAAGGACGGGTTTAGAGGGCTGTTTATTACATTAGATAGTCATTTTCTGTGAGGGCCCACAGCAAAAACTTCTCCCTGGTAGCAACATCAGGAACAGCGGGGCTGAGGCAATTGGTTTGTTTTTACCTCACCAACATGCAATCCATCCCTTCCCTTCTTCTAGAAAGCTTGGTGCTCTGGGACCCTGCTTCAGCCAGGCTAGGAAAGTCAGGGTGTGCTTCCTGTAAGCTTATTCAATTCCTGCACCATCCTATTTTCCTACCATTACTTTCAAGTCACTTTTGCTCATTTTCATTTATTTCATATATTTCCATACATATCAAATGCTATATTTATCTGCTTTGGATGCTGCCTTAACTCCATTTTGAACAAGAAGGGGTTTGAACAAAGTAGTCTGGGTTTTTAAAATTATTATTATTATTTACTTTTTCTCTTTGGAAGGGATAAAGGGGGGGTTGCAAAAAATTTTATGGTTCTAATATTTCTCTCCATTAAGAACATTTGGAAGTAAAGTATGTATGTTAAGGTCATATGATTATACTTTTTTATAAAATTCAAGAAAAGAACTATTTAAAATAAAAAAATCCATAATACTATACAAACATCACACAGGACTATTATAAAAATGTTAACTAACCAAATATTTTATCCCTTTTGCTCTGAAAACCCAAGAGCCTGGATTGCTGGCATAATAATAAATTAGATATATGCACAGGTCATTCACGTAACAAACACAGTAGGTTCCCACTACAAAACAGAGCACCAGCCTTTTTGAACATGACAAGGCATGGGACACCATCCCTGACCTCAGCAAACCTGCAAGACGAGATGTAACACGGCTTGGTATACAGAATGTGTAGACAGCTTGGGTTTAGACCTGTGTTAGCTGTGTGACCTCGCTAAGCCTCCTTTCACGAAGGGTTGTGAAGATCAAATGACAGGTAATGTGCTCAGACAGGAAGCAGTTATTTATCAAGTTTTAGGCTTCTAGAATTAAGAAGCAATGCAACTCCAGATACAATGACACATGCCTGTAATCCCAGCCACTTGGGAGGCTGAGGCAGGAGGATCACAAGTTCAAAGCCAGCCCTAGAAACTTAATGAGGCCCTAAGCAACTTGGAAAGACCCTGTTTCAAAAGAAAAAAGAAAAAATTCTGGGGATTTGGCTCAGTGGTTAAGCACCCCTGGATTCAGTTCCTAGTGAAGAAGAAGAAAGAAGAAGGAGAAGGAGAATCAATAATTTGATATTACTAGAAGTCAGATGAAGTGACTTTAGGACAAAATGATTCTGAAGCTCCAAATGTATCAGTGACCACAGAATCTTAGAATGGGTAGAAAGAACGAGAACAGCCAGGCTGTGTGCAGAAGTGAACAGTTTATAAGGCGCTCCCAACGTACAACTGTTCTGCTTGTGACTCACACAGCACCTTCTTAAGGATGGAGAAACTGAGTCTCGGGAATTGTATTACTTGGCCTTTGGATATCCTGGGTGGAAATGTAGTGCTCTTTCTACTCTAGCCTAATATGGACTGTATCGCTTTAAAACATTTGTTTAATATGTGATCTGAGCGAGTTTGGATCAAAATAGCCCATAGAATACCATAAAAGTCTACTGAAAGAGACGATTTAGAAAATAGATAATAGCGTATCCCCTTAAACACCTGTATGACTACTATTCTTTACAGGAATTTGACATTCATGGACGTTAAAACCTTAAAGAGTTTTCACAGGTGAAAAATAAAATTATGTAGGGGTGGTTTATAGATCTGTGGTTTCTTATTAGAATCGCCGTGTGTTAGTGGGTGTGTGTGTTACAAATCCCAGGTGACCAAGGATCTCTGGGGGTGGGAGCCAGGTGAGTGTCACTTTTAAGTCCCCTCCCCTATGATTGCAGTGTGCACTGAGAACCACTGGTTTAGACAGTTTCAGTGCTGCCCTCTATAACAGGTTACTATGAAGACATTCCAGATATTGGGAAACAACTAAATTTCCAAGTTAGTAACACAGAATGACCATATGCCATGCTCTATGATGAAAAATCCCTTTAGGTAGATGTGGACACTATCTTGGGCAGGATGCGCTATCTGCCAACCCAGGTAGCATTCAAGATGGGCTATCTGCAAACCCAGGTAGCATTCCTTCACCAAGATACATCAGCACATGCTAAAGACATAAAGGAAGTGGATGGTATCAACATTCCACCCCAAAGGAGACAAGAATGAATGGATATTTGACTTTTTAGAGAGCTTTTTCTAGTGGAAAGACTTACATCCTTCTCTTCATGGGACCTGATTTTGGTGCAGATCTTCAATGCTGTCAATGTGAATGTGATACTTCCAGTGTTCAACTGTGGTTATGGCTGCCACCCATCCCCTCCAGACAAAATATTCTGCATTTGAAAGACTGCTGGCTAGAATTAAAGGATAGCAGCTGGGCTAGGTGGTGCACACCTATAATCCCAGCAACTAGCGAGACTGAGGCAGGAACATCACAAGATCAAGCTCTTTAGACCCTGTCTCAAGATACAAATAAAATAAAATAATAAAATAAAATAAAAAAGGGCTAAGGATGCAGCTAAATGGTAGAGTGCCCTGGGGTTGAATCACACACACACACACACACACACACACACACACAATTAGGGAACAGCATGTGCCAATGGAAATGACCCCTGCAGTGTGCAAAGAGTACTGTTTCACTCAGGAAGCAATCTCTGATGACTTCCTTGAGTCTTGGGCTGCCTGCTCTAACCCAATGTACTCCCTTATCTAGAAAAGACACAGTAGGAAAATTATTCTGATAAAATGCCTTCCAAAAGGCAGTAGTACTAATTAAACACACAAACATGTCATATATTGCTATTTCACTAGCTTGAAAGCAAATGCCATTGTGTGGGTACCTTCCCATTATTTCCTAAGATGGGATGAGCATGGTATCTGGAAGTGTTTGTACATGGTCTCCACGGTGCCTTTGCAGGAGGGATGTATGACTTTAGCATGACTATTTTTTAAGAGCTGTAGCCCAAAGTCTGGCCAGCTTATCCTCTGGCCTCCAAAAGAAATCCAATGAAGTATAATTTTGCAAACAAGAAGAATGGGCCTGAATCATATACCTTCTGTTAAGATGTAAAAGCATACATGTGTGCACACATACACGCACACACACAGAGTAAGGAAAAATTCACATTTGGGAGGAGGGGCAACTGTCCCAAATACACATAATCTTAGGAAAAGCCATTTTCCATGGTGTTTGTTCACCACTCTTAGCTCCATACAAGGAGGTGTTCCAGGAAAACAATGGGAGGGGTCAGAATTAATTGGCTGCTAATCTCTTTACTTTTCATAGGATGTTTTCTCCAGCAGTGGATTAAATCAATGTTTAACACTACTGAGCCCCAGTTGTGCCCATATTAGGAAAGCCCCAGCTCATGTCTGTCTGGCTGGAAAAAGGATCTGCCCCCCTCCCTTAGCTCTGCTCCCACCCCCTTCGTGTGGAGGTGGGAGAGTGGGAGCTGGGGAATGTGAACTTGATCCAGCATTGATCAGCCAAGCAGCAAACCCTCATTGTTCTTTAGATACCAAACATAACTTCTTTCTCCTAGGATAAAGCCAGCCATTCTGCACATAACACAACTTTTGTGCTTACCAGTGTGGTGGTAGATGGAAAAGAAGTATAAAGAAATTAGAGTTTTATTAACTTATCATAAATACTTTTAATTGCCAAGATCAAAGAATCTACCAGTTAATGTATACTTATGTTAACATCAGGCATGTTAAACTCTCTTAAATCTAACTAACTTCTACAATTTTGAGGGAGGTTGGAGATGGAAGCCAGGGCCTGGTGCGAGCTAGGCAAGTGCTCTACTGCTGAGCCAAACCCCAACCCTGTTTCATAATTATACATTTAATTTATAGTGCAAATATTAAGGTCTGTTTTAATTTTGCCTTCTATGTGAGTGTCTCTTACCTTCACTGCCTTGTTCTCTGAGGTTCAAGGTCACTGGAAAGCAGGCTAACAACCAAATAAGTTGTTGCCATTTTAAGTCCATCCTCTGAATATGGCTTTGCTGTCTCAGAAAAAAAAACCTGAAGTAATGGGAAATGCGCTCCTGAGAGCTCAGACCGAGGCCCCTTCTGTCCTTGCCATCAGGAGCTACGCAGCCCAGGTACACAGGTCACCTAACTGAGCCAATGATATGGAGATGCACCAGTGTGAAGACAGGTAAGATGGCGTACAGAGCAACCCTTTCCTCTTTTCCTTGGAGACAAAAGCATGTCTGTCTGATATTTTGAACCTAAGTAAACGTTCAGAGTCTCGATATAACTGAATTGTGGCATCATAATAAAAAGCCTGACCTAACAACTACACAGACTTGATGCCCTCAGGTGGAACCTGCAGAGATGTGGCCCGTCTGAGGCACTGTAAGCAAGAACCCGCCCCCTTCCCAGGACAAGTGGATGTGAGGAGGCCAGTTCTCTTTCTTGAATGCCTTATTATAAAGGAGAATTAATCATTTCATTTCTGGTCTTCTGTCACTCATAATCATAAGCCAACTACTGTTACAACATCATCATAAGATGAAACTTGATATCCCACATTGCTCTGTGACTGTACCAGCACGACAGGCGAGAGCTGCAAACACATCTGAAATCTACCCATGCATTTAAAGCCAAGATAACAATGAACACAGACTTCCCGGTTAGACAAGATTTGGTTTTTTTCTTCCTCTCTAAAATTGGCATGATGCTGATGTCCATCTTACAAAGTTGTGGAGAGGTAAGTAATTTATACATGATGCACTTGGCATAGAACCTACTCAAAAATGATAAGCCTTGGGCTTGAGGGGTGGCTGGGTGGTTGCCTGGCATGCACGAGTACCCGAGTTCAAACCCCAGCACCACACACACAGCGAAGTCTTGGAGCAATGAAAGCCACATGAACAACTAAATAAAATTGATTCTCTCTCAGTCTCTCTCACTGTCCCTCTCTCTTAAAAAAAATGATAAGCTTTGTTTTCATTCTGGACATCCTAATATGTAAAATGAGATAATTTCATATACTGAGAAGAAAGGGAAAACACAATTGTAGGGAGTCAAAAACATATATTCTTGGATTTCCTCAACTGCAGCTTCTTGAAGCATTTATGCAAAATCCAGGTAGATGTCTCCCAGTTACAAAATCAATGATAGCGACTAAAAAATGCATTTCGAGGAAGAAAGACCAGTGAGAATTTTGGAGATATGGACTTTATAAAAAACACCATCAAGAAGAGTCTTACAGAGAAATGTATCTTTGCTTGGCTGCACAGTGTATGCATCATTAAGGAAAAGCAAGGGAAGACAGAGCATGAGATGAGGCACTCAGAGAAAAGGCAGCAAAGCTGCCTGATGCAAGGAGCAACGTCCTTGTCGCAGGGATGGAGTTACCTCCAGCCGAATCCCATTATCACTTGTTGCCCTGGAGTCTTAGTACCAAATTCTGATGTATTGACTTTGGCCTCCCTTCCATGCATTTTCATGCCAATAAAGTTGCTGAAATTAAAGAAGAATTGAATTGTGAAGCTTTTTGGCATAAATAATGTCATATTGTAAAGTCCAGGCTAATAACAACCAGGATGCCCTTAACGCACTTAAGAAAAACCATCTGATATATGTAGCCCTCAATGTGGTTTGAAATTTCCTTTGGCCTACAAAGGAAAATATTTTTAGCACATAGCACACTTTGTAACAGACGTATAAATGCACTGAAAATATAATTTTAGGAAAGCATCTGGGTTTGATCATCCCAACTCCAAATAGGTCTTACTTTCTCAATATAAGAAACACTGTAACACTTTGCTATAAAATATGCAGCAATCACTGTGGCAATTTCTCATAAACATTTCATTACTGGTTCTGTTTGTTTGTTTTAGCTTTTAAGGAGTAAATAATGATTTAAATATAAATCAGCATAAAAATGAGGTTCCCTCTGGGACATCTGGACCCCATGTCGTCCTATCCTTCAAACAGCAGCCAGGCGTTCACTGGACCTTCCCCAAAGGACATTCAGCCAACAGCATAAATGAATATTTTATTTGCTTATCTCAAAATATACCTTAGAAGTAATAGTTGCCACTTGCCGAAGAAAAAACGACCTGCAGTTATGACTGATGTGCAGCAATTTTGAGACTAACTATCCGGTAAAAGTTTTCCTATCTCCTGCTGGCCAACAGGTTAATATCTATGAATAACTGTTTGAATCAGAGGCAGCAGATGCGCACTCCTCAGTGATGAGCCAGTGCACTGATGATCACTTAAGATTTCTGCCCACAACCTCTTAAATAGCAGTTTTCCAGGGGAAGAAGAACAGCACAAACTAGCTTTCTCAAGAATACACGTTTGTAAAACAACCTGCAGGATGAAAGGTATGAAGCTCTCCAAACGCGACCCAAACTAGAGAATGAGCTTTACATCTGAAGCCAAGTCAGGATGCCAAAACTGATACGGAAGACATGAAAAGAAAGGTGCTTCCTCTCCATGGACTCAGAGTGGCACCCAGGCACAGCACGTAGTGACACAAGGTTCAGAGGCCATGCCCTTCCCCGGGCCAGCTCACCTCACTCCCCAAAGAAACAAAGTAGTCTCAGAGAGGGTGAGTGGCTCACTCAGGGCCACGTTGCTCAGGGATAATAAACTTGACTCCAGAGCTGTATTTAACGTATTAATCATACTCTTCCTCCAATACAGGGTTAACCGGCTCCACAAAACTTGGCCGTAATATGCTCCATGAAGACACCAAAGAATATATAACACTGATGACGCTCTCCCTCCACCCAGCCTCCACACTTGTTCATTTTAACCTTGAAATAACGTTGTCTTGCCTTTTATATGTCCGACTCCTTGGAGCCCACATACAGTGTGACTAGACAGGACCAGAAAGAGAAGGTACTGGGCTTGTCAAGGCCCAAGCCAGAGGACTGACTTGCAGAACAGGGCATCCAACTGAAAGACCTGAACACACTCATTAGTGGACTGTTCAGATCTCTCAGCAGTCAGTGTTTCATTCACCAGTACTGCACACAGAGGTGTGTGACAAAAACACTGCTTTTTTGCAAACACACACTTAGATTTGGGCAGTTTGGCAATCACTGACCACTACCCTGCCCTTGATACACTTGCTGGCCAGATGCCACCTGGCTGTGCTCCCTGAGTCTCTCCTATTCGGGGTCAGCACAGGAGACAAAAGCCAGGGACTTGAGTTGGAGTTTGTTTTTAAAAGAAAATAAGAGGATATGGAAAACATCCCTTAAGAGTCTTAGAAGGCATATAAAGACATTTTTCATTTGGCAATTTGCTCTTTCTCATTTGTTTTGGTGACCTGGTATTTGTATCTAACATTGTTTCCATATCAAGGGACAACTGCCTGTATCTTTCCAAAGACCTAAGCTAATTTCTACTGACACTCATATGCACTAGCACCAAAAAGTATACCAGCTTTTTGACTAATGAATGAAGATCACTATTTCCTATGCAAACTATTCAGTCCAGATACACAGGGATCTCTTTTAGAAATATCTAATGCAGGGATTGGAGCAGTGGCTCAGTGGGACAGCTCTTGCCTGGCAAGCTCAAGGATATAGGTTTGAACCCCAGCACCACACACACAAAGAAGTATCAGAGCAACCACGGCCATACGAAAAACTTTCTCTCTCACTGTCCCTCTCTCTCTTTAAAAAGAAAAGAAATATCTAATGGAAGAAACAGTATGACACCTGTTTATTACAAGCCCTAGAATGTAAGGTCTGCATCCTGAATCCATGAAAGAAAAGGAAGAGCAGTTTTAGGAAAAAGAGCAACATTTATTAAATTTCAAATCATCACTGCTCAGGGCATCTAGGGACTGAGGCCTGAGATTTCTGGATCTGAGCCCTGGCTCTGCCTCTCCCTAAGCTGCCAGCTTGGACAGGTGACAGCAGTTCTCATAGGCTCATCTTCCCATGGTGAGAAGAGGACACACTATTCTCTAAGACTCACCCATAGCCTAAGATTCTTAAGCAGAATCAAAGTCACACAACACCTAAAAAGACTAATATTTGCACATGAGCAACAGAGGCCACATCCAAGAAACATTATACCACCCAGATATTAAATGTATATCTCTCTGGTACTATATAACGGTCTGCACAGCACTGTGCTCCACAAGCGGCCAGTGCTACTGAGGGCTTTCCTTGTCAGCAGGGTGCTCTGATACAAGTCACCATGAGCATTGTGGAGGGCCACTGTGGAAGCACTGCCTCAAAGGCCCAGATGCTGATCTTAACTGAGAGGCAATGTCACACAGCCAAATGGTCGCACATGTGAGTGCACCCATGTGTCCAACCCACTGCCTGCTGCTACTCGAGTCTAAGAAGGGAATAATGTGAATACTAAATAACCTACTGGAATTTTTATTTTGTGGTGGCATTAGGGATTAAACCCAGGGCCTTGCACATGCTAGACAAATGCTTCACTACTAAGCTACATCCACAGCCCTTTTTTATTTTATTTTGAGATGATCTAAGTTACCTAGACAAACCTCGAACTTGTGATCCTCCTGCCTCAGCTTCTGGATTCCAGCACACCTGGACTAAAACAATCTGCTTTGATGAAGACTCTGCCAGAGTATGCCCACAGCCTAATAAAGAGAAGATGGGGGTGATTCTTCTTAACAAGCAGGATCAGTATTTTTCCCCTGACAGAAGTTTATAATCTGAAGCAGATATCTTTGTCCTAGTTTTTTGAGTTTCTATGGTTCCTTCTTTCTAAAGAGCTCTTTAAATGAAATAAAGCATCACTATAGTGAAATCCCATTAAATGGTACTGCTCAGCGAGAGGGATGTAGTCTTTCCATAAGTGAATCTCTCTGGGTGCACAATATTTATAAGCCTAAAAAACAAGCAATGCTCATATGTCCAAACACGGCCACCAGACTGCACCTCGAGGACGGTGACATGGCTCACTTACACAGTGACCAGGCTGATGGTGACTGAGTTGGAGCTTAAAAGCTGAGCCTGCAAGCCTTTTGTTTTGTTAGAGACAGCCTCCCTGCTGAACAAGGCAGATGAGGAGAGTCAGCCTCTACCACAGTCCCTCCTAGTCTCCAACTCCAGGGCAGATGCCTTTTGTGCCTGCAACTGCCCCCGCAGGCTGTGAGCTCCTGGCAGGGCCTGTCCCCTCTCACCTCTCTGTATGTGCAATGCTTAGCATACTGCTTCAAAGCAAGTGTTTGGATCAATCAGGAAGAGTATAAAATTGAAGGATTCTAAGAGTTTAGATTATTCTTGGAAAAGAAACAGTATAGTCCAGAATATACCTTATCTACGAGTCCCAACTCTAACTATGCACATTCTGCTTAGAGGGTAAGGAGCGAGAGCCTGAGATCTATCGCTTTTCCCCCACCCCCAGAGACTCTAACCCAAGCCTACAGAGCTATACCTCTCCCAAGAACCCAGCTCTATCTCTTCACTGAAACCCACAGGCACACAGGCCACTGCCAACTGTCTCCCACAACTGGACTGAGCCAAACGGTCTTTTCAAAGCTAATGACTCCTGCTTCCTTTTCCTTCTGGTTCAACAGGCAGAACAAATTTATCCTTAGTCCACCAAACAAGTATTAGATTTTTGTCCATAGTATCTGTGTCTGCGTCCAACTGGGCCAGTTCAGAATTCTCATTCTTTTTAAGGGAAAACGTTTTCAAA
>PVKS010000524.1:0-18583 GCA_004027875.1 Aplodontia rufa
TATGCTGAGAATCATACAATTTGAAGTTACTGTTAGGTTAGCCGTCTAAACTACTGCTTCCCCGTGTATTCTAGCTTCCACAGATGAGAGATACCATTCGGAGAAGGGAGATCTTCTATTATGTAACACAAGCAGAGCAGGAATCAGAGAATGGAGGAGGAGAGGGAAAGGGAATGAGATTGATCAAATTACATTACATGCATATATGAAGAATGTGTAAGAATCTCACCATTATTCATAATTGCAGTGTACCAATAATATGTTGTGTGTGTGTGTGTGAAGTAAGTTAAGACTCTGCTAACTCCAAATTTTAAAATTAATCTATAGAGAAAGTATAGAAGATTCAATTTTGGTTTAAGAAGAGAAAATAAATAATGCTAAACTTGAAAATCTGAAATCAAATAGATATATATGACAGAAAGTGAAACAAAAAAAGAGAAAACTATAGTAGGCAGATGCAGTGCTAAAGTTAATATAAATAGAAGCATGATAAAGGCAAGCAGTAGAGCTACAGCAATAAAACAAGAATGGGGAGTAAGGTGAGTTAAATCCCCATCCTTCATAATAGTGAGTTAACAGACATCATGTAAAGTCAATAAATCATGAAATAATAGTCATGCTATGCAAAGCTAAGATGGTAACCAAGTGAGGAAAAGAAAACAGAAACAGCAGTTAGGGGCCAAAGAGGGAAGGAATATTAAGCTCTTAAGTACTCTTTAAGTTTTAAAGCCACACACTCATAATTTTTTTTAACAAATAAAGAGTATATAGAAAGAAGTAAAGTACTGATTAGGAAACACACATTACATCGATTTATGGCACAGCTGAGAGGAAAGAACATCCATTTTGTTCATAACCTGGCAGCTCAGAGTGCAGTGGGTGGAGAGAAGGTATTTCACAGACACGCACTGCCAGTCCACTTCAGGAGATGGAGAAGAGAAAGGAGCAGAGATGGACAGGTGTTGACTAAAAGAGGGTCTGAGCCTGGAACTCTGGCTTTGCCATTGACATTAAGAACATTGGCCTTGCTCGGGACAGCATTTGTAACACAGACATTTCAAAGCCAAGACAGATACACCCAGAGTTTTTCTTAAAGCTGCTGTGTACTGTTCAGGTTAATTCTGCATAATCAAAAAGACATGAATCACACATGCAAATCAAATAATACAGGGAACTAAAGAAAAATGGGTTTGGGATAAACAAGAGGGTGGGCACTCCAAAAAGTGTGAACAGTAGTCCAATGCCCATAGCTTCACTTGATAGAACCCACCAGGGTTTGCTCAGAAGAGTGAAACCAATCAAGAAAGTGGAGGTTGGAAGTAGTTCAAGAACTTTCTCAACTAAGACTTTTTAACACGAATAGAATCTAGGGCCCTAGGGCTGTAGCGGTGCTTCAGTGGTTACTGCACTTGCCTGGCATGTGCAAGGATGTGGGTTGGAAGCCCAACACCACATACACAATAAAGTGTCAGAGCAACAAAACTACATGAAAAATTAAATAAAACTGATTCTCTCTCTCTGTCCCTCTCTTTTTATAAAAAACACAAAAAGGAAAGAAAGAAGAGGAAAAAAATCCAGGGACCCATACACTGTATATACTGGGATGGCAAAACAATAAAAAAAAATCTTTACTTTTCACTACTTTCTATCTGAAATTTAACATTTCATTCAACTATGAATGAAAGCAACCAACTACTAAAGCAGTATCATCAGTCTGATGCTCTGAAACCCATAGAAATTGCAGTTAATTTTATCCTGATTACTCTAGCTACTATCTAAGAGTATGGTGTGCATTCATTTTTTATTAAATATTACAATAGTGCTCCAACTCACCATTAGATCTCATTACTTAAGGTGTAAACAAATAAGTACAGGTTACTCTAACACAGATTTTATTTTATATTATCACCTTAGTTCAATAAAATCAGTTTCTTCATAACTCTATGTGCTTTATTTAAGCACTTAAAAATTAATTCTGAGAAATCAGTAGGTTTTACTGGACTTTCCATGATGTTTATGGCACAAAAGAATTAAAAATCTCTAAAGTCCCATTGTATTTGTTTTCTATTATTATATAAAAATTATATTAACAATTACAAATATCACAATCTGTTATCTACCAGTTTCTGAGGGACAAGAGTCAAGACACAGCTAGCTGGTCCTCAAGACAGGAAAGAAAGAAGGAAGAAAGGAAGTAAGACCATGTGATGGTTTTCTTCGAACATGAATGTTTACTTAATTCCACACCAGGGGAGCTGACTTCCCTCTAACTTTTTTATCTTTTTAACTATGAAGCCCATTTTAAGAGCTCAACTGATTAGTTCAGGCCCCCCTCTAAAATCTTCCTCTATTTACCCCTAAGTCAGCTGATTAGGGAGCATGTTGCATTTGCACAAATCTCTTTACTCTTGTCACAGCTGTCCTATAGAGAACCTAATCATGGGAGTTTCCCCTCATCATAATCAGAGTTCCTAACCAGGATGAGACTTTGTAGGACCTGCTGACCAGGAAGGAAGTGGACATCCTGGAAGGCACTTTACAATTTTGCCTCCCACACTAGCTCTCCAGTAGAGGCAAGGACACAGAGCCCAGAGTACAGTGTCAAAGCCAGAGGAAGAACAGGCTGTCTACCCCAGACCTCCCCTGCCAGTTTCCTTTCTTTATAACAAAGGTTCTCATTTGAAACCAGTCCTAGTGGAATTACCCTTTGCCATGGTTGTGAGGCTTTCCACTCAGATCCCATAGTGTCTAGTATGCTTTTATGTCCATACATTCATTCGTTTAACAAATATGAACCAAGAGTCCCTGAGGAAGGATGCTTACAGTGCAAAGTGAAGCAAATGTTATAGTTTCCTAGAGGAGGGAGGGAAAGTGCAGGATTTACAGAAGCCCAAGGCAGAAATGAGCAAAGTTAGTGAGTCAGGTGATAGAAGGCAGAGAGTGTCAGGAAATGACAAACTGGAATCAGACCGGAGTTCTGTTTTCCCAAGAAAAATCAGATGCATTTATTAGATGGGATCTGAACTTTTCAAGCAGAAAGATAAAAGGAAGTTGGAGAACAGAGGATGTGAAACTCATTGCCCAGTGAGCTATGAAAAGATCATTGTCACATTGGTACGGCACCTTTTGTGACAGTGGGAACATTCTATACCCACATTGTCCCTTGCAATGGATTGTGGACATATGAGGCTATTGAGCACTTAAAATATGGCTAGTACAAATGAAAAGTTAATTTCAAATTGGATTTAAATAGAATTTATTTAAAATTAAGTAGCTGCAAGTAGCTAGTGGCTTCCATATTGGAGAGCACAAAGCTAGAAAGAAAGCATTGGTGGCTTCTGAGATAGTATGAAGAAAATGGTGTGAGCTTCAGCTTCATAGGCAGTTTAAAGGTTGAAGTGGGCAGAGCTTTGTGGCTGGGGATAAGAGAGTGAAGGAGGCTTCAAGGAAAATTCCTAAATTTCACCATCTGTCCCTGGTAGCTCACTTTAAGAATTTAACCCTTCAAGCTGGTTGCTTCTCTGAAATCCCAGATACTCAGTAGGCTGAAATAGGAGGATTGAAACTTTGAGGCCAGCCTGTGCAGCCTACTGAAATCCTGTCTCAAAATAAGAAAATGAAAATGGCTGGAGATGTGGCTCCAAGGTAAGAGACCCTGGATTCAATCCCGAGTACCCCCGCTACCATTAGAATTTAACACTTTTAAAATAAAGGCTGCTTATCATCAGATATCAGGTGACAGTTATCCACAGTGAAGGGCCCATTGCTCTGTTAGCTCATGAACAAACATTTCAGTTATTAGGGAGGGAAAAGACAGAATGCTTGAGGTAGAGGAAGGCCTAAGGATTGGAGAATTTGTAAGCAGAGGTGGGCTTTGTAGTGACAGATGTTATCTCCTTAATGTTTGTGCCTGAGGCCTGTGCTTGGCTGTAGTCTACCTCTCAAAATATACTGGGTACATATTCAAGAGCCTGGAGGCTGCTTCCCATTGGATTTGACATCTCCACATCGATGATTCAGCAACTGAGACAGTAGGTTTCAGTTGGCACAGGAAGAACTGCAGGAGTCCTGGGTACAGACCTGACAGCTTGTGGGCTTGAGTGGGGTGACAACATCCATACTCTCACAGCCTCAAAAGCCCCCATCCTTCTAAATTGGGCTCCTTGCAAATCTCATGGAGACTATTATTTGACTGTCATTGCTTCAGTAATAAAACCAAATTCAGGTTGGAAAAACTAAGAATGCAATCACCTCCACTAATGAGTGGAGAGCATCCAACCCTCATGTTTGTTAAATATCCACTCTAAGTAGGACAAGTGTCCTTCCAGACTCTGCCTCAGCTTTGCCCCAGCAAGGAACAAGCATGGTGAGTTCATAGTGATCAGAATTGATGTTTCATTAATAAATGGTGAACCATGTAAACTGGCTTCTGTCCTGATGGAAGCAAAAGGTGGCTCTATATTTAAAACCTGTCCTAGAGATTTGGGATTCACAGCAGCCTTTTCTCCTGTAAGTCCTTTCTAGAAGCTTACATGATGATCTGATTTTAGGTTATATATCATTTTTAAAATTTCACCTTCAGTCTAAAATATAATGACTTTTTTTTAGAGCATCATACTGTGGCTGAGTTTCCTTCTCATCAGAACTAGTTTGCTGAGTTTCAAACATCTTGGGCTGTATTGGGGACAGAGGCTGTTCAGCAAATTACTTATGTCCCCAACAGTGTCCCATTGAGAAGAAAGAGACAGGACTTGAACTGTGTTAAATAAGATATGAAAAAGGAAAGGAGAGGAGAGGAAAGGAAAAGTGGGGCAAAAAGGTAAGAAAAAGGGGAAAACATCAGTTGGGGTATTAACAATTAATAGGTCAAGTTCAAGTCCTTGGCCTTTCCTGGCCCTTAAACCCTGCGGGCAGTGTGAGTTGATGGATAGTTCCTTAGGCTGATGTTTTCAAATGCTTGAAATGAAAAGCACAGGGATTCAACATAAAAAATGAATTTTCGTAAAATTTAGTAACACCAATATTTTAAAAGCATAAATTTGAAACATGGTGATGTTTCTACATTTTATTATCTTATTAAATAAGACCTGATAGAAAAATCTAATATTTAAAATCAGTGATTAGAATAAATGGCATTTTAAGATAACTGGAACAATCATATGGTGATAGGAAATTAACTGATTTTTCATGAGGTCAGAATCTAGATACAGCCAGGTTTAATACTATAGTGGTTGCCTATACACAATTGAAGAAAATGCTAAATTCCAGTAAAATAAAATAATTTGTAATTTTTTCCCCTTACAAGTTCTTGGTACCCCTCTCAACCACTCTATTTAGGTATGTGGCCTCTGAATGAAGAATCAATGCAAATTATCTGAGTATGTATATTAAATAATTTATATCAAGAAAGTCCATTATTCATTCTAGCTAGTCTGAAAATTACTAAACCCCATTATCTTTCCTGTAATTTCAAAGAGTTTGAGAACAATGAAGGAGAAGGGAATTCTCTGTAGGAGTTTTAAACCGTGTATGACTATCCAAAGTCATAAATTTTTATTTCAATTGTAGTTTTGCCTCTACACTATCAAGAATATGTACAGTATGCAAATACATGCAAGTAGTTTTTGAATTAGCATATTGACCCAAGAGCATTGGCACTGGAAACAAAATAAAAATAAAAATCGGAGCAAAGTTTTTTAGTATCAGGAAGAATGAGAAGATTGGCTTGCTGCCTAGAGCTCAGAATATACCACCTACAATTCTGTCTATGGTGCAGGGAAAGATTTATTGCCCCTCATCCACTGTTGCTGGCCAACCCAAACTTCTTTTCTCCAGAGAGAAACTCAAAGCCAACCCACCTACAGAAAAGATCCAGGTTATAGTTTTCTCTTAGTGATTTCATCTTATTGAGTCGGTTTCGTCTTATTATGCTTAAGAAAATCCTCAAATACAAAAACATATTTAATTGAATTTGAAATAGAGTTTATCATTTCCCTTGAAGAAGATGCTTGGCTTTATGAAATAATTTCCTGTAGGGTTATTCAATCAACTCAGTGGATGATCTCCTTGTGTCAGGTACAAGGTGTGAAAGGAAAATATGAAAGATATCTTGTCCTAGAGAAGCTCACTATTTGGTGGGAATTCCTTGAAATTAAATTCCATCTGTGCCCATTATTCGTTCAGAGTTCTTTAAGCCTCAATGGAGAGAAAGGCTTTACTCACAGAGAAGGTGTTATGGTTTGAATGTGAGGTGTCCCCCAAAAGCTCATGTGCGACCATTCAGGAAGGCTGAGGTGAAATGACTGGGTTATAAAAGCCTTAACCCAATCAGTGAGCTAATCCCCTTATAGGGATTAACTGGCAACTGTAGCCTGGTAGAGTGTGCTGGAGATGGGTCTGTGGGGGTGTGCCTTTGAGGTGTATATTCTGTACATGGTGTCAAGTTTAGTTCTCTGCTCTGCTTCCTGATATGAAGCCTTGAGCTCCCTGCTCTCTGGAGCCATGCCTGCCATCATGATGTTCTGACTCACCTTGATCCCCCAGAGAATGGAGCCAACCTTCCAAGAACTAAGTCCTCCAAAACTGTGAGCCCCTAAATAAACCTTTTTCTCCTAAAATTGTTCTTATGAGGTCCCTCAGTCACAGCAATGAAAAAGCTGACTAAAACAGAAGGAAAACTCAAAAGCAAAGGTTTAGAGACCGTTGTTAACAGAAGAAATCACGAAGCATGAAGATGAAGTCTTCTTGCATTCCAAGATCCTAGGAAAGAAAACAAGGTTTTTTCCTCCCATGGCAGCAACCAGAACAGATAGGATCACCTCTTGGGACAGGGGTTTTTGGAAGGAAAACAAGAGCTATAAGGAACTCGGAGGAACAAAAAAGGAACAAGAATGAAGCAAGCAAGATGGATAGTGATTCTTTGTATTAAAGCATTTCTTCTAGAAGCTGGAGAGTCACATTTTGTATCCTGTAGACAAGAAAGGACCAGACTGATCTGCTTAAACAGCTACAGGATGAGAAACACAGGGGCTCAGGCCAATGTGAGAAATGCACAGAAATCAGGGGTGTGGAGATTCAGAACCTTATTTCTTAAACTCTCAGGAGTCCAGAGAAGTTTCAGACAACATCAGAGTCACATGAAAAGATGACACATAACCACACTTTCAGGAACACCACTCTTGTGTAACGTGAAGCTAACCTTGAATGAAGATGTTAAATACATAATGCCGGAAATCGACTCTAAAAGAAAGTATTGAAAACTTAGGATTGACAAGTGTGTGACAGGCCATGAAAGATGGCAAATGGTATGTGGATGTGTCTTGTACCCTCATACTGTGAAGGCATTTGGTTCATGAGCAGCCAGGTGTCAGCCACTTTCTGTGCAGGATCATGAATCACCACCTTCCCAATTTCTGTCCCCAAGGAAGTGGCTTAGTTGCCAACTTCTCTCCAGGGAAAAAAACTACATGTGGATTTTTTACCCATGTGAATCTGGGAGGGAAGATAGGCTTTTAGACGTTGGTCAGGGTCCCAGGTCTCTAGAACCTTAAAACATACTATAGTGTTTGAGAAAAAGTGCTCATGAATTCAGAGAGTTCCAAAATCATAGGCAGGACACAGCTTGAACACAGATGTGCCTGGATAATTCATAAGATGCAGGGAACCAGGGGATGAGGAAGGAGGAAAACAGGAAGCCAAGTCATAGTGCAAGTTTTGTTTGCTTAATGCTCTGAGATCTGAGTGCTAAGAAGACAAGGAATCTATTTAATGTCAAGCTGCACATACTTGTGTACACACACACACATACATACATTTCCAACTTTTTCTTGAAACATAAGCAATTTTCCAATTAGAGGAAACCAAAAACTTGCTAGAGAAGAAAAATAATGAACTGTGTTATAAGCTGCCTTGCAAATCAGAAAAATCTACTGAATTAGTAATAATAGAAGGAAGAAGAAGGGGAAATGCAAAAGTAGGAGCAGCAGCAGATAAGAAAGCAGTGAGGGAGGCCTCACAGCCCTGTGGTTCTTACTTCCAGATCTCTCCCCATCCTGTGTGAACAAGGCACATGTCTGAATGGACAGAGAATGGGGAACAGTGGGATAGAAATGGGGACCATAGAATCTGCTTTGAAATTAAATGGCCCAGCATACATGTTTACTTAGATTTCACGTTTAGATTGCCTTTATTCACATCTCCTAGGAAAAGACCCCCAGATCATGGATGGTTTTCATATCACGGATTATCTGGAGCATGCTGTTGAGAGATACACCTCCAAGGAAGTAGGAAGGCAGTACAGAGCAGAGAAAAGGGTTAATCTTCCCCCTTCAATAGAATTACAGTGGAGATATTGGCCAACCTTGATCTGGGGCTTGGATGACATTCTCTCTTGTCCTAATTGAGGCAAAGGCATCAGGACTTTGTATCCTGTCTTGGTGAGACATTGCCTCCATTAGGGTGGTCTCATGAGGCCAAACTCAACTTCTAAGTAGGGTTCCTGTTGTGAGCAGTTCATGGCTGACATTCTTGGCAGCTGGAGCTGGGGGATTTCCCTGAGAGGGCATCTGGTTTGCATCTCACAATATACTTTTAAAATGAGAGCATGCTGATACAGATTCCAGAGGCCTAAAAGTCCCTATCAGTCATTTTGGGCTACTATAACAAAATACTTTAGACTAGGAAACTTAAGCAAGAAAAGTTTATTTCTTATAGATTTGGAGGTTAGGAAGTCTGAAATAAGTGTAGCAATATGACTGGGTTCTGGGAGGGCCCTCTTCCAGATTCATTGGTTGGCTATCTTCCTGTGTGCTCACATGGCATAGAGAAAGAAAAAGAAAGAAAGAGAGAGAGAGAGAGAGAGCACACCAAGCTCCCTCCTCTGTCACATCCTCTTATGCAGGCATTTTTTCCCATTCATGAGACACCTGCTTTTGTGATTGATCTGCTTCTCAAAGGCTGCATCTCCAAAATTCCATTACATTAGAAATTGGGATTTCAACATGTGAATTTGGGGACACAAAAATAGTCCCCAATTCCCTCTTCCTCCTTCTCAGCTTCTCAGTCAGTGTTCTATAGTGAGCCGTCCTGAAAGAGGTCAGTCTCTGGTTGAACCTGAGCACTTCTCTAATCTGCTCCACCAGTGTGAGTCCCTGTGATGGCCACTGTCAGTCACAATGGGACATTGACTGCTCTTTCTCACCCTTAGCTCTAACCCTACTTCTTGTTCCAGTTGAGCTTCCTAATCTCCTAGCATCAGGATGTTTACCACAGAAGGACCTCAGAAATCTGCTATGCATTCCTGTTTGTTTAGATGACAACTGAAGGGAATCAGTAAAGGTCACATAACAAGGATCAATGTGCATCTTCCCACAACTGAGGGAAATGAGAAAAGAAAGCAGGAAAAGCCTCTGTTGAGGATGTAAATTTGGACCTTTTAAAAGATCTGAATATTCAGAGGGACTGGGGAGGGATATAGCATAAGTACAACCTGGAAGCCCATATGTTATTTCCTGTTTCTCTTTTTACGCAGCTTGGTGGCTTATGCCCTAGCAGGGAGATGTTTAAAATATTTTTTATTATCCATATGGTTTGAATCAATTATTTCTTGATTGCCTGTGAGTCAGTTACAGCTGGAATGACCCTACATCATCTTTGCCTAGAACAATCCCTTTTTACCCAGGACTTGGATTAATTATTAAAACTCCATCCTTTTATTCTCTAAAGAGTAACATGGGTACCTGAGCTATGAGCAAATGGTACTTTTTTACATAAGTGCTTTTAGGCACGGCAGCTTAGCTAACTCTGCTTTCTCACACAATCCCTCCTATGTTTAGGTCCCAGAGGTCTCCTCCAAGCACTCCTCCCCTGTTTGAAACCAAAGTCAGGCCACATTTTCTGCTCTCCCTGGCACATGTGCTGAGTTCTGCTTAATGGAATATCTGCAGAGCTAAGGTCACCATTTCTAGGACTTGAGCATAAAACCTGCCCTAGTGTAAGTGCCACTGTCTTTCCTCAAGAGGATAATGAAGAACTAGAGAACCACAAGATGGAAGGAGCCTAGGTCTTTGAACAACTGCTGATGTTCACAAAAGCACACTGAATTAAAGAGAGCAAGAAACAACCTTTTCATTTTAAGGCACTGAAATTTGGAGTAAATTGCTAAAGCAATTTGGCTTCATGACTCACATATTCTCTCCCAGGTCCAAACCTGCAGTCTTCGACTGGCTTTCCTAGAAGCAGAGCCTGAGCGGGGACTCAGGTGCACATTGTTCATTGAGGAGGGACATTCAGAGGAAAGCAAATAAGGAAGTAAGATAAGAAATTCAGCAGACATGACCGCTCCTGGAGTCTAGACTTTGATTCACTAAAGCTCTGAAGCACCATTGAATTGTTCCCCTTGAGGCATGGGGAGTTCCTTCCTCCCCCCATATCAGTTAGTCATTTCCTATAAGATGTCTTATGGGTTGGGAGGAAGGGGGGAAACAAGAGATTGCTAGTGCTGAGTGTAATTCTCTTGCTGGGGGAGAGAGGTGTGGGTGAAAGCTCAAGACCATAGCAGCCAGCAGATAGCATCTGCCTGATGAAGAGACTCCGGGCAAAAAGTCACTGCTTCTTATTCATCTGCATTAAAAATGTTAATGTGAACTTAGGTAAATGTGGCTTAAATTTCCAACTTTTTCTCTAAAACCAAAATATTTGGGCTGAGAATTAAAGGAGGCTGAGAAGACTGGAAAGGGCAAGATGGCCAAATGCAGGTGACCAGCACTCACTTCCGCAACCGCAAAGAAACAGAATAAGAATGAAATGGCTGCATTTACAGGTGCATGGCGCTGGATCCCAGCAAGAGAGGGAGGGAAAACTTTTAAGGTCTTAGTAGTGGCAAAGAGAGTGAAACAAGGTACTGGGACAACCAGCACCCCATTTCCCTAGCCAGGGTAAATCTATACCACAGGGGAAAGAATAAAGGGGAGAGTCCCAGCAGGCAAATTATGGATATCAGACACAGGCAATCCTAGTGACAGGAAGAACAGAATTTTTATGCTCAGGGGAGCCTCTTAACATCTATATATTAGCTTTGCTCTACGGAAGGAACTTAGATTTTATTTTTCCCTTGCAATGCCCAAATCCCAAGATACTGTAATGTGAGCAACATATCAAGGGTGAAACTATTCTGCCCACACTGCTACCCTAATTGGCCCCAGTCTGTGGTCAGACAAAGCTTCTTGTGTAATTGACCCATCACTACCCTAACCTGACCGAACTGCATAATTAGCTGAGTTTCTGCTCTAGTCTGCTCAAATCACCTCTGTAATCGCCTGAGTCACCATCCTAGCTGGCATGAGTTGCTTAGTCAGCCAGTGCTGACTAGGCATTCATTCCCCCTGTCGCCATAGATGGTGCCTCATCATAAGATCACTTCTGGGCCCAAGGGTGTGATGCAGCTGCTGAGCAAACATTCACTATTCTCCATGTTTCTGATGCCACCACTTCCGTTACTGGATTGACCACACAGTGGTACTCTAACCCTACTCACTTCCAGGTCTATAGGATACCAAACAGACCTAACCAGAAAAGAGCCTCACTATGATATTCTAACCAAGCTGTCCAAAGTACGAGACAAAGAGGGTATTCCAGAAACTGCAAGAGAAAAGCACCAAGTTGTGTTTAAGATTACCCGCATTAGACTAACAGCAGATTTCTCAAGAAAGAAATATAACAACTTAACAGTCAGAAGGGAAGTGAAAAATGTATTCTAAATCCTGAAAGGCAATAACTTTCATCAGAACATGGAACATTCCTTAAAATGGCTATATATTAGACCACCAAATAATTCTTAACATTTCTAAAAAGAAGTGCTCATATTTTGTACTTTTTTGACCACAATGGAATAAATCTAGAAATTAAGAACAAAATAAAATTAGAAATTAAATACACAGATCACAGAATCAAAAAAAATCAAGAGAAAGGGAAAAAATTAAAGGGAAATTTAAAAATTTCTTCAAACAAATGAAAGTGGAAAGACAACATAACAAAATTGGGGGCTACAGCAAATGTGGTACTAAAAGGAAAGTTTATAGAAATGAATTTTTAAAATAGAAAAAACTTAGATTAATCACCAGACAATACATCTCAAGGACTTAGAAAAGCAAGAACAAACTAGAACTGAAATTAGTGTTATGGTTTACATTAGGTATCCTTCAAAAGCTTATGCGTGAGATAATGCAAGAAAGTTAAGAGGTGAAATGATTGGGTTATGAGAGCTTTAGCCCAATCAGTGAATTAACCACCTGATGGGGATTCACAGAGTGGTTACTGAAGGTGGGTAGACTGTGGCAGGAGAAAGTAGGTTCCTGGGGGAGTCCTTTGGTTATAATTTTTTTGTTTCTGATGATTGGAGTTTTTCTCTGCTTCCTGACAATGCCCTGAGCCACTTTCCTCCACCACTCTTCCACCATGATGTTCTGCCTCAACTCAAGCCCTACGTAATGGAGCCTTCCTTCTATGGACTGAGATCTCTAAAACTGTGAGCCCCCAAATAAATCTTCCCTCTTCTATATTGTCCTTGTCAGGTCTTTTAGTCACAGCAACAAAAAAGCTGACTAAGACAATTAGTAAAAAGAAAGATCAAAGACTTGAGCAGAAATAAACAAAATAGAGACTAAAAAAATACAAAAAAATCAATGAAATGAAGAGTTGATTCTTTGAAATGATAAACAAAATCAAAACACTTTTAGCTTGACTAAGCAAGGAGATAGTGAGAAGAAAGAGGACCCAAATGAATAAAATCAGAGTTGAAAAAGGAGACATACAACCAATATCATAGAAAAGCAAAGGAAGATTAGGGAATATTATAAGCAATACACTAAAATTTTCTAGTATCTAGGAGAAATGCATACATTTGTGAACTCACATGGCCTACTAAAAGTGAACAATGAGGATATAAAAACATTAATAGACCAACAAAAAGTAATGATTGAATTAGTAGTAAAAAAAAAATCTTCCTAGCAAATTAAAGCCCTAGACTGGATAGCTTCACTCCTGAACTTTGCAAAACTTCTAAAGAACTAATGTCAATCCTTCTGAAAGTATTCCAAAAATTTGAAAGGGAATGAACTCTTTCAAACTCATTCTATAAGACGAGAATTACCCTGATACCAAAAACGAACATGGATATACACACTTAAAAAAAATCTCATGAACGAAGAAGCAAAAAAACTTTTAAAGAATTTTAGCAAATTGAATATAACAACACATAGAAAACATTGTTTACCACAATCCAATTGGATTTCTCCCGAAGATGCAAGAATAGTTTAACATACAAATCAATGAACACAGTATAATAGAATGAAGGATATTATGGCTTAGATACTAAGTGTCCCTCAAAAGCTCATAGGTGAGACAATTCAGGAAAGCTTAGAAGTGAAATGATTGAGTTATGAGAGCCTAAACCCAATCAGTGAATTAATCCCCTGACAGGGATTAACTGGGTGGTAACTGTAGTAGGGAGTGGCTGGAGGAGGTGGGTCACTGTAGGCATGCCTTTGGGGTATACATTTGGTGAGTTGATCTTAGTCAGTTTCCTGATCATCATGTCCAGAGTCATTTTCCTCCACCATATACTCCTGCTGTGGTGTTCTGCCTCACCTTGAACCTCAAGTAATGGAGTTGACTCTCTATGGACTGAGACCTCTGAAACCTAGAGCCCCAGGATAAGCTTTTCTTCCTCTAATTGCTCTTGTCAGGTCCTTTGGTCACAGCAGCGAAAAAGCTCACTAAAATAAAGGATAAAAATTGAAAAATTGTATTATCTTCTCAATAGATTCAGTAAAAGCATATGATAAAATTCAACATTCTTTCATGATTAAAAACCTGAAAAAATTAGGTGGGTATCAAAGGATAATTACTTCAACATGATAAAGGCTACACATGACAACACTCAGCCAACATCATACTAAATGAAAAAGTGAATAGAGATTCCTTCAAGATCTGGAACAAGACAGAGTATGTCTGCTTTTACCATTTTTATTCAATATAGTACTGGATGATTTAGCCAGAGAAATTAGGCAAGAGAAAGAAATAAAGGGCATACAAATCGTAAAAGAGGAAATCAAATTATCCCTTTTTGCAGATGATATTATTTTGTATATTCCATGGAACCGAAAGACTCTATCAAAATGCTATTAGAACTGATAAGAAAGTTCAATAAAGTTTCAGGATATAAAATCAACATACAAAAAATCAGTAACATTTTTATGTACCAGTATGACCTTGCTGAGAAAAAGATATTCATGATAGCAGTCATCTTCACAATAGCAGCAAATACATTTAAATGCCTTGAAATAAATTTAACCAGGGAAATGCAAGAACTCTGCAATAAAAATTATAGACGACTGATAAAGGAAATTGAAGAAGACACAAAAAATATTCATAGGGGCTGCAGTGATGGCTAGCAGTTTCGGCGCTTGCCTGGCAAGCACGAGGACCCAGGTTAAAACCCCAGCACCACGTACACAACTGAGTGTTGGAGCAACTAAGGCCATGTGAAAAACTAAATAAAATTGTTTCTCTCTTTCTCTGTCTCTCTCTCTTTACTTAAAAAAAATATATATTCATAGGTTGGAGGAATTCACATTGTAAAAGCATTCACACTACCAAAAACAATATACAGATTCAATGCAATCCCTATCAAAATATAGGTGACGTTCTTCACAAAACTAGAAAAAAAATCCTAAAATCCATGTAGAAACACACAACATTGAATAGCCAAAGTAATTGTGAACAGAAAAGAACAATATTAGAAGCATCAAAATATTTGATTTCAAGATACCCTACAGAGACATATTAACCCAAACAGCCTGGTACTTACAGGTATAAAAGAAAGACATATGGACTAATGAAATAGCACAGAAATCTCAGAAATAAATCATACATTTGCAGCTACCTGATTCTCAGAGAAGGAACCAAACACATGTTGGAGAAAGGGCAGCCTCTTTAATAAATAGTGCTAGAAAAGCTGGATATCCACTTGAAGAAGATTGAAATTTGACCCTTCTCACCTTGTACAAAAATCAATCAATGATCTACATGTAAGAGCAGAGTCTGAAACTACTAGAAGAAAATATAGGGAGACACTTTAAGACATCTGGATATGCACAGTAAATGAAACAACAGAGTAAGAATGGAAAAAATAGCTGACAAAGGATTAGCATCTATAGTATATAAAGAACTCAAAAACTAAAAAAAAAAATGTAACAACGGAAGAACAGGTAATCCAATTTTAAAATGAGGGTCTGTGTTCATAGCTCTGTGGTACAAAAAAAAAAACTAAAACACACACAAAGGGCAGAATGAATGAACTAAATAGACATTTTTCAAAAAAAGAAATATAATTGCAAAGAAATATATAAAGATGCCCAATGTAATTAGCAACCAGGTAAATTCGGGTCAAAAGTATGATGAGATACCCTGTCACCCCAGATAGAATGGCCATTATCAAAACAGATAAATACTAAAAGCTGGCAAGAATGTGGGGATGAAAATCTCTTCTAAATCAGCAATGATGTCAATTAGCACAGACATTATGGAGAACTCTGTGGACATTCTTCAAAAAGTAAAAATGAAGAGATACCTACATTCCCATTTTTATTGTAGTACTATTCTCAGTGGCTAATATATAGAATCAACACAGCTCCCCATAAGTTGGATAAAGAAAATATGATATATACTCACAAATATTATTCAGTCATAAGGAGAATGAAATCCTCTTATTTATAGCAAAATAAATGGAACTAGAGGATAAGTGAAATGTGCGGAACACAGCAAGATAAATGCTATATGTTCTCTTTCATGTGTGGAAGATCAAAAATTCAATCTGAATATAGAGTAGTGGTAATTAGAGATTGGGAAGGTGGTGGGAGGTGGATAAAGGCAGGCTGGATAATGGACAGCAGATCACAGGAGGAGTAAGTTCTGGTTGTCCACACCACAAAGGGGTGGCTATAGTTCACAATAACCCTCCATATATTTTATAAAGATCTAGAAGAAAGGAACTCAAAGGTTCCAAACAAAGAAATAATAAGGAGAGGGAAATGCTAATTACTCTGATCAGACCAAGGCACATTGGATGTACATGTTGAAATAGGACACTGAACCCCACTAATATGTATCATTAATAATGTTAATAAGTCTGTGTGTTTGTGTGTATGTGTGTGTGTGTGTGTGTGTGTGTGTGTGTGTAAAGAAAGCTGCTGAGGAGACTTAAAGGGATGAATTTTTAAATGAATCAATAGCGCTCTTGATTATAAGCATCTAAAATAATTCTAATTGACTTAGCAGAAGAGATATTTATTAGCAAAGGGAATTACTATAGTTTGACCAGAATTTATTCCCTCTGAAACTCATATTGAAATTTGATAGCCACATTGTTAGTGTTGGGAAGTGGGGTATTTGAGAGTTGATTATGTCATGAAGAGTTATTAATGCCTTTTTCACAAGGATTGATTAATTCTTGTGATAGCTAGTGAATTTTTGCTCTCGTGGGACTGGATTAGCTATCGCAAGATCAGGTTGTTATGAAGCAAGGCTACCACTTGTCTTTTGTCTTTTCTGCACATTCCTGCTTATCCTTTTGTTTATCTACCACATTATGATGTAGCAAAAGGCCCTCAATGAATATAGCTGCCAAATCAAGGACTCCCAGCCTCCAGAACCATGAATTTGATACACATCTTTCCTTTATAAATTAGCCAGTCTATTGTGTTTTGTTATAGCACCAGAGAAAGAGACTAAGAAGAGGAACTTATTAGAGGGAGTAATTTTATTACAAAGTAGCTATAAGAACTGCTGAGAAACCTGGAAAATGTAATTTAGAAAAATGGTAGGAATGAAGGAAAGGGGCAGAAAGAAATAAACCAAATTCAAAACATCTAAACAGGATGCAATTCATAGCACCGTGAGCACGGAACACCTTATAACTATCATTTCCTACACAACCTTTCACTTAATATAAGTGGAAAATGCTTTTTTCAGCATTCTATTCATTAAAATTTTTGACTGAACAAGAAAGAGATACATTCTCAGGGGAAAAAAATGAGTTGAAGAGTTATCCATGGAGCTAGGTAGGTTAGGTCGGATTCTCTGCTCAAATGCATGAGCACCTCTGCCTGTATTCACTCCCACCATCATAACTTTGTGTTTGACCCTTGATGACTTCAGAGCATAAGCAGACCCTCTAAAAATGGAAATGCAGTGAAAAAATTTTTTCCCTTAACACTTTAATTTTCAGCTAGCACCATACATATGAAGTTTGCAGAAGACAAAGCAATGACGACTTGAGCTATCATATATTCAGAGGTAAAAAGAAATTCTGGTGGAAGAAGAAGTACACTCAAGAGTTTTGGGGATTTATTTATTTATTTATGCATATATGTTTGTATTTTATATATGTATTTTGTTACAGGGGATTGAACCCAGGGACACTTAACCACTGAGACACACCGATCCCTTTATTTTATGTATTTTTAAAATTTTGAGACAGGGTCTTACCAGGTTGCTTAGGGCCTT
Source organism: Aplodontia rufa (assembly GCA_004027875.1). Taxonomy (NCBI): domain Eukaryota; kingdom Metazoa; phylum Chordata; class Mammalia; order Rodentia; family Aplodontiidae; genus Aplodontia; species Aplodontia rufa. The sequence continues at coordinate 17,563 of PVKS010000524.1, forward strand.
GCCAAGTTGCTGAGGCTGTGATCCTCCTTCTTTACCCTTCTGAATGAATGCCTAGGATTACAGGCATGTGCCACCACACAGGGATCAAGAGATTTTATTTTTTTAGCATTCACTGACCATGCTTGTTTTCCCTGCTTGAGCTTGTATTGCCTCCAAACTAGACACAAACACAAAGAGCTCACATTTCAGTAGTAATAGCACATTATCCCTCTATCCATCCAGCATAGCAGTTAACTGGGTCCTTCTTTTGATACCAGTAGAAACTTCATATTTGCTTAGGTTTTTCACTACCTGGAAATTCAGCTGATGGGTTTTTTTTTTATGCTTACAGATTTTATACAAATTAAATTATAATGGATGTGACAGATTGACCTCCTTTTACCCAGGACCTTTGTAAGACTATTTTCAAGCCTCTCCTATTAAGATATGAATTCCATTCTCCTCCTCTTGAATCTTGCAGACTCTGAGATTTTATTTGAGCAATAGAATGTGGCAGAATTGATAACATGTCAGTTCTGACTTTTGGCCTTAAAGATTTTCAGCCTCTGCTGTTTCCTGAACTCTATCATGCCCAGTCTACTGGATGATAAGATACATTTGGAGCTTAACTCAACAATCCAAGTGAAGACCATTTTGACATAACCGCCAGTCAATCTGGCTGCTAGCCATAGACAAATAAGCAGTCCAAGTCAAGACCAGAAGAATCACCCAGCTGAACCTAGCCAACCTGCAGAGTTATGAGTTAATAAATGGTTATTGTTTTAAAAGCCACTTAAGGGTTGGAGTGGTGGCTTGGTGGTTACAGTGCTGGCCCATCATGCGTGAGTATGTGAGTTCAAACCCCAGCACCATGTACAGAACAGTCTCAGAGCAAAGAAAGCACATGAAAAACTAAATAAAATTGTGTCTCTCTTTTTCTCTCTCACTTCCTTCTCCCTTAAAAAAAAAAAGCCACTTAAGCAAAGTATCTTGTTGAGCCATAATGAGTAACCACCATAGACACTGAATTAGATCTTTCCAC
>PVKS010000524.1:18683-189108 GCA_004027875.1 Aplodontia rufa
GAGGAGGAGGAGGAGGAGGAGGAGGAGGAGGAGGAGGAGAAGAAAAGAAAGAAAGAAAAAAGGCTTTACCATTCGCTGATTGCATAATTAAAACAGAAATCTTTCATCTGTAGCCAGAGGTGAGGCAGGTAAAATTAAACATAAACTGTCATGGAAATAATTAACAGACTTTTATATTAAAAGTTGTCTTTTCATAATTAGTTAACACTTGCTATTGTTCTAAATAGACTTGTTGTTAACCTTTGATACTGTGCCGTTGCAGTCCTTTCGTGCTCTCAACAAAATTTTAATTATGCCTCGGGGAAAGTGATAAAGTTATCTATTCATTAGTTTATTAAGTGCCTATTCCATATAAGGTGCGCCTTCAACTGAGGCAGAAAAGGATGGTCCCAGTTCTCAACCATGTGATGATACAGGAGGGGAGATAAGTGTTCCAACATAATACTTGATTATTGAGTTTTAGTTAATTGGATGAGAAAAAAAGAAGCTTTCTGAAAGAGTTGGCATCTTATATACCTAAAGATGAAGTAAAATAGCTGATGGGGAATCTTCTGAAATGTACTATCACAATAGGTTAGGTTCTACAACTCTCAGCAAGAGAATGTCGCCAGTGTTGGCTTCTTAACCCATATTCTTCCCCTCACAGGTCTAATCAGTTTCCATAAGCAGTAAACTTCTTAGAGTCACAGACTACATTGGCAGAGAAATACTGTGGAAACACCGATTGATCTCAGTGTAAAAGAGCTTCTTCAAGAAGACCAGGAATTTGCTTTTCTTTTTTCTTTCTTTAAGAGAGAAGGACAGTGAGAGAGAGAAACAGAGAGAATCGATTTTTTTTTTTAAAGAGAGAAGGACACTGAGAGAGACAGAGAAAGAGAGAAATAACTTTATTTTTTTTTCACATGGCCTTAGTTGCTCCAACACTCAGTTGTGTACGTGGTGCTGGGGTTTGAACCCGGTTCCTCGTGCTTGCCAGGCAAGCGCTGAAACCGCTGAGCCACCGCTCCAGCCCGAGAGAATCAATTTTTATTGAGTTTTTCACATGGCTTTTGTTGCTCCGATGTTTAGTTGTGTATGTGGGTGCTGGAGTTTGAACCCGTGTATTGCGCATACCAGGCAAGCGCTGTAACCACCAAGCCATGGCTTCAGCCCCAGGAATTTGCTTTTCTACTATCCCAGTTATCTCAAGTCACAAACGATCCACAGGTGCTTGCTATGGATTTCCTTGATTACCTCTACAGGGCCATTAATTTCTTCCTATGATGAACATTTTGAAAATGTTAAGAATTTGGAACTATAGCACCACTATGGCTGTAAGAAGGTATTTGATTGGGGTTTAGCTGGAGGTACGAGAATTAATTTTGGATAATGGACAACGCTTCCTTCTTCAGTAAGAGACCAGAAGTACCTGGAGAGACTTTCACCAGCTCCTACCTGCCTGCCTTGCTTCTTGATCATGTGGATGAAGGACCATGCCTCTACGTAAATCACACCCCTCCCTTTCTGCATGGAACCCAGGCTTCTCACCATCCAATGCCATTGATCTAACATTTCCACCCTCTCTTTGTATCATCACTTTTTCTTGCCCTAATGTATCCTATGACACATTCCCCATCTATAAAGAAAATGATTCTCCTTTAATTCCCCATCACTCTCTAGGAAAGAAACAAATAAATATTCACTCTTTCATAGTACTCTTTGAATTAGTAGTCTGTGCTCACAGTCAACCAATTTCTCTTGTTCCATTCTCTATTGAATTTATTCTGACCAAGTCTATGCCCTCTCATTCAAACTAAACTCTTCTCACAAGATCATCAATGAATTCCATGTTGTTTAACCTGTTTTCCATCCTTATCTCCTACTTGACTTGTCAGCAGCATGGGACAAAGTTGGAAACTCCTGCTCTTTTAGAGCATTTCTTCACTGGATTCCTATCACATTACACTCTCCTCTTTCTCTTCTGTACTCTAACCATTTATTCAAGCTCTCTATTGCTGGTGCTTCACCATCTTCTTGGATATAGAAATTAGAAGTGTGCCAGGGTTCAGGCTTTGACTTTTATCACTCTTTTATCTAAATTCAGCTCTTTGGTGATCTCATCCAGTCACCTGCTTTTAAATGGCTTCAGGCTACATAAAAGCATACAGTAATGCTATGACTTTTGAATTTACAGTCTAGACCTCTCCACCTGTCTGACCTGTTTGACAGCCTACTTGACAATTCCACTAGAATAACTAATATGCACCTTAAAAATCACAGGTCTTGGACTGAATTCTGGATCTGCCTTTCTCTCATGCTCTTTGCAGAATCTTAAAAATTGCAACTCTTTATTTCCAGTTGATGGTACTAAAATCCTTGCCATCAGTCCTAACACTACTCTTCCCCAAATTGCAGATTTGATCTCTTAGTGAACATGATTATCTCAATTTCAAAGTATTTCCCCCAAAAAAACAGTTCAATGATTTACCACCATACCTCTTCTGCAAGCCTTTTCTAAGCCTTCTAAACTTCTGAAATTCCAACCAGTATACTCACCAATATTCTTCTTAACCCCTTTCCCTACTTTTTAACTATAAAGTTCATCTACAATTTTATGTTTTATTTATTAATGATTTTTCTATAGAATAGAAACTATCACACAGGTAAAGATTTCAGTCCGATCACTGATTGTGTTGACTGCAACCTCACCTCTGTCTGAATCTCTGCCCTTTGTCATAGGCTTTGAAGTTTGTTCTGAGAGGCAAATTGTACATCTCTGCCTGTGTTGCTGATAGGCTTGGCCATCAGACTTGCTTTGCTCAGTGGAATTCAAGCATATGTGACCATGTAGAGGTTCCAGGCTTCAGCTTTAAGAGACATTGAACATTTCCACTTGCCTCTCTTATATTGCTACCATTTCCCTGAGAATCACAGGCCTTGTATAGCCACTGATCACAGGAGGATCTGGACTGGCTACATGTTATACACCAGTACAGTCTTCACAACTTATAGCTTGGAGACTTGCTTATCTGAGCCTAACCTGGATCAGTTAGACCCCAGTCCCCACATACATGCACAAAAGAAATAGACACTGACTTTGTATGTATGAAATTCTGTGATTTTAATGCAATGATAGACCCTGGCACATAAGAAGTAACAAACAAATAGATGGTGGATAAAACATGGGGTGAAATAAGTACAAATCATGGTATCTCTGGGAGCCATTAGTAGTTACCAAATATTCCTGTCTGCATTTTCCAGGAGAGAGGATAGAGCTTCATGGATAGTTCTAACCAAGAAGTGATGAGCTAAAGTCACCTCCAGATTGGAATATTTAATTGTAAGACATTCTAGAGCTCTGTTTTCCCCTTTGGCATGATGAGAGCAATTATCACAATGGTGACTGCTCCAGCAATCAGCAGAACTTGTAGGAGAAATAAATTATTGGTACTTTAAACCACTGACATTTGAAGTTGTTTTTATTATTGTCACATAACCTAACTTATACACTCTCATCTATAAATCTATATACAAATGAGACTTGTGTTTATTGTCATCTTAAATAATTATAAGTGGGATGGGGCTGTATTTTCCTTATTTTCTTGTGTTATGATACTGGAGGTGCCTAAGAAGTGTTTACACTGAAGAACTTGTGTCAAGGTCTGGACATATCTATATTATCTGTGTGACATTAGATAAATCATTAAATTATTTTGATCCTGTTTCCTTGTTTAACAAATAGGAATAGTAATATACTTTTCTGACAGTTATTATTTTTTTATTAAGAATATATAGAGATACAAATGAGAGGGAAACATTATCAGACCATCAATAATCAAAGTATATATACATAGTTATCCAGGGGTAATGCCAAAACATGGATGATCACCTTGAGTTTCACCTGTTGCAGTTACCCTCAGGAGAACTCTTGCATAAAATGGGTATCTCGTGGAGGAATAACCTCTGCTTCTGAGATGGTTCACCTATATTCCCACTCTCCAGTATCCTAGGAGATCTTCAAATACCATCCCCCACCCCCTCCTCCTCCCTACGCCTCCAGTATCCTAGGGTACCATCCCCCTATTATGCTGACAATCATACAGTTTGAGGATATTATTAGTTTAGCCGTTTAACCTACTGCTTCCCCATGTATTCTAGCTTCCACATATGAGAGAAACCATTCGGCCCTTGAGTCTCTGAGATTGGGATACTTCACTGAGCATAATTCTTTCCATCTCCGTCTGACAGTTATTATTAGTATTTATTCATATACATGGAGTTTGTTGAGCTCATACTTAGCTTAGATCTTGAGCTCAAAGATCTGGATGTCTAGGAGGAGATAAGCTATAGGACCATACCTTTACATTACAAGGCTCTGCATGTGGTGAATACCAGGAAAGCCTCAGATGCTGCAAAAAGAGAGGTAACATCTGCTAGGGGATCAGGAAGACACTATACATGACTCAACAACAACTCTCTGGGATAGAAAATCAGGTATTGTAAAATGGAGCCCAGTTTCTAAGCTGACTTTATTAGTAGTATCTAACTCTGGACTTTTAAACTACTGCCTGTAACCTTTCTGTTAGCTTTTTGTTTCTTATTTAGAAGCAACAGATCCTTTAAACCTAAGTTTTTCTGTGCTCAATAGCACTTTGGCCCTAGAAAAGTGACATAGTGATCTTTACTTTTCTTTCTTTCATTTCTTTCCTTTTTCTTTTCGGTGCTGAGGAAGGAACCCAGAGCCTTGGATATGCTGGGCAAGTGCTCTAACACTGATCTTCACATTTTTACAGAAACTTTTCAGGCCATTACGCCTCTTTCCATCTCTGATCAAGGACGTTAAAACTTTCATTTATTGATTCTGTTATTATTTGAACACCAATCAGTTCACCCAATAAGTTGTATATTCCATAAATATAACTCAGTAGCAAAGAGCACAATGTCTAACCTCAATATACAGTTAGTAAACAAATGAATAGAAGAATGGCAAGTCACCCATCTTTACCATGTTACTCCACCCAGGTCAACATTAATGTTAGGTTAAAAATATTTGTTGACCCTGAATGCCTAGTAAGGAAAATGATCAAAATAACACAATTTACCTCAAGCATAACCCAAACTTTTCTACTCAGAAGATTTTATGTTTTAAAAGAGGATTTGTAAAGGGAAAGTTATTTAAGCCAAAAGAGAGAGTAGTGGGGGAATTTCTGACAAGAGGTTTTTAGTAAAAAGAGACAGGCAATTATTTTGAGACATTTTCACATGCATTATCATGCTGCTCTTCAAATTGCACCATCTGTGTACTTGTTTACTCACAAAGTCGACCAGGATTAAAAGATGAGAGGAGCAAAGGAGAATTTGGGAAAAAAAATACATAGTTTTACCTAAATCAGGATAATTTTAATTAATTCAGCCCTTATAAAAAGTGAGCAACTAATTGAATTAAAGTGTATCCCAGAAGTTATAATAACTACCTTTTGAAATGTAAATGCTTGGATGCATGAAGAACAATTAAAGAAGTGATTCAGAAAAAGAGGCCTGACTGTATTCTCAGGTAGCCAAATATTTTAGGTTGTGCTTTTCATGTCGTTCTATTTGGAAATACTTCACCATAATGTGATACAGCAGAATAACTTAGGCAAAAACATTTTTTTAAAGCAAGAATGAACTGTAGAACACTGTGTGCTTGGATATAAAATTTGAATCATAAGACTCAAGAAGCAATTCTTCATCATAAATGGGAATGCTGTAAAGAGTAAAAGTGTAAGAAGTTTGTAAAGAGTGGGTTTCCATCTGAATGTTGGGATGTTAAACCAAATTATATAAATACTTAGTTTGGATTGGAAACCAGCTCATTTAGCACTATGTCAATGGCTCTAAAAACTGCATGTTTCTTATTTTATATATCTCATCTGCTCAATTTGCTTTTAATTTACTGTGTTAGTAGTGTGACCTCATTTCAAGGAGATGAAGAAAACCTCAGATTCATTCAGAAGCAATAATTATGGATTGCAGGAGGATAACATAATGAGAAGATCCCGTTTGCATAAAATTGCTACTTGAGCGTTGGATGCCAGTACTGGCTTTATGAAGGTTTGACACATCTGCCAGATTTAGCTTTGGCTCCAATGGGAAACTAAAATTTAATGTGAGTGCTGACGATGTTGAAGTCTGCAGTGCATAGGAATGGGAGTCGCAGCTGATGTAACCAGTTATCTCCATATAATATCATTATCATGGACCTGCCAGCTTGCTCAGCATTTATGAAAATTATCCCATTTCCCTCTTAAAACAACCCTCTGAAGGCAGTATTGTTATTATCATTTCCATTTGACAGGTGGAAAAAGGATCTTGCCCAAGGTTATGCAATTAGACAGTGGCAGAACCAAAACCAATATACCCGAGTACAGAGCCCAAACTCACAATCTTATTATCAGAGTGCATTTTCTACACTTTAGCCATCTATTTATCCAACAATCCACTCATCCCTCTCATCCCCATCACTTCTCGTCTTTCTTCATCTATCCATCTATGTGTGCTCTTTCTCTGTATTTGCCATATCTTCCTGTTTTTCTCATTTTTTCTTTTCTTGCATATTTCTCTGTCTCAATCCTTTGTCTGTTTTATTCTCTCTTTCTCAATGGTTCAGTCTTTGAATTCATACAATTATTTATGTGTCTTCTACTCATTTATATATCCATTTATACATGGATTTGTCTGGATTTATTTATCTATCCATTCATCCTTCTACTCATCCATGCTTTTCTATATCTCTATATCCCACTTTTAATCTGTTTTATGCTTTCTAATTTTCTCTCTGGGTTTCCCCCCCTTATTTCTGGCTCTTTTCTCTCTCATCTTCTTCCCCTCTTTCTCCTTCCTCACCCTCTCCCAATTCTCTCCTCTTTGTCTTTTTCTTTGCATCTCTCTCCGTCTCTGCCTCTCTGACTCTTTCTCCTTGTTTCCAAAGTTGCTGCTAATCCAGATATTCTCAGCATGTCCTTCAATTCTCTGCAATAAAACATCCATTTCTGGATTGACTAAAGGTCAACCCTATCATTATTTGATGAAAGGCAATGTATTGAAAGAAAACTTTACATAACTCTCTTGCATTTCTGCATTAATTTCCCTTTGTTCCAGACTATCATTTCAAAGAAATTTATAAACTGAGCAGCTTTAGAAGACAAAGATAGTGTCCCCATCTTAAGTCAAGGGCAGATGTGCTGACATCATTGCAAGACATCATTCCCTTCTAGAGGAAAGGGCAGGTACCCTTACCATACAGTATGACAAAGATGATTTCTCCCTTTGAGCAAATGAAGGGCTTACCTAGCCAATATGCGTGTTTCAGTTTCCTTTAAATCAAAATTTCTTTTCAGTAATGCAACCTACTACATGGATGGGCATCCATCTGGATCCTTCTGTACAGTTTCTACTGAACTTGAGTGTAAGGAAAACAGACACAAATAGGCTGATGCTCATGCTGCTTGCTGTGCCCTCAGTAGTGAAATCCTTTGTCTCATACAGAGTCTCCTATATCTTGCTGGCATCCATGAGTTGGTGGCAGACCAGTTCATTGAATTGGAAGTAGAGTGAAATCTCAGCCACCGTACAGTTCTTGACTCAAAGCTGTACCTTTGTTGCTCTGTCTAACAGCAGCATGATGCCATCAAAAGTTACTTATTAAAAATTATTCATAAAATGTTATTTATATCTTGAATAAGGTAATATTTCAGCCAAATTTTTTCTAGCCCCCTTTTGTCCACTGGAAAATGGCATCTATTTCAGCAGCAAACTCAGCTTCTATTCCATGCACTTTCCAAGACTTAATTTGGTGAAGTGGCTTGTCACTTGGGTGTGACTGAGATATTCAAGCTCCGTTGCATTTCTAGAGCCAGTGCAATAGAAGGGTTCGTGTGTTGGTGTACCCTGTAGGGGCTGGATCCAGGGGAATAGGACTATATCAGAGCCCTTGGAGCCTCCTTAGCTCACATCCTCTTACCTCTGACCCCATGTGTGGCAGCAGCAGGCGGGTGCATAAATGCTCAGACTTTCTTCACACCCCTATATCTCATCTCATTGGTCCCTATTCCCTGCCCTTTTTATTTTTCTTATCCTGAAAAGGAAGCAATAGCACACTCATAAAGCACAAATAAACTTCCTCAAAGGACAAAGACAAATTTTAAACATGGAGGAATAAATAATCTTTTCCCTCTACTGGGAAGTGGAAATTTCAGAGAAACACTTATAAACTGTTTAGGAAGTTCTAGAAAGGATCCAATCCAAGTTTCCACACCAGTGTCCTCAATAAATAGCACCCTCTTAACTTTTCTTCCTTTCCTCAATCTCTCACATCCTACGCACTTAATCTCTGGAATAACTTTGCAGATAAGCCACCAGGACATAAGTCTTTGCCTCAGAGTCAATTTGCGGTGGAAATGCCAGGTAGTCCAATGTGAGATAGAAATACCAAGGCCTCTGGAATCAGACAGACTGGGGTCTGCAGAATAATGGCTGCCACTTCTACCTAGGAGTTCTTGAACAAATTAACTTAACCTCTCTGAGCTTGCATTTTTTAAATTTAATATGGAAAAATAATGCTTACTTTGCATAGTGACATGGAGAATATTGATTATGAATAAAAAGCTTTCAGTCCTTAGCATAGAGTCTTTCACTTCACTACCTAACAAATAGCAGCAATTATGTTACAGCCCAAGCAGATCCCAGGGGCACCCTGGAAACTTGAGTTGTAGAAACTGTGATGTTCTGACATCGGTGACTGTCTGGGGACTACTAAGCTTTAGAACGTAATCATTTTAAGGTCCCAAAGCCATATCAATTATTTATAAATTACTGTTTATAGAAACTGTTGCATCATAAATAGCTTCTGGATTGTATGAATGTATCTATGCATATGTAGAAAGATAATAAATTTGAAGCATTAAGCCATTTTTTATTGATTCTTTCTACCCTTGGAATTTCATCTGTCTAGTCATCTAGTCATTATGTACTTGAGGACTCAAGGAAGGAATGATACAGCAATCTAAGCAACATAAAGCTAAGTAACTATCTCAAGTTGAGATAGCTGGTGGAGGATTGAAGCAAAGGTGGGATCCAGGCAGCTTTCCTGTCATCACTCTTTCTTCATCTCCAAAATTGACTCATGTCTTTCTGTGTTGATCCTCTCTCATCCTGTCTTTTCTGAGAGTCTCTGCTTTTTATCATTTCTATTTCATTTTTTTCATTTCTAGGCTTTTTAACAAGAAACTTGGTTCGAGCTAATTGTATCAAACCTCTCATCCTTAAAAGAAGAAAAAGCAAACTAAAGAATTAGAATCTTAAACTTTCAACTGCTACCTTATATTTTCATCTCATCTCTTCTTGTTCTCTTCCCCCTCCAAATGTCTCAAAATAGACTTTAATAACTAGCTCCCCAGTCTTGCCTGTCCTTCTGGGTGCTTCCTTATGTTTCTACATCTCTTTGTCACCTCTAAAGTGGTGATGGATGGAGGTTTAAATTAATCTTTCTCCTTTGTCGCTCAAATTTACCCTCCTACTCTTAACCCTTGTTTCTTAAAATACTTTATTTTGTGAGTTATAATATTGTGCATTCCAGCTGCTTTTTCTGTATTTCTTACCAATTCTTCTGGGCCTTATTCATTTATCTTTCCACTCACTCATCTCTAAAATTCAATCTTTGTATTAGTTTTGTAGGGCTGCAATAACAAAGTATCACAAATTGGGTGGCTGAAAACAACAAATTTTTATTCTCACACAGTTGTGGAGAAAAAAATTCTGAAATCAAGGTATCAGAGGAGCCAGGTGCCTTATCAAACTGTGGTAGAATCCATAGGAAAAGCCCCCAACCCATGCAAGGCAAGAGTTGGTAGATAAATGGTTTAGTCTCCTAACTTCTCCATAGGGCAATGATCAGAAGATAGCCAACAGATTAGTCGCTCAGTGGAAATTAGGGTAATGCCAAGCCATATTGGGGCCTGGAACAAAAGCAAATATGTTTGCTCCTATATAGTTGTTTTTATGTATATTTAAATGTTTAATAGTTTTCATGAAAATGTTATTGAGTTTGCATCTATGAAAACCAGTAAAGCAAGAATATAATTAATTCTTTTTGATATAACTAATATGCCTAAATTTAAATTTGATATTTAATATGCTCACTTTTTAATTTTACAATATTCTTTTAGTTACTTAAATGTTCTAAAAGAATAACCACATAAAATACAAATATATTTTTACATAGCTTTTCTTTTGCCTCAGGCTCAGATATGGCCCACAAGAGCACTGTGAGAGCCTGTCTTTATTTAAAATCTTGAAATTTTGTTTATTGTGGATTTTTTGTGCTGACTTTGATGTTCTAAAATATATTTCCTGGGCATGTGTGGTTTGTGTTGATTACTGACACGCCCCTAAATTCTGCATTCTAAGAGGTTATTCCTCACCTCAATCTCATTCTGATCCTGAGGAAGTCTGCTCACTTTACTCCCTTTATTGGATTTTCTCCCTGCCCTTCCTCACTCTGCTCCTTTCACCCTGCTTCCTGGGATAGTTTTCCAAATATACTAATTAAACTACTTGTCTTAGGATCTTCTTTTAAGAGAATCCAAAGTAATTCATGATGTTTGACACTGGAATAATTGATTATTCCAGAAACACAACCACTACTGTCTCTCAAACCTATGCATAGCCTATTCAGGGTGTTTCCTACTCCTACCTTGATATCCTATAATAGCATATGAGATACCTTTATTAAAATGAATTGCAAAATTATGAACAGGAAACAATGGGATTACATTTGGTTTTTGTCTCCAGTTCTTGGAATCAATTTCTTTAAACTCAAAATTTCTTAAAAAGATAGTAGTGCCCATTTTTTCATAAACAGCTCTTTTGCATCACATCTGAGATTTTGCTAATTATGTGCTTTAAGATGTGGCCCCTAGATAGTCTCTGAATGGGACTGATCACCAGAAAAACCAAGGGATTATAGGTTTGGAATACATATTTGTATGTACCAACATCTGGGATGGGAATGGGGGCTGGAGATTAAACTCCATAAAAACTCAAACACTGGGAATTGATGACCTTCTAGAAAGTAGGTGAATGCATCCACCCCCAGCTCCATGGGGACATAATCTCTTGCACTTAAAACCACTCCAGGCCTTGCGCTATGTGCTTCTTCACCTGACTGTTCATTTGTAACATTTATAACACCCTTCATAATAAACCAGTAAACTTAAGTGAGGTGTTGACCTGAGTACTATGAGCCTTTATTGCAAACTATCAAAACTAATGAGGGGCTTGTGGGGATCTCCAACTTGTAGAATAGTTGGACAGAAGTCTGGACAACCTAGGGATCCACTGTTCATGATGGACATCTGAAATTGGGGGCAGTCTGGTGGGACTGAACCCCTAACCTGTGGAGTTTGCATTAATTTCAGGTAGTTAGCATTAGAATGAAATACAATTCTAGGGCACCCAGTTGGTGTCTGTCTACAGAGATTAGGAAAATTGGTGTAATGTGCCCACACATTTGATGTCAGAAGTCATGTGAGTAAAGAACAGATCTCAGCAATGAGCAATTCTTATTATCTCTTTGTCTATGAAGCACCCTCTCCCTAGAATTCCTTTATTGTGTGTTCACCATTTTCAATACTATCATGCCACTGCTTTCATGAAGGCATTGTTCCACATCTCTTTACTCACATGTATCCTCCTTTCATCTGTTCTCCTATCTTAGTAATAATTCATGATATGAATTGATATGATAGCCAGTGATCCATACCCTGAGGGTTTTAATCCCTCTTTTCTACTCTATTAGACTATCAATCTCAAAAACTGGACACAGCATCTGCTTTAACTTTCTAAGTATCCACAGCACCATACATTGTGGCACTTGTATACTCTATGCCCAGTGAGCTGAATTAGAGGGAGAATTTAATAAAGTCAGAACCAAATAAATTCAATGGCAGAATCTTCACTTGGGTGAACAGGTGGAGATATGCACAAATTTACCCAAAGTAGAGCTATCAGGGAACACAGCATACCAGATTAGTTGGCTCATCTGCTGCCTGGGTGGTAGGTTCAGGAACAAGCCTGCCCAGCAATCTGGAGGTGGGTTTGACAAATAATGCTTCCCCGAAGCTCTTGGACTCACCAATAAATCCAAAGCTCTACCTTTGCCACCACCAAACTCTCCCTGATGGTGCTGTTTGGCTTTCCATGCAGTAGGTGACACACGTGTCCCCAATCAGTCTACAATTGGGAATGAGGAAAAATACCTGGCATCTGCTCTTAACCTGATGATAGGGTTGATTTAGGCCCTGGCAGCTCTTTTCAAAACCACCTGGCAGTATATCTTAACACACCCACATACACTATTCAGTTAGCATTTAAAGGACTTCCATAGATCACTAGGTTCTCTAAACTGCTACATAGACAGCTGAATTGTTCTTGGCCGTGATTAAACTGCTCATGCCATCTCCTCCCCCACCTCATCCCTGTCAGCAATTCAGGGAGCTCAGGATGCAAAAAAAAAAAAAAAAAAAAAAAAAAAAAAAAAAAAAAAAAAAAAAAAAAAAAAACAAAAAAAAAACAAAAAACAAAAAAAAAATTTCTAGTTTGAACTCTTAAGCCTTTCTCTGCCATTTAAGGTATATGGAATTGTTCATCACAGTGTTAGTTATAGTATTGGTGAACTGGGAAGAAACCTAAATCATAGGGGAAGGGTTAAGCAATATATTCATTGAATTATCCATAGGATAGTTTATACTAATGGTAATACACTACTAGTAAGATCACTAAAAGTAATAATTTGAGTACCATAAATATGGTGCTCTTTTTATTCTATTTATAATCCATTTAATGCATTTTGAGTATGCATTCCATTAGTACTTTCATAAAATAATGATACATTTTACACGATTCTAAAAAATTAACTGCTTGAACATATCATGTTGGAGAATTAATAATTAAAGAAGGTATTTGGGAAAGGGAAAAGTGTCATTCCCATCCTTTGCCCTGACAAAAAAGATCTATACACATTCTGACAGTGTGTGTGTGTGTGTGTGTGTGTGTGTGTTGTACATGTCTAGTACCCAGTGGTAATCTTCATAAATGTTTAACAACTGACTCCAGTAAAAATCTGATTTACATTCCTTGCTGAGTTTCATGGTGTAAATCCTCCTATGGTAGCCAATTTAGGATGTGACTAAACATGGGATTGAACAGAGATGTGCTGCTGACTTCACAAGGACGTAGGAACTGAGCCAGCACCAACTTGTAGCCAGACTTTATTTTTCCCATTGAGAGTTTCTCTGAGCCATGAGCTAAAAGTGGCTAGTAGAAAACAGTTATCCATAGTAGTTTCTGGAGATCACAGTTCTCTGATAAGACAAACTCACTAAGACACAAGCTAGAAGGCGTCAATAGGTCCACATTATCTTAACACAACCCATGTTTTTGGTTTTCTTCTGGTTTCCAGAAGAAAACAAAACTAACGCTCAAAGAGTTAATGTAACTGGTTCAAAATAAGGTTTGAATTCAATGGATTTTTGACTCCAAATAATTATTTTTTGCTATTAATTTGTCACCAGATAAAAATTAAAATGAACCTGAATTTTAGTAGAATTATTACAATATTTCATGTCAACAAGAACTCTAAGAATTTTTAATTATTTTGCATGGTGAGTAAGAAATAAAATTTTTATTTAAAAAATCTTCAATAAGTTTATATTCTAAGGAGAAACTTTTTTGACATCTAAAAGGAAGGTGCTGATATTCATTGTAAACAAAAGTAGAGTCTCTCCCAAGCTTTTCTCTGCATAGTGCAAAATAGAAGCCAGCCTGCCACAGTTCACCTCTTTCAATCTCATCAAAATGAAACTGTCCTGAGCACGCACGGGAAGGAAGTCATATTTTTTACTTTGCTGCTGTTAAGTCTTTGGAGAAAGAAATCTGAAATTGACTTCCACAGCAGGAAAGCTGGGAAACTTGTGCTTACTCTTCCTGCCTGTAAGCTACTTCTTGTCACAAGTGACTACATTTCTAACTGAAAATCTGAATGCTCTGAAACCTCCTAAAACTATTCAGTTAGAAATAAAATAGGTAAAAGCTGAATTCATATTCACATTTATCTTCTCTCCATCACCTTGGCTTATTTCTTTTTAAAACACACTAGGGTCCACCAAATTTTTGCTAGTTTCATGAGTATATCTTGGGGTGGACAAAACAATCACACTTATCAAACATACTATAAAGGTGATTTTGATGTGTCCACATGATTCACATTAGGACTTCAATGGACAGTTTCTTATTCGCAGCATGCAAATACACATTAATATTCTTTGCCACTGGTTAGAATATAGATTTAGTCTCAGGATGACAAGTAGTAATTCATACTATAATATGGGCAATTTAGAATAAAAGAATGAATCTGACAGTTTAGGGGGAACAGAAAAGGGTCTTTGAAGTGCTTTTTAATTTACCATCAAATTAGAGAAGCACCCCTCACCCTATTACTATCAGAGAGGAGCAAAAATGGGAGGGCCTTGAAATAGCCTACATTTTTCCAGAATCAATAAAGTAAGTGGAACCTCATTTCAAAAAGATGGCTAAGTACCAACCAACTGCAGGAAAAAGCTTCAACTGATAACTTTCTGTAAAGAACAGATTCACAGCTGGTAAGAGTGATTTGGAAGCAGATCATAGGTAAAATAGTTTATTTTCTATCACCCTAAGAGGAATGAGTTGGAGCATACAGCTTGCTTTTTCCAGTCTCTTAAATCATATCAGTGAAAAACAACAGCCATTACACAGCAGGAAAGAGAGGAGGGAGGAGACAGAATTAGAGCTTTATCATTGGAGTCAATGACCCACTTTCTTGTTGTGGTTGAAAGTTTGAAAACTAACACCATAGATTTGCAGTTGAATGTAATCTTACAGGATTTTTCAGATCCCCATGTCCTTCCAAGTCCCTTTTACATTATTAAAGTCAAATGAGAACATGAAACATCATTGTCATTTTACATAAAAAGAAAATGATGCTCAGAAGGCTTTTAAAAAAGGACTTTTGTAGCTGGAGTGGTGCCTCAGTGGTTACTGCACTTGCCTGGCATGTGCAAAAACAAAGGTTCGAACCCCAGCACCACATACACAACGAATTGTCAGAGGAACAAAACCCAAATGAAAAACTAAATAAAATTGATCTCTCTTTCTCTCTATCTCTCATTGTCCCTCTCTGTCTCTCTCTTAAAAAAAAAAAGACTTTGTCTCAAAGTCATAAAACAAGGCATAACGCTAGGATGAAGATCCTGTGCTTTGGATTCTCCATCCAGTCTGACTTGGCATGATAGCAGTATTCCCTGCCTAAAATTCAAGCTGGTTTTCCCAAATTGAAGGAATCTATCTTTATTTTTTTTCTTTAACACACTTCTTGTAAGAGCCTTTAATAAAAACAGGAAAAAAATCAAGATCTTGGGACAAATCACAAAAGGACAGGGGTTTGTTTTGGAGGACTCTGTTATCTGAAATTTAAAATGTGGGCATTCTTTTATGTTAACAATATACAGACTTAGAGATCTGGGTCAAGTGCAGGGAAGGTCAAGAAAAATCTGTTTGCATCAGTTGGCAAAGAATAGCACATTTATGAATACTGGACAGGGGTCCTTGAAGTCTTTGGGGCTTAATTAAAATCTCAGTAGTCTGTGTGGCTGTTGGTAGAGCTCCTACTTCTGTTTCCTAACTTTAGGGAATGAGAATTTGGCCTTAAAGCTACAGACAACTGTGAAATTGAATGCTCTATTGGAGCATTTTAAATAGCACATTTGGCCCTTTGGAGGTAACTAAATGGGTTTCACTTGTACAGATTTATAGAACTTGCTATTTTGCCCAAATTTCTACCGCTTTGCTGACTCACATCCTGCGCTTTTGAACTGAGCCCTTCATTACTCATACTCCCTACAGTATGTAAGGTAAGCTAGGATTGACTTCACACAAGGCTGGCAAAGCTCATTTCCTTTCACATGCTACAGTTTTATCCAGCTCTCTTCCATAGTAGTGTATTGAAAAGGAAAAATGGCAGATAGCCTTGCCTGTGGCGTAGAAATGAAGGTATGCTTTAGAAATGGTTTTCAACTTTGGATGCATATTAGAGTCCTTTGGGGAACTCCAAATAATCCCCACAGCTGCATGGCTTATACTCTGGTTTCCGTCAGAACAGACTTGGTGAGACTCAACCATCAGCAGTTTTGAAGCACCTACCCTAGTGGGTCAAAGACTAAGAACCAGAAATTTAAGAGAGCTGTTCTCAGTCTTCAGTATGCATCAGTTTCACCTAGATTCTTGGAAAAAGAACACAAACTTCTAAGGAGACTGAGGAGTCTCAGTGTGGACCCTGGTCAATACCATGGCAACACCCAACCAAAAATTTGTTAGACATGTAGATTCTCAGGTCCCACTCAACAACATATCACAATGGGTGGAGCTCCTGAGCTTTCCAGATTGTCAACTTCCCAAATAATACTGACATTTTCCAGTTTGGGTATGATTGATCTAAAGAAGATGATAAGAAAGGACTTTATAACAATGATAACAACTAAAAATATTGACAGCATTAATAGACTCATCACCCATTAATTGATTTATCTATCATTTGATGCCACAAACCCCTGAGAACTGTAAAAGTCCTGGTTAAATTGATTTGTAAGCAGATTCCTCATTCCACCTTTTCATCTGTAGGAACATTTCTGATTATCTCACAGAGAGAATGCATCCACGCTGAGGTCGCCTAAGAAGGTGAGACTCTTCCTTGCTAGGTTAAGTCTTCATGAAAATTAATGGCAACATGTCTGATAAGTCCCTAGATTTTCAGTTTTGATCCAGGCTGGTGAAGGGGAGCTGAATTTGAAAGCAAAGCTCATGACATTTCCATGGAAGAAGTACTCAGGATAAAAATACATATGTGAAACCTAACATATTGCTCTGGCTTCCATTAGGAATTATATCCTCATTGAAGCTTCTAGCCTGCCTCATGGGGTCCAGGCAAAGCTCTGGACACACAGCAGATAGAAAAAAGAGATATTTCCTGGACAAAGTGTTCAACCCCATTCTTCAGTTGCTCTTTCTCTGACACTTCCCTAGATATAACATCTTGATCCCCTATCTTGACCTCTATTATCCAACAGATCTCCTGAGTAACTAAGCCCAGGACTTTATTTTTTTTCTGTTCAATCATTATCTCCCTTTAGATAAAACTTTCTGTTGAACTGAAGTAGGATATCAAAGGCACTAACACCTCCAATCTTACTGTCTTTATCTGGGAGCAGCATTATAAAGCTCCTCCAAATCAGCTCCTTTTAATTAGTGGAATTCCAAACAAGGATTCAGATTATCTCATCATTGACGCGGAAATCATAACTTTCCAGTCTCTATCTCTGAGCTCAGTCCCAAAAGCTTTGACTATCTTTTTTCAACACAAGTCAATTTCTTTTTCCTTCCCTAATTAAAATGCTACCTCACTTCACAGTATGTGGTAAAAACAATCACTAATGTTTCAGACATTTGATCGACATCAGGGAAATACACTTGAAAATTAGACCAAATATTTTCACTTTGAGAGTTTGAGTGGCAGACCAGGAATTTGCCTTTTTCTAATGGAATAAAAGAACATAATTTTAAAGCAAAGCTGACCCAAGTTGAAATTCTTCTCAGAGATCAGCAAGCTCTCTATACTGGGTGTAGGTTGTGCATAGTATTTTATTTTTTCCCAACCACCTTGGTTTATAAAAATCTAATAGGAACAGAATGCCCACATTCAGAAAAATATATAGATTAAATATTTGCAAAGGAACCTTAGACAATTGCAAGCAATCGTCTTCTTTATTATGTTTTAATGTAATGCCCTTCCCCCTTAAAATTTTATTTAAAAAACTGGGTTCACTTTGCGTGTTGATGTTCCTCCTCCTTAGGAAGGTGCTTTGTAACCAGGAAGCTGAATGCTAATGCAGGGGTTGCTATGGTAAGCAATCTTTTCTATTGAGCAGGGAATAAATAGTTATGTGAATTCCTAAATCAATAGTCAAGGAGGCTGAACAGAATGCAAACAGGTATTGTAACACCTAAATATAGGTTTAGAGTTAGAAGATAATATCCTCTCTGTAAAATTCTAATATAATTATAGATGCCTCAGGAAATTTTGTGTTCACTTTTAGAAGCTGATTGTTGATGTTTTTTCCAAAGTTTTTACATAACCCTCTAACATTTGCTTTAAAAAATTTTTTTCCAGCTAGATAAAGCCAGCTGAGGGGAGAAAAAAACTGCTGATTTTCAGAGCTAGGAAAAGGAGCTTGCAGATTTAGAACCTAATTAATAAATGCCTAATGAGCCAGTATGTTTAGTGAACATTAAACAATAACAGTAAGATATGTATGCATTTAAAAATATCAAGATCTAAAAATGGAGCTTTGTCTCATTTCATGAGAAACATTAACTGTCCACATGATGCCCCTAGGAGACTGGAAGGATGGAGAAGTGCGTTTGGCCACCTCCAATTAGGTTGTTGCAAGCTGGCCAAGATTCTCCACTTACAGCCATAGCTCCTGGGTGCTCTTTGTTGCTTCCTCCCCCAACCCCTTTCACTCTAGGATTGGGACAAAGCACCTGACTCTTGGTAACCCCAGGGGCACCATGATCCCCTGCTGGTCCCCTCTAACCCTGTCAACAAAGTCATGGACATATTCCTTTAACCCTCTGTATTAGCTTTTTCCCCTGCTATAACTAAAAGACTTGACATCAGTTTTGGGAGGGAATGTTTATTTGCGAGCTCACAGTTTCTGAGGTCTGAATCCATAGGTGGCTGATTACATTCCCTGAGGCTCAGGGTGAGGCTGAATATCAGGGCTGAAGAGTGTAGCATAGGTAAGAGCAAGTAGAGGCATGGCTCCAGGAAGCAGAGATAGAAACTCCATATGAATTACAAAATATGTATCCCAAAGGCAACCCCCAACGACCCACCTTCTCCAGCCACACTCTGTTTGCCTTCAATTACCAGGGGGTTTACTCACTGATTGGGGTAAGGCTTTTAAAGTCCAATCATTTCACTTCAGTCTTCATATTGCCTCACATATTGAGCTTTTGGGGAATACCTTTATTCCAAACCATAACACCTCTTCAATTTCCCCAATGTATGTGATTCCTTCTGGGGCTTTGAATATTACTTTGAATATTAGTCTACTTTCCTCTAAGATGAAAAACTAACTTTAATAAAAAGCATAACTAAGTATGTATTTAATGCGTACTTTAAGCACATATTGTATTAGAGAGTTGTGTAATTGGCCTATTTCAATAACAAATTCATTCAGATCCTTTATAAAGTTAAAACTACTCCCTGTCTTATACTCTTATGAACCACTTTGCATTATATATTTCTATCTGAGTCATGTCTTGTTTCCTGCAAATTTTCCATTTCTGCTCTACCAAAGTGGAAACTCTGTGAAGGAAGTTGTCCAACTGGTTTTTGTACTCACCCAAGGACAAAGATATATAGCACGGAGAATATAAAATTTCAACCTGCTATTAACTAAGGTGCTTTGAGTTTTCCTCTGCATGTTTTGTCTTCCCTTGGGTCACTTCCATCTATTTGATAAGTCTTTTGGAGTATTATCCACAACTCAACATTTATTCTGCCTAGTTACAGGATCTTGGATAAATCTATCAATTGTGACTAATCAG
Source organism: Aplodontia rufa (assembly GCA_004027875.1). NCBI lineage: Eukaryota > Metazoa > Chordata > Mammalia > Rodentia > Aplodontiidae > Aplodontia > Aplodontia rufa. The sequence continues at coordinate 38,406 of PVKS010000524.1, forward strand.
TAGACACTGAGCAAAAACCTCTTGATAAGGGATGGTGAGATACAATTATTTGGTAGAAGTAGTGGTACCTGTCTCTCTTTCTCACCTCCAAAGGCTCTGTTCTCTTTCAAATTCCATCCTAACACTCTGTTTTCCTCCATAGAGAGACAGGTATGCAAACATGAAAAAAGAGACAATGCCATTTCTTGCCCTGGCAGAACACTCATCTCATTAGCATAGCCTTTGAGCAAGTCACCCTCTCTGTAGACACACTGGGACTCTAAAAGGATAATAATTTTCCAAATTCATTGTCCATTCCCAGGAGAATGTTGAGTAATGATGTGTTAGAATGTTTTCCCTGTGCATGACAATGTTGGTGGGAAGGATCTTCATCTCTTACCAATCTATGAGTAGTAAACTAAACAGGGACCCAGGATAGTAAAGAAGTTAATGCATCTTCGAAAGTGCCTAATTTCAACATAATAGCTTAGGCACAGAGAGAAATGGGCTTCCTGAATTTTAGATCAGAAAACATAAGGTTATAATTGAGTTATAGGTAATGTACCAATGAGTAAGTGCTGGGGATCAAATTTGGGACCTTGCACATGCCAGACAAGTGCTCTACTACTGAGCAACGTCTCCAGCTCCCTAAAATAAACTTTTTAAACAAAAGCTGAAAGCGTCAACTGAAGCTGAATATACATAAATCCTATGGCACAGTGCTTCTACTGATAGCTATATACTCAAAAGAATTGTGAATGTAAGCTAAATAGAATATATGAAGTAGAATGTTCGTAGCAGAATTATTCCTAATGGATAAAAGCTAGGAGACTCCAAATTGTTCTTATTTGTATAGAATACATTAAAACATAAATGTTATATGGAATTGAAAAATAATAATCTACAAATACATGCAAAAATATGGATAAATCTCTCACATAGTGTTGTGAGAAATAAGACACATGAGTACATACTACATGACTCTGTTTATCTACAGCACAGAAATAGACAAAATTAACATGGTGACTAAAGGTGGGGTAGCGGGTACCCTTTGGGGCATAGTGATGAGAAAGAAGCCTGAAAAATGGTTTCCATCATACTGATAATATTCAATTTTCTGAATGGAGAAAGGTTAGAGTCTAATATATTTTCATAATGTTAACATACTTTTCAGATGAAAGGGTGGGTAGGAGTCTAACTGATTTAATGCAGAATCATTCATCTATTGACCAGGATCTTTTAATCTCCTCTTAGAATAGGAACGGATTTGGATTAATGGGAGGTTCATCCAGGCAGCTGTCTGAGGTGCCATTCTAAAAGGAATGATAGGACCTGTCTGGGGACAGATTGTATAGAAAATTGTATTTGCCAGAATTCCTTCCAAAAATACTAATTCATACATTTAAAAATGGTCTTTTGATAATCAGCTCAATTTGGAAAACAATGACAAAGACTTTTGACACACATCCTTCAACAATAATAATTGAGGTCAAATAAAATGGTTGTGATTCATTAATAACCTGTGTGATAGTTTAGTCAACCATTTCGTTTGGTGAACACTCTCTTATGCTTTGTGGATGGAGAATTTATCCAGGCATTTAAGTTAGACTTAGTCATGTGACCTGATGTGGCTAATGGAATGTTAGCAGACCTACTGAATCATAATCTGCATTTGTAAAGAGAACATAAATTGCTTGTGCAGTGATACTGACAATGAAAAGAAGAAGCCAGTAAATACACAACAAAGCTATTATCTTCTTGGTTTCATAGGTGGAAACTACAGATTCTTCATTTTTAACAAGCTCCCAGGTGGTGCTGATGATTCCAGTAGATATAACACTGGGTGACTACAAGGTGTTATATTGTAATGTCTTCAAATTTAAAATGCAGACCATAATACTTACTCATAAGATTGTTTGGGGGCCAAGTCAAATGCTGTGTCTAAGTGGCTTGACACTGTGCACAATGAATAGTCATTTCTCTTATGGACTTAGACCATAAAAAAAGGACAGCAAATACCTGTGGGTAAGCTTTGTATAGAAAGTATAGACTACAGAATAAGAGGATTCGAGTCTGATGTCATCTCTATTGCTTACCAGCTGTGCAAATGTGGAAAAGTCGTGTAACTTCTGTGACTCCCAGGGTTCTTGTCCCCAGAGAGAGACATGGTCTCTATTTCTCAAAATCACTCCAGTCAGAATGGCAAAAATGAAGAAAATTAACAATAATAGATGCTGGAGGGGCTGTGGAGAGATAGGCACACTAACACACTGTTGGGAGAGCTGCGGATTGGTACAGCTCCTCTAGAAAGCAGTGTGGAGAAGCCTCAAAAAACTAGGGATGAGTCCACCATATGATCCTGCTATTCCTTTCCTGGGTATTTTTCCAGGGGATTTAGAATCAGCACATTATAGTGACACAGCAATATCTATGTTCATAGCAGCTCAATTTACAATTGCTAAATTATGGAAACAACCCAGATGTCCCTCACTGGAAGAATGGATCCAAAAGCTGTGGTACATATATACCATGGAATTTTACACAGCAATTAGAAACAATGATATTGCAGCCTTTGAAGGTAAATGGATGGCTATGGAAGAAATTAGGCTGAGTGAAATCAGCATAACCCAGAGAACCAAGGGTCGAATGTCTCCACTCATCTGTGGAGGCTGGAACTAGACCCTGGCCATTGAGAAAGGTGGTCTAGTATCATGTGTCAAATCCAGATAAGGTATAATGTTATACAACCTAATACATTTTTAGAGATATTGTGGGAAGGGGAAGGGATGGATAAGGGTGGGTAATTGGGGGGGCACTCTTGGAGGTAAATCTAATCTTCAGAATCTATATACATTTTATATTATTTTGTTAAAAACTTGCATGGTTGTTTAAAAATAAATTTCTCAATTCAAAAAGAAATACTGTAGGAATATATGTATATATATATAATGTAATAATATCCATTTGTTAGTCATTGGATCAATTAATATCTATTAAAATTCAATAGGAAATATGTTTTCAAAAAAATTATGGACTGAAAAAGGTCTGCACATGGTAGGTTCCTGAAATCCAATTGTGGTTTAAAATTATGTATATTTAAATTATGTATGCTTAAAGCTACAGAATAGTGGCACCAAGAGAGAGTATACTGTGTGTATCCACCAAGCAATGTTATACCATACTGCCACAAAGCAACTTGGCAGGATATTGGCAAATATCTAAAATTTCCAGGAGCATTCAGAAAATGGGTTTCATTTTAAAAATGTAAGTCTGATCATGCTATCTTCCTAAAACTCTTCAATGCCATCTCATGCATTTAGGATAAAATAAATTCTCAATGAGTCCTGGATGATCTAGCCACTGACTGGTGCTTCAAATGCATACTGCTCCCTGGTCATGGTCTACTTTATTCACTCCATTCCAGCCTCCTTGCTTTTATCTCAACACCAAGTATATTTTTGCTCCAGGGCATTGGACATGTTGTCTCCCATTATGGAATACTCTAACCCTAATATCTGTATGGCTCGTTCCTTTGCTTCATTTTGTTTTTAGCTGATCTCACCTCATCAGGGCAATCTACCCCTCCTCTGATAATTTGAATATCACTCTTGCCCCCACTACATCAGCCATAACATCTTTTCCTCATGGTTTTCATCAAAAGCTGACATTTATATTATGTATATTTTTGTTTGCATATTTTTTAAGAGAGAGGTAGGGGAGAGAGTGAAAGAATTAACTTTAGTTTTTCATCTGGTTTTTGTTGCTCTGACACTAAGTTGTGTATGTGGTGCTGGGGTTTGAACCCAGGTCCTCACATATGCCAGGCACACACAGTACCACTGAGCCACCACTCCAGCCCCGTTTGCATGTTTTCTGTCTCCACCATGAAATCTGAAGATTCATGTGGAAGGAATTTGTCCCTTTAATTTAATACTGATGTGTCATTTGCTAAAAAGAAATAGAGGCCTAATAAATGTCACTGAGTGTATAAATGAGAAAAGCTACAACATGAAATTTGTATGTGACTTATAAGCAGATATATGTACATATGCTGGCTGTCAACATTGAGGTTTCATAGAGATTATTGTTATTCTTTCATTCATTCATGCTTTAAATATTTATTAGGGAAGTTTGAACTGCTAGATACTATGATAGATTCTTGGGATACATCATTGAATATTCCAGGTTGATTTCCCTGGGAAATAAACTCTGAGATAGAGATTAGCTTTGAGGAAATGTTCTTGGAATTTAGACCCAAGAATTATGCGAGAAGGCGAAGGAAATAATATTGGGAAGAAAGAAGATGATCCATGAAGTAATTGCAGCAGTGATCTCAGCCCACCTACTTTGGGGCTGTAGAGCTTGGGTGCCCTTTAGGGGTGTTCCAAATTGAAGTAATGAAGTTTACTTTTGCCTCTGTGAATCCAGTAGTCACTAGACATTGGTTATCCTCAGGGTAAAGGCATGCCACTGAGCAAGATGGAGTTTTTCAGCAAAGAGCAATTCCAAGAAAACTTCTTGAGCTGTCAGCTTCCATCATTACCAGAAGCTGAGGAATGAGTGCTTTAGTCCTGAAGGTGAGGCAGTGACAGGGTATCAGGGCAACACATGCTGACATCAACTACAGATAACAAAAGGAACAAAGAGCTTGTCTCTAAGAAGTTGATGCCCGTCTGTGGAAAAAACAATCAAACATCAACGAAGTAAATAACCTACACCACAGTAGTGATAGATGCCAAAGAGAAGATGGGACACAGTTGAATATGATGGAGAGGAATTGAATACCAGAGTGAAGCAGAAAGGCAGAATTTAAAAAGGATAGGGTATACTTCATTATACAGGTACAGTGTGAGCAAGGACTGGAAGGAGACAAGGAAACTAACCCAGCAGAATTTAACCTGGAGGGATAAGCCTCCCAATCAGAAAGCATTGTGCTATTGCAAAGACCAGGAAGTACATGGGAACAGGCTTGGCTTGTCCATGATACCCTACTCCTAAGGCCCTTGAAGCAAGTGGGTCCTAGTCACAAACATGTGGTGACCTAATACCTTCAGATGAAAGAACAAAGAGGAGGAAGAGGAAAAGAGAAAGAAGAAGGAGAAGAAAATGTCTTCTTTTTTTTTCTCTTGAGTATCTCTTCATGAAGTTGTAAACCTAACTTTTGTAATGAAAGTTGCAACTATACTTCCTACTCTGGGGAAATTAGTAAAGAGTCAGTTTGTTCTGTCTTCATTGTCTATGTAGAAAGAAAGTACATTAAAAAAATGATCACTCTCTTGATTGATATTTTTCTACCTTTGCCCATTTTTATTTTTCTTTATGAATTCTCTAAGAAGCACCACTCTGCTAGTGAATGTTATCTCTATGTGAGAAGGACTAGACGGGGGCAAGACGGTGAAAGCGTGAGTGTGATTACAGTGAATACATCTCTGTATCCACACTTTATTCTGGGGACTGCCCTCATAGGTAAGGCTGTGCATGGCTTTATCTTTGCGTCTTGAGATATAAATGCTGCAATCTGTGGTTGAGCTGAAGATCCACATGAAGTGTCTGCAAATGAGCCAAGTTGGAAATATTTTTGCTGTGTTCTGAAATGAAGTATAGACAGCCTCTTATGCAAGGGTTTTTCTTGTGTAACCAGAGAATTGCAAAGGCATTTACTGAGCAGGTGTATTGTCCTCTGAGGAGCTCCGCTGGAGATGTGTGAGCATGAATGCAGAGATGACTTCCTGTAGCTGCCTTGGAAACAAGAGCAGGTGCCTGAAAGGAAATTGATCACAGACTGTTTACTAGAGATTTTGGTATAAATTTAGGTAAGTTCTTTCAAAAATTTAAAGAAAATCTCATGAATTTGGTAAAATTTTTACATGGATGATCCAGAGACCTGGGCTGTGAATTGTAGAGGAAGAAATAAAAGTAGGGATTATATGAGCACGTATTATACTTGACATTACACTTGGCCTATTGCCCCTTATTCTTCCTAGATATTGTGCCCACTACCAAACAGGCACTCCCAGAATGCTTGTATTATTGATTTGTTAGAAATGAAGGGGATCAACCATTTTAAGGTGCATGTTCAAATTCAGCACAGTAATTAAGTATATATATTCATCAAAAAAATCAGCTTAAAGTTTAAGACAGTTGGGAACTAGGTACCCTTATGAGATACCATTAAACTTTCACAACAATTGTATCATTGAACCAGGCACCCAGTTTTAGCCATGGTTTAACTCAATTCTGAGAGTGACTGATGTCTTACTCTTAAGGCACTCTTAACAGAGGGGATAAATGCAAAACTAGAACTTACCACTACTCTCTATATCAAAGAATTTATACTTTTGCTTTGAAAGCTGAGTCTATTGACCTCTTCCCTGGAAATAGCAATCAATTTTCTATAATTATGCATTTGACTATCCTGGATGTTTTATTTAAAAGGAATCAGGCATCTTGTGATTTTTCGTGTATCCTAAAACTTTCATTTAGCAAAACGTTTTCAAAGTCCATCCTTGTTGCAACATAAATTAGTACTTCATTTTTTTCTGGCTCTGTATACCACAATTTGTTCATCTATTCATCCTCTGATGGATATTTAGGCTGCTTATATATGCTGGCTACTATGAATTATGCTGCTGTAAATATCTACATGGACATGTGTTTCATCTCCCATGAATATATAGCTAGGAGTAGAATTTCTAAGTCACATGACAATTTTGTTACATTTATGAAAAACCACTCAACTTTCACAACAGTTGTATCATACATTCAAACCACTGTATGAGGAGTCCTATGTCCCCACATTCCCACCAACACATACTATTTTGCATTTTTATTATTACTATTATTGGTATTTTATTGGGAATGAAGAGGTAGTCCATGAATTTTCATTTACATTTCTTTAATTTGAATACATTTTCATGTGTTCATGGATCATTTGTGTATCTTTTCTTTTAAAAGAGGGAGACATTGAAAAATACCTTTCCAAGACCTTCTTGCCTCTAGAGCCTGCGTTGAAAAGTCACAGACAATTCTTATTGGTTTACCTCTGAATGTGATTTGGTGTTTCTCCCTTGCTGCTTTTAATATTGTTTCCTTGGTATCCCTGTTGTACATTTTGAATATGATGTGTCTTGGTGAGTTTCTCCTTTGATTAGGCCTATTGGGTCTCCTGTAAACTTCCTGTATGAACATGTCTGATTCTATTTTTATATGAGAAAAGTATTCTACTAGGGAATTTTACTCAGCAATTAGAAACAATGATATTGCAGCCTTTGAAGGTAAATGGATGGCTATGGAAGAAATCATGCTGAGTGAAGTCAGCATAACCCAGAGAACCAAGAGTCGAATGTCTTCACTCATCTATGAAGGCTTGTGCTAGACCCTGGCCATTGAGAAAGGAGGACTATTATCATGTTTTAAATCCATACAACCTAAGGCATTTGTAGAGATGTTTTGGGAATGAGGGGGGCGAGGCATAATGGTGAGTAATTGGGGGGGCTATTGGGAATAAATCTAATTTTCAGAATTTATATATATATATATATATTATATTATTTCATTATAAGCTTGTTTGATTGTTCAACAAGTAAATTTCTGAAAAAGAGGGAGACAGAGAGAGAAGGAGAATAAGTTATTTTTCTCATCTGCTTTTTGTTTTTTCTTGATTTGTTTATATATGTGGTGCTGAGGATCGAACCTGGGACCTTGCACATGACAGGCAAGTGCTCTACCACTGAGCAACCTCACCAGCCCCCAGTTGTATATATTTTGGGGAGATGTCTACTCAAGCCTATTGTCCATTTTTTAATTGTAGTAATAATTGTTGTGGTCCATTTTTAATTGTCTTTCTGTTGTTGAGTTTTACCAGTTTTTAATATGGTCTGAATATTAAATTAAGTCAGATATATTATATAGAAATATTTTATATTTTCCTTTGGTCTAGATGTTTTCTTTCACTATTAATAATATCCTTCAATGCATAGAAGGTTTAATTTTTTTAAGAAAGAGAAATAGTGAGAGAGAGTGAGTTTTTTGTTATATTTTTTAATCTAGTTTTTGTTTTTCCTCTACTTAGTTGCATATGTGGTGTTAGGGATCAAACCCAGGACTTTGTGCATGCCAGGTAAGTGCTCCATTGCTGAGACACTCTCCAATCCACAAGTTTTAATTTTAATGAAGTACAATTGCTTTATTTTTCCTTTTATTGGTGATAGTGTGATTGTTTCTAGGACTTCATCTATTTCGTCTAGATTATCTCATTGGTTGGCATACAATTGCTCACAATATTGTCCTATAGTCTTTTACATCTCTATAAGGTTGCAACATTTACTTCTGATTTTAATAACTTGAGTCTTTTCTCTCTCTCTCTCTCTCTGTCAGCTTAGCTAAAAGTTTGACTCTTTTGTTGATATTTCTGAACAATTTTTAGTTTTGCTAATCTTCTCTATTATTTTTCTCTTCTCTGACTTTGCTCTAATCTTTGCTGTTTCTTTCTTTCTGTTGGTTTTGGATTTGGTTATTTGTGTCTTTGTTTCCAAAGTAATTCCTATGTAATCAGCATATATTTGTGTATGCATTTTGTTTTAATCTGTTCTACCAGTCTCTTTTAATTGTGTTTAATCTACTGAGCTGGCAGGAATTCAATATTGTGAACCTCTGGAGTCGAGACAAATAATTGTTTGATGAAGAAGAAAACTGGTGAATTTCAATTAATTTCAATGTCTTGCATAGCAGCTACCACCCCAAATTTCTAGCCCTGTGTCAAACAACCAGGGGGTCACCAATCTCCATTCCTTGTACAGATTCCTGATGCCAGGATGGCACATAAGGAACTTGATCTCAAAAAATTGGGGTTGTGTATTTTGATCTACCTGGTAGGTCACTGAGAGACCAGGAAAGATGCTGTTCATTGTTCCAAACCCATGAATCAAAGTAGCTTTCTAGGCAACATTTAAAGAAGTGACTGAAAGAGACAGGAACTCAAGAAAATTCAGACTGGTTTCTGTTATCTCTGTGGTCAGCTAGTGAGCTAGTGACCTGACTGATTTTTCTTGAGTGCCTGGGTTAAATGAGAAAGAGAGAGAGAGAGAGAGAGAGAAAGAAAGTATATATCTTCTTTGGTCTCCAGAATTTCAAAATGATTGATTCTGTAGTTCTTGTCAGCTCAACAGTTGTTTAGTTGTTTTGGTGGAGATACTGATTCATGGCGTTTCCTATTTCACCATTTTCTGTTACATTACTCAATACATTTCAAAATTTGTTAGACTAAATTCTTTATGTTCCCTGCATCATTTTTTCAATCACCTTAGCTTAACTATTTTTTTCAGAGAAACATTAAAATAATTATCATCATTTCTTTTTTTGTTTTTTTTTTTAGAATTAAACTGAATTTTCTTTGACCTGTAGATCTCTTCATTTCCAAGATTTTTCAACAAGATTTCATTTTTCATTGTAGTTTTATATACTGAAGGGGTTCTTTGCTATACGTCCATACATGCACACATTATATATTCTCCCTTTACCATTCCCACCTCACCTCTCACCATCGCCAACCCCTTGCCCCCTAGTTTTCGAGGTTGCTCCCAGTTCTGTTGATGAGTTTATTGTCTAAATTTATTGCTCTCTTACTCTTTCCTATATTGTACTCCAGCTTCCACACACACATGAGGAAAACATTGGCCACTCTCACCACTCGTATTTAATACAGCCCTGGAAACATTAGCTGGAGCAATCAGACAAAAGAAGCAAATCAAAGGGATACAAAAAGGTAAAGAAGAAGTCACACTATATTTGCTGATGATATGGTCCTATACCTAGAAGACCCAAAAAAACAAAATCCACCAAAATCTGCTAGAGCTTATCAATGAATTTGGCAAAGTAGCAAGATACAAGATCAATATTTCTGAAGAAGAAAGAAAAACAAGTTCATAATGGAATTTGCTTTGCATCTTTAATTATTCTGGTTAACTTTAGAGAAATTGACTTACTTCCAATATTATAAAATTTAGTCTAATATAGTTCTCTGTTTATTCAAATCTTCCAAATCCTTGTACAGGCTTCATACTTCTTATTCAATACTTGTCAAATTATTGGGGTATTTGCTATTTAATAATATACATTTTAAAATATTAATATTAGTATTTATAACATGATTGTGAATGCAATCATTTTCTCTATTATAAGTTCTGAAGTGGCATTATTATATAAGAAAACTACATTTGATTATTTATTTTGAGATTGCCTGCACTCATGAATTCTCTCACTAATTCTAATTGTTGCTGCTTTTCTTAAGAGGTCTCAGATGCACAATCACATAATTTGCAAATAATAATAATTATTTCTTTCATATTTCCAGTATTTATTTCGCTTGTATTTTCAGTACAATTATAAACAATAGTGATGATTGCAAGAGCACTTCTTTTGCGCTCCTAGTTTAAGTGGAAAAGTGCCTGCTGTTTCAACTTAAATCTTAATTCTGACTACTATTCTGTGCTCTATATATACACACAGACACATTTCTTACATTCCACATACATGGAAGCTGCATTTAAATAAATATTACTTAATTGTTAAATGTTAAAACAATTTATATACCTTAGATATGTTTTGAATTTTATTAGATGCCATTTGAAACATACTGAAATAATTATAACTTTCTAGGTTTTTCTTTTCTTTGACTCCTTAGCAAAATAAATCTGCCGGTAGATTTCTGGAAATTTAAACTTTCTTCATTTTTGACATTAATCTCCTATGATCACTGTATAGATACTATTGTCTATATCTACACTTCTTACTTTAATGGAATATGATTTAAATTGGTCAGTCCTTTTTATCCATCTGTTATTTTGTCATAACGTGGTATTGACAATGACAACATGTTTTTCTTTTTTTTAAATTCTTTATTTTTGAACAACCATACAAGTTTTCAACAAAATAATATAAAATGTGTATAGATTCTGGATATTAGAATTACCCCCAGGAGTGCCCCCCCAATTACCTACCCTTACCCCTCCCTTCCCCTTCCTACAATATCACTAAAAAAGGATTATGTTGTATAATGTTACACCTTATCTGGATTTAACACATGCTAATAGACCAACTTTCTAACTGGCCAGGGTCTAGTCCCAACCTCCACAGATGAGTGGAGACAATCGACCCTTAGTTCTCTGGGTTAAGTTTTACTCAGCATAATTTCTTCCATAGCCATCCATTTACCTTCAAAGGCTGCAATATCATTGTTTCTAATTGCTGTGTAAAATTCCATGGTATAAATGTACCACAGTTTTTGGATCCATTCACCCAGTGAGGGACATCTGGGTTGTTTCCATAGTCTAGCAATAGTAAATTGAGCTGCTCTGCTATGAACATCGATATTGCTGTGTCACTATAATGTGCTGATTCTATCCCCTGGAAAGATACCTAGGAGTGGAATAGCAGGGTCGTGTGGTGGACTCATCCCTAGTTTTTTGAGGATTCTCCACACTGCTTTCCAGAGGGGCTGTACCAGTCCGCAGCTCCACCAACAGTGTGTTAACGTACCTAACTCTCTACAGCCCCTCCAGCATCTATTATTGTTTATTTTCTTCATTTTTGCCATTCTGACTGGCGTAAGGTGATATCTTAATGTGGTTTTCATTGCATTTCTCTGATTACTAGTGATTTAGAGCACTTTCTCATGTATTCATTGGCTTGATCATTTTCTTTAGTTCACTACACAGCTTTTGTTCTTTCTTATCTTAAAACTGTAGAAATACAGACATTTATGGGTTTGTTTTTGTTTGCTTGCTTATTGTTATTTTTTGGTATTTGAAATATTAGTAATAATATTATGTATCATTTTCCTTTGGTGTAGAAGGTGTTTAGGGTCTGAATTTTCCACATGATTATTGTATTATTTAAGTTTTAAATTTAGTAATTTGTCTCAGAAAATCACGCATTACATTCAAGTTTACAAATTTATTACCATAAAGCTATGCAAATATTCTTATAATTCTCTAAATTTCCTCTAGAATTGAATCTTTGCTTGTGGTTATTTGGTAAATTTATTTTGTGGCTACATATCTATGTATATATGTGTATATATGATCATTATTACCATGTATATTTATGTTAGTGCTATGTATTCATTCACCTCTCAAAAATATCTTTCATGACACTCTTCTCTGGCATAGCTTATTTTTTAAATCTATTAAAAATAGGTAAAGAGGGACGGAGAGGTGTCTCAATGGCTACGGCTCTTGCCTGGCATGCGAACCCTAACACCATGTACACAATAAAGTGTTGGAGCAACAAAAACCATATGAAAAACTAAATAAAATTGATTCTCTCTCTCTCTCTCTCTCACAGTCCCACTATCTTTAAATAAATAGGTGATGAGTTTTCAGAGATGTTCCTGAAAGTTTAATCAGTTTTTAAAATTCAATAAGTTAAACCTTTGCAAAATTTAAAATTTTTGCTTTGCAAAATACCCTACTAAGATGATAAAAAGACAAAACATGTCTTGCAAAAATTATTTGCAAATTACATAAATGACATAATTTGGATCTAGAACTATTATTAAGAATCTTTTAAACTCAACAGTAAGAAAATAATCCAACAGGAAAATTGGACAGACACTTGAACACTTCACTCTAGAAGATATAGGAATGACAAATAATGAAAGCCTGTTAATATCACTAGCCAATAGTGAAATCCAAGGTGATGTATAATATACCTACACACCCATTAGAACAAGTAGACCTGGAAATGAATATACTGTTTTACCAAGTATTGGCCAGTACTAAAACTATTGTTCTTGTACTTTGCTGATAAAATGGTACTGGTGTTCTAGGAAAGAGTTTTGCAATTTCCTGTCACTGTTAAAACAATTACTATTTAACCCAACAATCATGGGTGTTTACTGTAGAATCATTTAAATATATATTCTTAAACAACCTGTACCTGAATGTTCATAGCAGTTTAATTGATAGTTTAAAATGAAAATAACACAAATGTCCCTTATAGTTGAATGGAAAACAGTGGCACATGGATACAGTGAAGAACTTAATTGCAACTAAAATTTAAAAAATGGACTATTGATATTTGTAAAAATTTGAATGGATCATAAAGACATTATTTGGCTCTTTTGAAAACTAATCTCAAAAGCTTATATACTGTATAAATGCACATACGCACACTCATGACATACTTTAAGAGTAGTAAAATTGTAGTAATGAGAACACAGCAGTGGATGCTGGGATTAGGAGAAGAGGAAGAGTTTGATGCTAAAGGAGAGAGAAGGGAATTTCCCTGCAGTGGTTGAACAGTTGTCTATCCTGACTAGGTAATGGTTACTTAAATTTTCATATGTAAAAACATTTCATGGACCTACACACAAAAAAGAGTGCATGAAAAATTGGTAAATTCCAAAGGATTAACTATTATGTCTCTCTCAGATGCAATATCCATGGCCAGATTCCTATTTTTAACATGTAATGTGGTTATATAAGCTATTATTTCATTTTTCTTGAAAATTTAATCTAATGGCACATAAATATACATTCTTCATGCTCTCAAATATACATGCAGACACACAAACTGGTCAGATATATTTAAACTGGATAAAGGACATACTGGAGACCCCTCTATTTTTTTAATTTCCCACGGGTCTATAATTATTTCCAAATAAAAATATATAAACATATTGACCTCAGAATTCTGTTGTGAATCTTACTGCTTAAGGAATACTTGATCTGGTTCCTAGATGGAAAGCAATTGGGAATTGCCATTACCCTTCTTTCAAAAAATAAAATCTGGGTAAATTTAAACTCCATGGCTTTTCTTGGGCCTTTCAGACCTCTACCATGAAATTTGGAAATACAGGTAAACCCAGAGAGTGACAGCTGGGATTTGCTTACCTGGAACAAAACCTCTAAATGAAGAACATGGTCAATGGTAGATGCTCGGGGGCTGTGGGAAGAGAGGAACACTATCACACTGTTGGTGGGACTGCAAGCTTGTATAGCCACTCTGGAAAGCAGTGTGGAGACTGCTCAAAAAACTAAGGCTGGAACCACCTTATGACCCAGCTATCTCTCTCCTGGGTATCTTCCCAGAAGAGCTAGAATCGGCATACTACAGAGATACAGCTCCATCAAAGTTTATAGCAGATCAATTTACTATAGCTAAACTATGGGACCAACCCAGATGCCCTTCACTGGACGAGTGGATTGAAAAACTGTGGTACATATATACAATGGAATTCTACTCTGCTATTAGAACAATATCTTGGCATTTGCAGCCAAATGGGGAGATGGAAAAAATTACACTGATTGAAACATCCCAAACTCAGAGACACAAGGGCCAAATGTTTTCTCTCATATGTGGAAGCTAGGATACAATCAGAAACAGACTGTAAGTTGGCTAAGCTAACAATAACCTCAACATGGGTGAATTTTTACACGAGCAGGGGGAAGCATGCCTATGATGCTGGGGAATGAAGGGAGGGTGGCAGGGAAGAGGGGATGGGATTAGGGGTGTATCAAGGCAGCTGGAGGGAGGGAGTAGGGGGGTTATCAACCCAATGGGGAACATTTGACTTCCATGAGAAGTCCAACTAACATGGGGTAAAGTAGAGGAACATGGGATCAGGGAGAACTCAAATGAGGGAGATCATGAACTGGCATCAGCCTTGGTTTGCTCTGTCAATATCCATGTGTTCGTGAATGTGTGGCAATGATTCACTCCAATATGTAAGACTATGTTAAACGGAAAAAACAAACAAACAACTCTGGAGTCCTACTCTGGGAGAACCTGTGAAGTGTTAATTTCCATGAGTTGCTGGAGACAGAGGGTAGTGGAGTGTGAGAATGGGAAAACTCAGGGCCCACAGCATTAAGAGAACCCCCACTTTCATGAACTTTGCTTCCAGGAGCCCCACTAGGTTCTCATCATGAGGACGTAAGGCCTATCTTGTCTCATGTTGAGAAGAACAGTAATCATTTTGAAAAATTCCCAGAAACTTCTTCATAACGAAGACCTGTGTTCCGGGGTGAAAAAATGACAGAATTTCAGCTCCCCTGAAGAATGGCATTCATTCCTCTCACCCTAGCATCCCCTAACCTTCCTGACTCATCTGACGAGGAAAGGAAAGATAGGCAATAGGGAATAGGACTTCAAGAAAATTCGCTGGCAAGTCTGAAGCCACGTAAGGGAGAAAGAAACTATCTTCAGGGGGAAAGAAAGAGGGGTAGTGTGTGTGTGTGTGTGTGTGTGTGTGTGTGTGTGTGTGTGTGTTGAATGGATGTATTGTCAATGATATCTGTCAAATTTTCCTATTCTATTACTACTTATTCCACAGTTTACCAGGGAGCACCATTAGTCTAGAAGAGAATATTCTAATTTGTCCATTCTTTCTATATATTACAAAGCTTCCTAAAAAGACTAATTTCTTCACCTGCTTGACTTTGGACTTGGCCGTGTAGTTTGCTTTGTCTATTGAACATGATCACATGTGGTATGAGCAGAGAGGCTTTCAATGTGCTTATTCCAATGTGCTTGTGTGGTTTGGTTTTGGTTTCCGTTATTGTTATTTTCCTTTTCCCCATGTTCTTGGACATGTGCATGCACTTATATAACCTCTTCCTCTTCAGCCTTGGTTCTGAAATGTCAGACCCATGAAGCTGACAAACCTAAGCTCTGCTAAGTAACTACAGACACATGAACAACAATTAAATATTTGCTTTCATATGCAACTGAGATTTTGGAGGTGTTTGTTACACAGCATTTTATAGTAGCAAGCTGACAAATAGAGAAACCATTATTCTAAATTATTTTGTGTATTATTTACAGCACTTGAAGACATTTATAGCATGAAGTTGAAGCCCTGGGTTTCTCATCATTGAGCTCTTTAAATCCATCAGTGACTTTGTGCTGAGACCACTACTA
Organism: Aplodontia rufa; assembly: GCA_004027875.1. Taxonomy (NCBI): domain Eukaryota; kingdom Metazoa; phylum Chordata; class Mammalia; order Rodentia; family Aplodontiidae; genus Aplodontia; species Aplodontia rufa. The sequence goes on from PVKS010000524.1 coordinate 54,306, forward strand.
ATTAGGGTACTCCCAGCGAATGCCTGAGTACTTGTTGGATCATGCTAAGGTAGGCCCAGTGCTGGGAGACCCAGGACCCTTCTGATAACAGACTATGACTTGAGAACACGCCAATAGTTGTGTAAAAATTCCCTTAGACTGCAAAATGATCAGGGATGCTTTGGTTCCTCCTTTCTTCATTCCTGATTTCTCTCTAGGTCAGACAGATATGCAAGCATCATTAAATGTCTGAACTTTCCCAGCTCTTTCTCTTTCTTCTTTTTTGTATGTTCCCCTCCAACCACAGAACGAATCAAAACAAAACAAGCAAACAAACAAAAAAACCCTTTGTACTTAATTCTGATAAGCAGTGTTTCGAGATAAATATTTTAAAATCACAAATGTTGATAGAAATTGTATTTTCAGATTTGCTTTTTCAGGGGCACAGAGAAATTCAGGGAACTCCTCATATGATCCTTCAGGGTTTGTTCTTTTGATCACTTGAGTTTTAAGCTGGGACATCTTTTTAGGAAACAATGCCACACTTTTTAATGCAAACTGGCATCATTAATAAAAAGAAGAGCCTGAATTAAGGAAACACAGATTCTGTCCATAAGACTCCATATGTCCATTAGATAGCACCACACTTCACAGATCCTTAAACAAGGCAGACAAGATGAGCTTTCATTCTTGAAATTTAATTATAAATCTTTAACACACAACTGAGGCTTTGGGGCCCCATGGCCCCTGAACTAGCTCATGAAGTGACTGGGTTAATAGGACACAGTTGGATCTTAGCAATTATATAGCTATGGCCTTGGTTTTATTTCCCTAAGGTTTGAGGGATTTAGAGACTAGGATCAGATTTTAAATAGATTAAGTATGTGTACATACAGAGGGTCTGAGTGTGTGTCTGTGTGTGTGCGTATGTGTGTGTGTGTGCATGCGTGTGTGTGTGTAAAGTAGGCCAGTTGCATATCCTTAACTCTCACAGTAGCCAGCATGGTTCAATAATTGTATCTTGTGTATTTTGTTGTGAATACTGCTAACTATAATCTACAAAAGAAGTAAGACTGGGGCTGGAGTGGTTGCTCGGTGGTTACAGCACTTGCCTGGCATGCACAAGTACACAGGTTCAAACCCCAGCACCCATGTACACAACTAAGTGTCAGAGCAACGAAAGCCATGTGAAAAATTCAATAATAAAAAAAATGATTCTGTCTCTCCCTCTCTTTCTTTCTGTCCTTCTCTCTTAAAAAATAAAAAGTGGGACCATAATTTCCTTAAAGGTATTAAATACTGATAAAAACAATGGTTTATCTGCGATAGCCAGGAGTTTTGACACTCAGGGGAAGTTAAGACCATTTTTAGTGTGATACATCCAAAAATAACTTTGAAATCAAATGCTTGGTCAAGATGAAGGTAAGATAGATAGGATGCAGCATCTCTAAACAAATAAATTACCCCAGATGTGTTTGAATTCTCTGTGGCAAATGAATCAACGTCATTCTGTACATTAGTACTCGTGCATGCACACGCTTGCAAAACCTGCATGAGAAATCACCAATAATGATGGTTAGTCTCACAGATTGAACTGATCCACATAAAGCTTTTTAAGAATTATTTTATGTTATTTATTTATTCAAACTACTGGAGACTCTTTACTACTAAGCTATATTCCTAGGCTTTTTGTTGTTCCTGATTTTGGGAGGTTTTTTGTTTTGTTTTTGTTTTTTGTTTTTGAGACAGGATCACACTAAGTTGCCAAGTTTGGTCTCGAAATTGTGATCCTCCTGTGTAAGCCTCCTAAGCAGCTAGGATTGCAGGCATGCTCCACCCTGCCCAGTCTTTTAAAGTTCAGCTTTGGATAACTATTTATCAAGACTGCTATAAAGAAAACAAATCTCTTGAAAAATGGTCAATCCATTGTTTCTGGATTAAAATAACATTAACTGGAAAGGAAGAAGTCATCTTGGAAAAGACAGTATTTGAGCTGTCAATGATTTACAAAAAGCAGAGGATTCCTCAGTGCACCCACACCGAAACATTTCAACACTTGCTTTTCTCAAAAGAGGAGCGCTCCTTTAGTCAGAATCCAATTTTGCATTTCCTTGCTTTACAGATGGAAGGAATTCCATTCTCATTTATTTTGCGGTGCCTGGCATGTGAACCTTTAGCTGGCTCAAGTGATTCTGATGAAATGCAGGACAATGACACCTTGAAAGGTGGTGACAGTATATCCACTTGAAAAGTAATTGCTCCTGGCTTCACGCACGGTAACTTCAAGATGAAAAATACATTCAGAGAAAAAAAATACATTCAGAATAGCAAATGCCAAAAATGCTTCTAATCCAACTTGAGCAGTGCCTTATCACTTTAGGGAAGTGGGTAGGATAAAAATATGAGCCAAAAGTACTATTTACCGTATCAGAATTCAGTGTTTGTTAATATTCTGTGTTCTGCTCTGGTTCTCTCTCTCCCTTCTCTCTATTTCTCTTTCCTTCAAACCTTAAATTATCCATTATTCTAATTATTTTCATTCTTTGTTCCCTATATATAGTCCTAAATAATGTATTACTTAATTTTGAGTTTATTAAAAAAAGTATCCTCCTGTTCATAGTTTCTTTAGTACTGCCCTTTTTCCACTGACTGTATTTATTATATTTTGATTCATTCATTTGTTACAAGAGCTGAACTTCATTTTCACTACTGTGTAATATTCTGTTTTGCAAATATATTATAATTCTTTGTGTTGACTCATGGGCCAGGTGTGATACATGTTACAAATATTTTCTTCCAGTTTATAGTGACTCCTTAGTTTCCCTATAGAAACTTTGATTACCAGAAGTTCCTAATTTTAATTTAGTCAAAATTATCATCTTGTTTTTTAATTTAGCATATACTTTGACTCATTTAAGAGAATCATTTGTCCCCAAAGTTACAGATACAGATACTTTACTTTTTATGTCTTTTACATTTATGTCTTCAATCTGTCAAAAATGTGTCTTTGTAGAGGTACTTTGTTAGATGTATACAAATTTAGAATTTTATTTTCTTGTTTTAAATTTTTATTAATGTGGAATACCCTCTGACCATGCTTTTTGACCTAAAAGTCTTTTTGAATCACTTTAATACAATTATACAAGACTTCTTTTGTGAACACTTGTCTTGTGTATTTTTTCCTGTATCACCACATTCAAACATTATATGCTCTTCTATTTTGTTTTACCTTTTGTAAAAGTATGTAGGTGAATTTATTTTCATGTACTCTGACCATGTTTCAAGAATCGGAGGCATCAGTCGTATAACTCAGTTCTAGAGTGCATGTTTGGCATGCATAAGGCCCTGGGTTCAATTCATAACAACACACACACACAAACAACTACAAATCATTGATGAAGTTTTAAACTTTCAGTTAGAATTTTCTTTAAATTTTATATAAGTAAAAATACAGAGGGTGCCAACTTATAAAAAGTACAAATTGGATTGTGTCACACAAATGATTCTTATCATAATGATGGCTTAGCAGCTTTGAAAAAAGTTTTTTCAAAACAACTTGCATGGACACAGTCTTAAAAATGAACCGTTTCTTGGATCATTTCAATTCATATGGGTAAAAAAATCTTCCAAAGAGAAACAAAATGGCTCTATCAAATCGTATACTCAACAATATGTCATAGTGGGGACTTAACCTAACCTAAGGGAATGCCCAGTTACTAAAACTTTTATCTAAAACTGCATTTAGCAATTTGGCTGAAGGAAAATGTCCTGCTGTAACTAGAAAGGACTTTGGAGGAACACACCCACATGCTTGTCCCCAATACATGCATTTTCTATCAGGGAATATTTTTGTCAGGAAATTGTCCACACCTCAGTTATGGTTCTGAAGGTCTAGGCCAATGGAATAAAATAAAAGGTCACCCAGAATGAATCAAAGGCTTCATGCTTGTAGGTTCTAAAAGAGGCCTCAGGACTTGGGGCTCATGGTTTAAGGCCATGTCACTGGCTCTGGATTATTTGAAGATGATCCTGGATGGGTTGACTCCATAGGCCTTTCACCACCTCCCCCAGCGGCTTAACCATGTTCACACAGACATCCAGAAAGCAAGATGAGTGACCCCAATATGCAAACACTTTGAAAACCTCCTCTTGCAATTCCTATGCTACCATCCCATAGGCCAAAATTAGTCACATAATTGGGTTTAGAATCATATAAGGTGGACACTGGAATGCTAAAGGGTAGAGGGTGAGGATATCTGTAGCAGTAAGTAGTGGGGTCAATTAATTCAATCAATCTACCACAGAGACCAATTTTTCCCTGTCTGAGAAATGTGGGAAATGAGCAAAACAGTAAGCCTGTTTTCAAGGAACTGACAGAGAGCCATTGTCCCCAGGGAAAGGCAAGTTTCAGCTCAGGCAGGACCTTTCTGAAGGACAGGCTTGCCCTTTAGCCTGGGAGACCCACCAGTCTTCACTGGCTTTTTGAAGAGCTGGAGCTTCTAATTGCTTAGAATCAATTTTAACAAGGAGAAATAAGCAACCCAGAGAGCAGGTTCCTTTGTCTAACATTACATTTGTGACATGAAACAACTGGATAAAGTGACATTACCCATAAAGGAACGGTGTATTTCCTCTAAAGGATATAGAGCAATTTGGGGGAATAAGACAGCTTCCTTGTAACTGCTATTAGGAAATTGTTGATCCTGGATATGCATAAGCTGTGGGTAACTCCATTGAATTTTAGAAAAAGTGTACATTAAGAAACACAGATATGTGGATCAAAACAGCTAGATTTCGGAGGCTCAGTAACAAGATACTAAAAAGACATTTTTGAAATATTGCAATGAATTCATGATTTCCATCGTTTATATTTGGGCACATTGTCTTTATTGCTTTTGTGTGTACGTGTGTATGTGAGCGACAGTCACATCACAAACTTGATTTATAGTTTTAGTTTATTTAGGTTAACTCCCCAGTGTTATATGTATGCATGTTTTTGCATTCACTGTTACAAAACAGGGCAATAAATCGGAGGAGATTCAGATGTAACCTGGGTTGCCACAGCAGAATGAAAAGTTAGAATTTCTGCATATATTTTAAGCTGCCTCCTTCCTTAATGCGTTGTGTCATGTGCTTAGCTGTTACATCCATAGAAGATAGGCTTTCCAAGTGCCTGTTGGCTTGGGGGAAACCATGCCCCTATGTATTTGCGGCTCTCTCTTTTAATCCTGTTAGAATTTAATTTTCCTTGATTGAATGTGGTGTTATCACCAGGTGCTGAATGGCCCTTGCCTATCTGTACATATAAATCCTGTTAGTCCTTCCTAGATTCCGGGTGTTCCAGACTCTTCTGAGGTCACAATGATCTGAAGGAGCTTTTGCTTTCAGGTTTGCTGAACACGGAGAGTGAAAGTGAAACTTCTGTTTATGGATGTCGTGTTTGTGTCTGGGAGAATACCAGCAGTTTGCAGTAGTTTCTGCATTCACTAATAAATTAAAAAACTTTTTTTTTTTTTTTAAAGTCTTAAAATGTCAGATGTTTTTCATTGAACAGGGAGGTCCTTACCCATACTAACATGTAAGGTGTTCTGTTTTTTCCATTTTACTAAACAAATCGTGTCCTTTTCATATGTGTGACCTGCATTCACATGCTCATCCCAGGAAACTTTCTGGCAATTATCAGAATTTGTAATGAGATCAGTTCTCAAAGATCCCAAGCTCTTTGGTTCTCTGTGAGAACCAGACTCTCTTGTATCCACAGACTGCTCTTTCTGCTCCTCGTGTGTTAGCCATTTCCTGCTAATTATCTACCTTTAATAACACAAGAAAGCCAATTCTGTTCGGAGTGGGTTTTGCTACTTGTTAACACCTCTAATTATTGTTTTTTCCCAAAAGAGTTTAAGAAGAAATTATTGAATAAATTGACATATCTGTGCCATTTGTAGATTTCAGACATTAATTAAAATAAATCCACCTTGCTATGAACAATCAAGAGGTAGGCTTCTACTAATAGCATTTTTTAGCTTTAATTTAACTCTTCTGCTGACATCAATTTGGTCACCAAACGTGGTCCTAACGTTCTGCGTCATACCATGATTTACAGATAATTAAGATGCTTTCCCTCAGAAGAGTTTACTTTAGAATTTTTTTGAAGGATGTCAAACTCAAAAACATTTAAGTCAGCTTTATTAAAAGAAAACTGTATCTGCTGGTAATATGCAGATCTCAGCCTAAGTTTAAAGAGGAGAAGCCAGCTTTATTAACACAGCCATAATTTCTGTGTTGGAATTCCAATCTACTACTGTGAAGTTTTCTGAATTTTCAAAAGGTGCCAGAGTTTGGGAGTTTTATGCACTATTTCTTAATTTATAAATATCAGCAAACATTTCAGTGAAAAGAGATTTTGAGGTTATGAATGGGGTTTAGCCTTTTTTTTTTAATGCCCATTTTGCAAAGAACAGTTGTAGATCCAATTATCACTGGCAATTGGCAGGACATATCTTATTGTCTGCTGCAGGAATGAATTTCAACTCTTCACTGGACCATATCCTATCTACTACTGTTTGCATCTTGTACTGAAGATATGTGCTATCACTCGGCCAGAAAACTAATATTTAGCACCTGGCTTAAGTAAGATAAGGTAAGTCAACCCAGAAGGATAATAAAAGGAGGATATGAAAAACTAGAACCTGCTGATGAAAGATGGACATTGAAACCCTGGGAGAGTAAATTACCCTACCCAAATATATGTCTTTGGCATATGTGGAGTTGGTTATTCAGAGAAACTGCAGGCCTCTGCAGATACAGGAGTGGCTCTGGAAGGCTGCCCTTTTGTAAGATAAATTTTCGCATATAAAAGAAATCTGCATTAGTGAAGTAAACAGCCAGCTGATGTGAATGGGCCTTTCTATCTTCTACTCTTCTTTCTGCCTAGGAATAATCTTCTAGCAGGAAGAATAGACTGGGAACCAGACAGGTAATACCACAGGTGGCTATTAGCTGGGAGACTGTGTGCCTAACAAGAAAGCCCAGTTCACTGTGCACTTCTGCTGGAATTTTTCATAGCCTGCCACCACTATTCTTTCTCCCACAAGCCTAAGCCCCTATCTCTTTAGTTGACTGTCTATGAAGTTCAGGTATTCATTTGAATCTCAGATTCTGCGCGTGGCTCCAGTGTTAATACACATTAATAAATTTGGCACTTTTTTCTTTTAATCTGTCAGTTTATCTCATAGACTAAAGTGACTGCACCTTCAGAAAGAAAACGTCAATTTAAATCTTCCCTATACAACTAGATTAGGCTCTTGTTGGGAAGAAAAAAAATTTTTTTCCTCAACCCTCAGAGTTCATAGTTGAAATGGATCCAATATAACAAATGATAGATTAACAAGATAGAAATAAAACTGTGTTAAGATGCATATTTCAAATTTCCATGGGAGATACCTAGTGAATGAATAGTTCTCAGAGAAGTATTTTTGGATGTCAAGACATAAAGCATCTTCAACAAAGAGCAATAAATTCTAAGCGAGTGACAGACGAAGGAAAATGACTGTCTTGAGGGGTGGTAACATGCAGGAAGGCTAATGAATGGCTGATATAAGTCACAATAAAAAGAAAGTAAAATTTGGTTGGACAGATGCCTTTCATACCATCCTCAGGCTCATAGGATCTGAAGTCACCTTCAGTCATTAACCTATGTTCTACTCGGTAGAATGAGGAGGTGGCATATATTTTGCTTCAGAAATTTTATGTCCTGTTTCAACGCACATGGTGGGAGGGCAGAGAGCTTTCCTGCATCTGCTTCTTACTTGGTGTCAGTTTGACAAGTTTTATTCCTAATAAGAATAAATAGTTTGGTAGGCTTATTCAGGTCCCCTATTCTCTAAACAAGGTAAGAAAGTTGAAAGAGTGAAAAGTGGAGCTAGTGTACAAAACAAGGAAGAAATGAGGAAATAGGAGCCCTGGGAGAGAGGAATTCTCAGATCTCAGTAGTTTTCTAGTTCTTACACTATTTTTTGACTGAGGATACAGTGCATTTTCTGCACTAGGTTTTATTATTTTTCCATGTCTGTAATTGTTCTTCTTCTTTTACGTAATAGATGATATGTGATGATATTGGGAAAAACACACGTGGCCAATTTTAACCAAAAGATGTCTGGTGTACTAAAATGAATTTAACAATTTGAAGTTAAACATCAGGGCTAGAGTTGGAAAGGTTCTGTGTATGAGGATATTATAGTTTAGACCTGGAATGTTACCCGAGGCTCATGTGTTAAAGGTTTGGTCCCCAATGCAGCAATATTCAGTAAGCAGGGCTTTTGGGAAGTGATTGGAGCAGAAGGATTCTGACCTCCTTAGTGGATTAGTCCACCCATGCATTCATGATTTGAATGGACTATTGGGAGGTGGGAGAAACCCTAGGAAGGAAAGGAATGGTCTTGAGGGCCTTCCCTGGGGTACTATACCTGATTCCTGGCCTGTCCTCTCTCTGAGCTCTCCAGCCACCAGTTTGCTCTGTGGCACCCTTCCATCCAACATGATGTACTGCCTCATAGTCCCAGAAACAATGGAGCCAACCGTGGAACAAAATCTCTGAAACTGTGAGCCAAAATAAAAATTTCTTTTTTTTAAGTCAATTTTGACTTTTAATGAGAAGAAATGTCCAAGCAAAAAATTGTGAGAAAGGGCTACATAAATTAAGATTCAATTTTTTTTCTCTAATATGTGATTTCCAGAGCTGGAGAAGTGCATATCTAAATACATAGTGTTTATATTTATGCAAAAGATCTTGTTTTGAGTGAAATTCTTCATTTTTGTTCATTTTTTTCTTTTTTTTTATTGCTCAAGATTGTCTAATATTTAAGAGGGAATTGTTGCCATTCAGTCATGAATAAATGCATCATACTGGTGCAAACCAAGGCTGATGCCATTCTGTGATCCCTTCCCCCTCTATCTCATATTTCCCCCTAGAATACCCCCATGTTAGTTGGGATTATCATGGAAGTCAAAGATTCTCCACTGGATTGATAGCCCCATACTCTCTCCCTCCAGTAGCCTTGATCACCCTCCTATTCCTTTCCCGACTCCCGGCCACACTCCTTTCATCCTCCAGTGTCATGGGCAAGAGCTGTGGCTCACCAGTTGTGGGACTGCCTGGCTTGCTTGAGTATGTGAGTTCAAACCCCAGCACCAAGTATACAAGAAAATAAATATTTCTTTCTTTTAGTTGTTTTTTTCAGGTAATTTGTCACATTGGAAAAAAGGTGATTTACACAAATGATCAAAAAATTGAAAAAGGAAAATTTAGAATTTTAAACACTGAGTCCAAAATTAAAATACTGATTGAACCTGGAGTCTGCTCTTGGTCCAGATGACAGAGGCTGACATTCATTTAACTCAGGAGGAAAGAGTGGGAGATGATGGATTCAGGGAGGCTGACTTTGGTTTCCCCAATTAGTTGTAAACAAACATTATAATTTGACAGAGGGTAGTTTAATATGTTTCTGGTCTCACTGATTTATGGATTATATTCTCTGAAAAATTCAAAACCTTGTGATACTCATATAACCTTATAATGAACTGCGTATATTCTGGTATCCAAAAATAGAACTTCAACATATATAATGCACACCATGACAGAAGAAAAAAGTAAAATAGACTGTCACTCATAGGAGATCTTAATATATGTCTCTCGGTAGAAGATAAAATAAACAGATAAAATATTACTAAAAAAAGTGAATATGATGAATGAATTTGACCTAATTGGCATATGTACTACAGCCATCACAAATAATTAATTAATTAATACTATTTTCAAGAGCACAAAAAAATATTTACCAAAATGGATCATGTGTTTGCCACATCTAAACAGATTTCATAGGGTTGAATTCATGTATAGCATGCTTTTTGGTCAGTACAGAATTCAGCTCGATATCAATAGCAACAATAAAAATGAAATTCTTACATATGTGGAAATTAAATAATAAACTTCTAACTTACCCATGGGTAAATGAAAAACAGAAAGTCATTTGAGATTGAAACTTATGGAACATAATTGTATCTATGACTGAAGGGGAGTTTATAACAATAAACACAGAAGAGACGAAAGCTGACTCTCACCTATCTAAACATCCATCTCGGAAGTTAGAAAAGAACAGCAAATTAAATGGGAAAAAGAGAGAATGAAAATAATTATAATTGGATAAGAAATCAATGGAATGGAAAGTAAGTCTAAAATAGAGGAGACTAACAAAACCAAGAACTGCTTTTTGTTGTTGTTGTTTACAAGGACTAATGAAATTAGTAAACCTTTGGCAAGACAGATGGAGAAACAAAGACAGTGGTACAAACCACCAAGTATGAAGGAAAACTGGGGCACCATTCTAACTAAAAAGCAGCAGGAGAAGATTATGAAACTCTGACCAAATCCGATGCAAAAATTAGCATATTCAAAGACTCTTATCAAAAGGCCAGAACAGTGGAATAAATGTTACTAAACTGTCCTATCTACATGTATGAATATATCACAGTGTGCTTCACCTTTATGTATAAATACATGCACTAATAATGCATTAATCAAATAATTATAAATACATAAAGGAAAGAACAGAATAGTAGAGAAAAAGGAACAGGAAGGGAAGAAGGGAGGGAAAGGGGAATTACTGGGGATTGAATTGGATCAACTTACATTCCATGCTTATATGAACACTAATATTACGTATAAGTAAAATTAACTAATGATAAAAAAGGTTTAACATGAAATATTTCCACAAGAATACTTCATACTCTAAGTTGCTTCAATTGTGATTTCTACCAAATATCCAAGAGGGAAGTCATGCCAAACTTAAGTAAATTATTCCAGATAATATTTTAAAAAAAGAAGAAACCCATTTGTTTATTTTTCCCACCAGCATATCCTTGACACTAAAACCCAATAAAAACATCAGAAAGAAGAAAATGATAGACCAAGTTCTCTCATGAACATTAATGCAAATGTAAACAAAACAGTAATCAAAACCCAGTAATATATAACTAGAATAAAGATAGATCATGACAAAGTGGGGACTGTCTCAAGACTGCATGGGTGGCTCACATTCAAAGCTGAACCATATAATTCACTACAAAGAAAGGATAAAGGGGAAAGTATCTCAGAGGATGCTGAGAAAGCATTTGACAAAACTCAATATCCACAATAAAAATTGTAGAGCAAGGAACAGAAGGCAGCATTTTAATCTAATAGTGTCTAAACAAGCTTTCCTTGTGATATTGGGGAAGATGCATGCTATCATAACTTCTAATCATCACCATACTGGAGACATGGTCAATGCAGTAGCAAAGCTTTTTTACAAAAGTGAAATAATAAGAAAGAAGAAATAAAACTGTCATTACTTGTAGATAGAATGATTGTGTGAAAACAAAATTCAATATAATCTACAAATCATTTGTGTTCATAAGCAGCTATCAAGAGTTTACTGAACAATACATCTATATACTGTTTCACTTCCAATTCTATATTCTATCAAGAAATAATTAGGAAATGATTTTTAATTTATATTTGTCACCTAAACATTGAAGACCCTGAATGATTCCTGCTAGATTAGTTTTCCTCTTATGATGGACATCATAAGATTGATACTTTGTAAACATCATTCACACCTTTGGTGTATTTAGGATTTTATTCCTTAACAAATACTTTTTTTCTATCATTATCAAGAAGTGCAGGCTTCCCCCACCCCTGCAAATCTTTTGTAACCACTGTCATTTAAGCAGTTTAAGAAAAGGATATAGCTGGGGATGGTGATGCATGCCTGTAATCCTAGTGACTCAGGAGATTGAGGCAGGATCACAAGTTCAGAGTCAGTCTCACCAACTTGAGACTCTCAGCAACTTAGCAAAACTCTGTCTCAAATTTAAAAAAAAAAAAGGTCTGGGGATCTGGGGATGCAGCTCTGCAGTAATACCAAAGTTAAAAAAACAAAAAAAGAAGAGAGTATTTATAATAGTAGGTGCCTGTAGTCCCAGTTATTCTGAGGCAGGAGAATCAGTTGAGCCCAGAAGTTCAAGGCCTGCCTGGGCAAGACAGAGTATTACTGCCCTTCCCCCAAAAAATGCCATTTATCATCTTTTAAATGATCAACAGAAAGATTTTTTTTTCAGAGAGAGGGACAGTGAGAGAGAGAGAGAGAGAAACAATTTTTATTGTTTTCATGCAGCTTTCCAAGACTTCGTTGAGTATGTGGTGCTGGGGTTTGAACCTGCGTACTTGCGCATGCTGGGCAAGCGCTGTAACCGTAGAGCCACCGCTCCAGCCCCCAACTGAAAGATTTTTAAAATCTCTGTTTAGAAAAAAAACTAAAGAAATCCTTTAAAAAATGAAAGATATACTATTTTTTTTATATTTAAAGACTCAACATAACTAAGATGTTAATGCACCTCAAATTAATGTAAAGATTTCATACAATCTCTGTAAAACTATCAGATTTTTGTGGAAATAACAAGATGATATGAACATTTATATGATAATGGGGCAGCTGGTTTGGAACAAGAGTGAAGATCATAAAATACCAGTAAGGCAGAGCAGGATTTTCTGAAGAATAGATAAATAGATCAAGGACACAAATTAGGATTCAAAAACAGACCCATGCATGACAAGCACTTGATTTACGACAACAGTGGCACTGCGCAACAGCAGGTGAGGAATGTCTTTTTCAATTACTAGTATTGGGTCAGTTAAATATACATGTGGAAAACTATCAATTTTCCCTTACACTCATTTACAGAAAATCAATTCTGGGTTGATCATCATCATAAAAAAATATCAATGGTAAAACTATAAAGCCTCTAGAACATAATATAGGAGAATGCATTCATACAACAGAGGCAGGAAGTGATTTTAAACAAGAGGCACTAACCATAAAGAAATAGATAGGTTGGGGGGGGGTACACTCAGTGGTAGAGCACATGCTTCAGCAGCTTGGCTCAATCCCCAGCACACAAACCAAACACTATGCCAGGTATGGTGGTACATGACTGCAATCACAAGTTCAAAGCCAGCCTCAGCAATTTAGCTATGTCCTGAGTAACTTATTGAGACTCTGTCTCAAAATTTAAATAAATAAATAAATAGGTTTGGGATTTGACTGAGTGATTAAATGCTCTTGGGTTCAACCTCAGGCATGCATACACACAAACACACACACACACACACACACACACAATGATTACACCAGTTTTATGTATAATATCCTCAAACCTAAAACAAATGCCTATGAATACTAAGACATAAACATAATTTTAGTTAAATTCATATATGTAATCATTGCTTAGCAATGAAAATAAATGAACTACTATTACTTGTAAAAGCCTGGATAAATTAGACAAACTTAGAGTGGAACAAAAGAAACCTGTTACAAATGAGAGCACACTGAACGATCCCATTCATGTAAAGGTTGAAAATGTTCTTAGAAGATATTCCTTATGGGGGAAAACTGAGGTTATAGTCACCGGTAGGGTCACAAGAATCCTATGGAATTGGATTTCTTATTTCCTTTGACATGGGCAGATTCACTTTGTGATAGTTCATTGAACTATACACATATGATCTGTTCCCTTTTCTTAATATTTGACATATTTTAAAAATATTCAAAAAAGTGTTTTTCTAAATAAAATTATATGTTGACTTGAGGCTCAATGTTTAAAATTATCCTATTAAAAATGTTAGGTCAAGGTTTTAAAAAATATTGAGGAATATGTAATATAATTGTCAGCAAAAGTACTTTTTTGATTGTGCAATCCACAAATAAAGTAGAATGATATTAATAATAGTAATACACAATAAATCAGCACGGAAATAGTAGTTTAGAATAGTTACATCACCTTTACTTTGTTTCTATATTTCTATTTTGTCTGAGCATCATCATGTACAATCTATGTTACTATATTAGATCACATACTTAATCTAAAAATATGAGTATATATATAAAACATATATACACACACATATATATATATTTACATATGATAATATTTTTTTAAAGAGAGAGGGACAGTGAGAGAGAGAGACAGTATCAATTTTATTTAGTTTTTCATGGGGCTTTCGTTACTCTCACACTTCGTTATGTACGTGGTGCTGGGGTTTGAACTCGCATCCTTACGCATGCCAGGCAAGTGCAGTAACCACTGAGCCACCACTCCAGCCCCATATGATAACATTTTTAAGGAAGGACATCCTCAAATATCTTGCACTGTGAGGTGTTTGTAAACAAGCACTTTACTGATACATATAAGGAACCAACATGTTAAATCAAAATTTTACTTATCTAATCAGTAAGCATATATAGGATTTATAAGTAAAACTATGTTATCAAAAGGATCAATAATGTCAGAAAGACTCATTTTGTAATCATAATTCCATATGTACTAGTTATCTGACTTTGTTTAAGTATTTAATCTTTATTCTCCTTATCACTTAATTTATCTTTGTATGATGATATAGATTGAACCCAGGGCCTTGTACATGCTAGGCAAGCATTTTATGACCGAGGTACAATCCAACTCTACTTATCTCTTCCATAAAAAATGCAACAATAGTCCTAATTACTGATATTATGATGAGTAAATTAACTATCAAAACTAACAGTACTTTGGCACATACCTGACACAGAGCAGTTGATAAACAAACCTTACCTCTTTGTCCAACCTTTCTCTTGTTATTCTGAATTACTGTCACCTAGAGTGGTAGAGGATACTTGTATGAACCCTACCAAGTGAAATGTGGAAAGATAATTCTTAATACCCAGTACATGTCATGCACCTCCCTCTTAGAATCCTCTTCAAATATAAATAACAGTCCCTGGCCTTTTATATACCATGACACACATTGATTTGGACACTATTTGTTTAACTACCTATTTTAGGATTCTTACACTATTGGGTTAACCCAGGAACACTGATTTACAACATGCAATGCATTCTCAAATCCTTTCCCCTCTTTCGACATTATGAATAGCGTCCATGAGAGCTGTGACAGAAATTATTTCCTAACTGCTGGTGACACTTTGGAGATGGAAAATATTGACATATTCTACTGCCAGCTTGCATTACTGTTTCTTCCATTATGACACATAAACCTGAAAAATAACATCACAGAGTTATTTGAATAAAGGGCCCCCCGGCCTCATGCATTGCATCTACTTCCTGTCCATTTCTGGCTTGTTGCATTTAATTTGTCCATAGACTTTGTGCCTAGAAGAAGCCATTACATCTTGCCAAATTACTCACCAGGGTAAACTCTGTATTCAAATTGCCTCTTCATCTTTCTTAAATTTTACAAAAGGATTTGGATTCTTTCTGTTTCAATTTCCGGGTACAATTACCATTCAATTTTTTTTTCACTTGACATCCCTACAGTGGGTCTGGATTAATGGCCCACATGATTTGCCCTGCTCTTGATTGTGAAATTATGGTGTGCTTTTCTGCAAAAGGAAATGGGATGTGTATAGTTGTTCAAGTGCCACATAAAATTACACAAGTAAATGAAAAATTAAACTACATTATTTCAAATCATAAACCTCCATTCGCTGGCATTAGTACTGATACGCTGATGTTTTCAACATATTTTAGTGGAAAGGAACCAAAGGTAAAATTTCCCTTGTATAGGAAATCATCACCTCTTCCCCCAACAGTATTTAATAGTTTTTTTTTTTTTAAAGAGAGAAGGACAGTGAGAGAGAGAGAGAGAGAGAGAGAAAGACGGAATCTGTTTTATTTAGTTTTTCATGCAACTTTCATTTCTCTGACACTTGGTTGTGTACATGGTGCTGGGGTTCGAACCCACGAACTCGCGCATGCCAAGCAAGTGCCGTAACCACCAAGCCACTGCTCCAGCCTCCGGTGATTATTTTTAATGCTACTTTATGAACCATGCCTCAGTGGCCTCTGACTGAGGCCAGTCATGGGGAATGCCATAGCCTGAATCCATCAATCTGATTATTTCTGGTTGACAAGTGACTGCCTCCCACTTTCATCTCAACATGTCCCCCTGCGACTTTTCAGAATTTTTGGTGATTGCATCATGGACACTCAACAGCTTCATGTTCCTGCATCCTGCCCTCCTTATGTATTCCTCTGGAAGTCTCCCATTTTTTGCAGAGTTCATCAAGGATTATTCCATACTTGAAAATCAGCACCTCTGCTGATGAAGACCACCCCTAGAAGTCTAGGACACATTAGTTCCTTGTCTTTGTCCCAAGCACGGTGATGGACTCTATTCTGATTCCTCAGAATACACAGTGGCCAGGCTAAAACTTTTTTAACTAAATATTTTATTCATGCATTGTAGTTATACATAATAGCAGGGTTCATTTTGACAAACTCATAATACACAGAATATAATTTGCTCCCTTTCAGTCCCCAGCGCTTCCTCTTTCCTTCCCTGTTCCCCATCCTCTACCCTACTGGTTTTCCTATTTATGTACTTTTTTTTTTTTGTTTAAAAATAGTGCTTTATAGATACACATAAAGGTGGAATTCTCTGGGGTACAACAGCATAGTTTGGTCAATTTCATTCCAGATTTCCCCTCCAAAGAGGGATAAGTTTGAGGCCAGCCTCAACAACTTAGAGAGAATTTCATCAATTTAGCAAAATCTTTAAAAAAAAAATCTGGGGATGTAATTCTGTAGTAAAGTCACCCTGAGTTCAATCTTCAGTACAAAAAAACAAAAAACAAAAAACAAAAAACAAAACAAAACAAAAAAGCCATTATTCTTAATAAGGCTCCTTTGAAGTTTGAAGATAATGGAAGAGCAGCAGAACCCAGAGATAATTTCACACCAACAACACAAGCAGAGCTCCATATAAAATCTCTATATACCCAGACATGGGTTCGTTATAGAACCTCTCTATGTCCTCAAGCAAAAGCAAAACAAACAAACTTTGGGTTTTAGAGAAATACTCTTACATACTCTTCATCAAAATCTTTGTAGTGGGTTAGATTGTGAATGAACCCCCAAAGGATATGTGTACATCCTAATCTGCAGAACCTTTGCATTTTGCATCATAATGCAAAGAGTGATTATTACCTTACTGTACTTTACTGCATAATTGTCACCTTCACATAATTGTGGCACCCCATTGTTTCAGTCCAATAATTGGTTTATAACCTTTCATCATGTAATCATGTTATCTCACAGGTTCATTATCTCATTGTTTAAAAGATAAACAGCAGCAGTGTATTCACTGGTGGTATATGGATGTGCATTCGCACTCTGCCCTGCTAGCAGCTGGCTGAGAATTCTGGGGGCACCACATCGTCAGCATGTTTCTTCAAGCTAACTTTTGCTGTTTGTTTGAAGCACTGCAGCACTAAGGGTAAACACACTTGTATGAGTGGTGCTAGTGATGATCATTAGAAAATGAAGCCAATGATAGTGAGGCAGAATCTTCAAAGACGGAACTTTATAAATCCATACTTTGCAATTTACTTTGTAAATTTTATTAAGTAAAATTATCTTGACTATAATGCACAAATCAATAGCAATAAATGTGTTGACTTTATTTTTTCAAACTGGAAAATGTTCGCTAAACTGTCAAGGAGAAACGATGCACATTGATTCAGACAATTCATTTTTAAAATATGTTCATGAGTATCTCATTCATCCTAATCTTTCGCCAAAGACAGTTTGGTAATAAATGATTTTTAATAATGCTGGCACATTTAAAAAAAGAAAGCTTCACATAATGGTCACACCCAGTTGTTTTGCAAAAAAAAAAAAAGGCAAAAAATCTGGAAAAATTATGTGGTGCAATAACAGTACTTGGCAGAAGATGTGGCTGTGTTAAGGGTCTTGAGAAAAGGAGCTTATGCTGTATTCATTCTCTTGTGGATCTGAAATGTGGTCACCACTATCCTTATAAGAGGGGTGAGCAGAAGTTTGAGATAGAAATGCTGAGGAGAAGACTCATAGAAGAGAAGATAATGTGATTAACAGAGGCAGAGATGGGAGTGTTGCGACCTCAATTCAAGAAACACCAAAAACCACCAGAAGAGTCAGGGAATGGACTTGTCCCTGGAGCCTCTGGAGAGACACAATCCTGCAAATACCCTAATCTGTACCAGAAACAAATGAGGCTTCTTATCTTGAGAGCTGTGGAAGAATAACTTGTTTTGAACTACCAAGGGAACAGTAATGATTTGTCCCCAAATTTTCATTCTTTTCCCAGAGATAGAATTCAACACATTCTGGATAAAAGGTTTGACTCCTGTGAATGGACATTGTCTAATTAGACTGAGTTGGTGGGACCAGATCCCAGATCAGCATTGTTTAAAATAGTAAAAACTTAAATGTTGTTTCCTTTATCTAGGAATGAACTACAGTGTTTAAGCAGCAGTAGTATTTCCTCTGCCTTTTCTGTGCGGGAGAATGATGCACTGATGCTCGTTCTTTCAGGCACTTTCAGAGAAATGAAAGGCCAGCTTGTATGAAAGAATAGTGGTCCTGGAAGTCTTCTAAAGCTCTGTCTACCCTTCTATCCTTTGAAGGATCTGGGGTTGGTATTTTTTTAACGGAACTGCATCCTCATCTGACTCTTCCCAATATTCCATATTCATGATTTTCACTCAAGCTCTTCTTTTATCTCAAGCCATCATTCCCTTTATAATAGGAATCTGGAAATAGGATGTCAGAGAAAATTATACATAGCATTTAGAAGAGAAAGTTTACACCAAGTGAAAACAAAATGTGCAGGTGCAATTTTTCATGAATTATTATTAAAATAGACTTTGATTCCATTTCTTATAGATTTTGTACATGCAGGAAAGGAAGAGGAGAAGGCTTTACATGGGTAATTGATTACCAGGATGATTGGTAAGGAAATAACAGTTCCCTTCCAACCCCAAGGACAGGAGGTTCATAAAAGACCTCCCTTTTGAAATATTTCCCCAAACATTGGTGTCATTGTCCCTTTTGTTGCCAGTTTCTTGCATATACCCTTTCCAAGAACTAAAACAGAATTTCCATATTCATATTACTCTAAGTCTAAAATTTTGCATATTGCAAATCTGAATCTGAAACCTCATGGCACTTACTAATGATAATGAGTTGAGATTTTACCATTTGAAACATTTTATTTTATTGATTCTCCCACCTTTCGCTACAGGTTGAGCATTTCTTATCTGAAAAGCAGGAGTAATTCAGATTTTGTATTTTTTCAGATCTTGAAATATTTGCATGTACATACTAAAGTGTCTTGGAGATGGAACAAGTCTAAACACAAAATTCCTTTGTACTTTATATATACCTTATTTACCTACGCCAAAGGTCATTGTATAGAATATTTTAAATAATTTTATGCATGAAATAGTTTCACAGAATGGAATTCTCCACTTACGGAATCATATTAGTGCTGAAAAAGTTTTGGATTTTATATTATTTTGAATTTCAGATTTTCACATTGGGGATGCTTGACCTGTAATAGCATATTTTTGAAATTTTTCAAGAACATTCATTCATATTTGATACCTTACTAATTATAAGTATAATGTGTAAAAGACAGTCATTTTTCCAAATGACTGTCTTTTAAAAGTCTCAATGCCCTGAACAATGAGAAAGTTGGTCTAGTAGCATGAGTTAAATCCAGATAAGATGTAATGCTTTACAATCTAATACATTTTTTAGAGTTATAATGGGAAGAGGAAGGGAGGGACAAGGGAGGGTAATTGGGGGGGCACTCCTGGGGATAATTGCAAAATCCAGAATATATACATATTTTATACACATTTTATATTATTTTGTTAAAATCTTGTAAGGTTGCTCAAAATAAAAAAAAATTAAAATAAAAAAAAGTCTCAATACAATAGGTGACTTGTGAACACTCAAATCCCTTTCCAGAATCAACACTATTCTCATGGACTCTCCCCTATTTAAAAGATGGTTTTATATAATAATGTACATAGAGTAATGACATGGATCTTAAATCTAGATGAACTTTTCCATTTGCGTGCATCCTTGCAACTACCCTGTAGATCAAAGTATATAATATTTCAAGCTCTCCAGTAGATTCACCTGTGCCCATCTTAATCAGTCACCCCTGAAAGAGAATCATTATTCTTTCAGAAGTTTTTTAAAAAAATTTCAAGTAAACAAATTCTTTCTTGCCCTCCTATTTTCCAAAAGACCTAGATAGTCAGACACAATTTTCTTTTACAAAAAAATTGTTTTTGTCTCATCTCTAAATATTCTATTCAGTGATATATTTGAACCAGTCTTTCTGCAGAACACCCACTAAATATCCAGGTGTGCAAACAAGGTTTGTTCTCTGTGTTTGCCAGGGTCATTTTTCCATGGTAAACCTTCCAATGGGTGACGGATTTATTGGTAGGTCTCCAGTGCATGATCCAGCAGACATAACCAGCCTGGTGTTTCACATCTTTTCCCAGAAGTTTCCCAGTTTTTCCCTTGAATTACTGTGGCTTTTAACAGAAATGTTTCTGAGCAATTTGTGCAAATTGAATTTTATATCTTCTTAAAATGAAGTATTTGTAACAAAAAATGAATGTAAATTTCCTTAAAAGCACAGAAACTACACTTTGAAGGTAGGTATTTAATAATTCATCTTTATGAAAAATGTGGAAATTGTTTAAGTAAGTTTTAAACTTTCAATAGCTTTATATATCCAATTTTTAAAGCAAATTGTACCCATAATGTGGATGATAATAAATCATGTTCAAACCTTCTTATGTATTACTTGTAAAAGACATTTCTGGTGTTACTAATGCCAATTTTACATTTTTAAAAATGATTATTTAAGGTGTTGAAACTTCATTACTGGTGATGAAATTTCATTACTGAATTAAGTCTTAGAATTTAACACAAAGTATATAGTTTGACCATGCTACCCTAATTACCTGAACAGGCATTTTTAATGATGGCTAATGGCAAATGGAGTAAGTACATCCATGCTTTTATTTGTCAACATACAGTATCACTTAGTTATTGATGCATAATCAACCACCCCAAAACATAATGTTTTAAAAGAGACATCAATAAGCTTATAATTCTTTGGGTAAGTGGAGTATTTCTACTTATTTGGCAAGGTTGACTAGCCTTTGCAGGACTCACCAGGCATCTCTAGTTAGTTTAGAGTGTGACTGAAGTCTCACTGCCCTTGCTGGTCCTCACTGTGAGTTGCTGGCCTCCTCTCCACGTGGTTTCTGAAATTCCACCAAGCCAGTCCAGGCTTGCTCTTTAGTGTGCATGATTCCCAGAAAGAGTAGAAATGTGTAAGGTCTCTTGAGGTCTAGGTACAGAACTGGCCTCATTGTCACCTTTGTCATGTTCTATTAACCAAAGCAAGCCAGAAGACTGACCCAGATCTAAGAGAGTTTCCTGGTGGAAGGAGCTCCAAAGTCCTGTTGTAAAGGAGCAGGGTAAGATAAGGTAAGGAATTGTGGGCAGTTATTTCAACTCTTCTCCCAAACATGTATATATGTATGTAGGTATGTTTACATATTTACTTGTATATTTTATAAAATAGCTTTCCCACAAATGGTGATGTTATTTATTGTGTATAACCATATACTCCAGTAATAAGTTTTAAGCACACAATGAAGTTTTACCATTTCACAGTCTAGTTGTATTTCCCAAACTGGCCTGTGTCAAAGGAAGTTAAAAGTGAGTGATTGCAACTTCTGCTTCTGAACAAGTGGAACATGAAACAATAGAGACCAGATTTATGCTACCACCTGAAACAATTAAAAAATAAACAAACAAAATACGTGAAACATATTTCAAGAAGCTGATATCAGGCAATAAAAGATAGTAGCTTCTGAAAGATAGGAAACAAAACAAGGTCAGCCCCATGACTGTCCCAGAAACCTGGAGGATTTCCAGATGATGGCATAGGGAAGGGGACAGAGCATGAAACCAGTAGTTACCCTGAGCTGAGAAGACAGATATCAAGGTCTCCTGAGACAGTCTCAAGACAAAGGACCAGAGAAGAGAGAAGTTGAGAAGTAACCAGAAAGTTCCACTTGAGTTTTGTTGAGTACTGAGGAAGGGGGCGGTGAGGGAGTCTGTGGTCTGTGTGTGTGTGCACCCAAAGAAGAATCTAGAAATAAAAACTACAATATCTGAGAAGAAAATCACACTGGAATGAATTAGCAGCAGAATGGAAATTTAGTAAATGTGAACACATAGAAATGGAATAGAGATAAAAAGAGAAGAAAAATAATAGCAGCAAGAACAGCAATGGTGAGCTGTTGGATATCTTTAGGTGGCCATGCATGAGGCAAATATCCAAAAGAGAAACGGGGACACAGATTAAGATTATTCAAGCCATAATAGCTGAAAAATACCAAGTTGATAAAAACCCACAGACCTGAGTACCTCAAAGAATTCAAGCCCAAGAGCTAAGACATAAACAAGTTGTATTATAGTAAGTTTTCAAAATCAATGATAAAAGGAAGAGTTTAAAAGAGCCAGAAAAATGCATATATCAGGAATACAAGGCTGGTTTCACACTGGAAATCAATAAGTATCACCATAGTAGAAAGCTAAGAAAGCCCATGTGTCTATTTTTATAGATGCAGAAGAAAACTTTTAACATTTAATGTCCATGCCTGATAAATACTCTCAATGAAGTAGGGATACAAGGGAACTCCCTTATCTTAATAAAGGACATCTCTCTATCAAGGGTATCTGTATCTACCTATCACCTATCTATCTATCGTCTATCTAACTGCCATCTCTCTGTCTATCAAGGGTATATCTATCTATCTATCTATCTATCTATCTGCCATCTGTCTATATCAACTTCCTATATCTATCGTCTGTCTATATCTAATGTATTATCTGTCTGTCTGTCATCAGTAACTCACAGGTAATAGCATATCTGTTAGTTAAAGACTAAATGCTTTTCCGTTAGATCATAAGAAAAGAAGAGGATATTGCACTAACCATTCTACTCAACACATATTTAGAAAATCTTATTGAAGGTCTAAAAAGGCTACTAGAACTAAAAAGGCAGTTTATCAAAATCCCCAGACATGAAATCAATATCCAAGATGGAAGAGTAGAAAGGAGGGATCCAAGAGACATGGCATAACTTTTAGGAGTGACGGGTATGCTCATTATCTTGATACTGCTAATGGTTTCATGGATTTATACATATGCCAAAACATCAAATTTCAATGTGTGTATTTTATTGTACATGAATCATATCTCAATAAAGCTGTGTTTTTATATACAGAAGGAAATGGTACTATTATATACTTTCCAACTTTTCTTTTGGGATTTTGATTTTAAACTGTACTGCCAAATAATATATGAGATGAATGATTATACTGTGAATTATAAGTCAGAGAAACACCAAGGGTAATTTATAATGAGAAAATAGCTACTTTAGGATACTGTACAAAGAAGTGTCCCTGCTTCATGATTGCTCCTGCAAATCCTTTAAGAGAAGCCATGAGTTTCATCTGGTGCCTCCAAGCAATACATTCCCTGAAATGTTCTCTTCATTGTATTCACCTGAAGAATGAGGACTGACTTCACACAAAAAGGCTGGATTACATGTTTCCCAGAGTGGGTCAACCATGAATCTACCCGTTTATGAGGTCCTGAATAACAATACTTCTGTGAATAACCACATTTAAATTAAAGCATCAATGCAAAGAGAGAATTAAAAGGATAATCTAGATCAGTGGTTTTAAACTTCTCTAAACATTTTAGTATTCTGTAGAGGTATTACTGACTTCTTAATATTCTACTTCAAATTTTCCTTTTTAAATGTTTAAAATACCTCTTTAAATGGTCAATGAAAAACCACACACACTAAAACAGTAAATACACACAGGATTACCAAGTGTTACTTTTGGAGTAACTCATGCCTGTGCCACTCTCTAAATAAAAGCTTCATGCTGTCTCAGTTTAATTAAAGTGTATCCTGAGTTTACAAAGGCTCCCCAGGTATCTGGGTTTGTGGAAATGTGTTGTGCAGATGAAAGGTTGCTTGATCTGCACTGACCTTTTTTGACTTCAGGCCTGTATGTCCATTTACTTATAATCATACAAGGAAGCTCAAATCTACAGAACAAGGACAGCATGCTGTATTAAATACTTGTAAGACCCAATCATATTAGCATGGCCCAGCTCCCTGCTGTGAAATCCCAGTTGAGTGCAGTAACAAGAGAATGTGCAGCATGTGCCATAACAGCAGAAATATCTGATGCAAAAATTTGTAGGCATGATAGGTTTAACATGGTTCTTGTCTACCATATTTTAAAACATTTTTCTTTTGTGGCAAAATTATTCATATTTATGGCAGAAATGGATTACTTATTAAACTCAGGATATTGAAATAAAAATTTGATGGTACAAGTAGAATCTGACTTTTGCAAAGTAGAACTAAGACATTTTAACTCTAGAACTCATAGGAGCCCCAAACTTTCAAAAACCATTTATTCTCCATTGGAGCAAAAGAAATTCAGATGACAGACACAAAAAATCTTCTTGCTATTTCCAGAACCTAAAACTGTCCTGCTATCTTTCTGGCCAGAGGGACTGGATGGGCCCCATTGACAGATAGATCCAGGAAAGAACATCTCTCATTCATTTTCAGCTGCTTAGGAGAGAAGGCCAAGTTAGTTTCATGACAATACTTAACAATTGCTATTGTGGCCCACCTTCAGAAGTTTACAAAATAACCTTATAGTCAGTTTTGCAAAATAAGTGCAGACATTCCTATCAACCAAATATTATTTTATTTTTAAACAATATAATGTTTATCTAAAATAAGTGTCTCAAACTTCATTAATATAAACCATTAAATATTATATTTTTTACCAAAAGATAGTAATATAAGCTTATGGTTTTATTTAATGTCAGTTACTACCTTTTCAAAATACCTTTTAAAATATGATTTAGTACATGAAATACATATATATATACTATATGAATAAATGTACGTATATATATCTATGCAATTTTCTTTGTTACTGAGTAAAGGTGACTGTGGGGCTGATGTTTTCTTCCTAAGTTTTGCCTTTTTCACTTGGATACACTTTTTTGCCCTGTTTCCCCTCTTGTTCTCTTTCTGCTCATAGTTGCTGGCAATGTTTCTGCCCTCTTTCTTTTATATCCTGTAAATAATGAAAGAGTCTGTTTATAAACGAATTTAATCATCTGTGCTTTTTGTAGGACAATTCAGCCTGTGTTCACCTAAGGCAGACACTGAACTATTGATTTGATTCCATTCACCGTTCCTTACATTTTCCATTGCCTTCTGAACATCTCATCCTTGTTTCTGTGGGCCTTGAAGTATTCTTTCCAACTCCAATAGTGATTACCTTCAAAATGCCAGCAGTCATTATCAAAGCACATTTCTGTTTTATATGAAAGCCAGTTACCACAAAGTTACCCTCACAAAGAAATTCTCTTCCTCTACAACTCACATTGCAATGGAAAGAGAGCTTCAATATTTTAACTTATTATTTTAAATTTGTTTTATTGATGAATAATTCAGTAAAATGCACAGATCTTAAGTAGCAAGTTATAGGACTCTGACCTATGTATACAACATGGTAACTGGCACCCATACAAAAATACAGAATATATCCTGCAGTCTTGATGGCTCCACTCCCTCTGGTTCTTGTCACTAGCTCCAGACTTTAATGTGACCATTACCCTGAT
Source organism: Aplodontia rufa (assembly GCA_004027875.1). Taxonomy (NCBI): domain Eukaryota; kingdom Metazoa; phylum Chordata; class Mammalia; order Rodentia; family Aplodontiidae; genus Aplodontia; species Aplodontia rufa. The sequence continues at coordinate 79,971 of PVKS010000524.1, forward strand.
TATTCTTTATCTTTTTGAAAAAGGAATCATATAGCATGTATATTCTTCTAGATCTGGTTTCTTTTATTTTGTACAATGTTTTTGAGATTCATAAAAACATCTATCTGTAACTTATTCTCCTTTATTGATTGTACTTTTTATACAAATAAACAATTTACTTATCTGTTTCCCATGGATGAACATTGCCCTTGTTTCCAATTTGGGACTACGATTATAAGTCATGCTGTTATGCACATTCACATATGTGGCTTAGGTAAACCTACACTCTGATTTCCCTTAAGCATATACTTAGGAATCAAATTGTATAGTCATAGAGTAGGTTACCTTTGCTAAAACCTATCTAAGGGAAAATACTGGGGAACAATATAAGCCAAATTATATTGTTATATTTTATGCATGTACAGAAATCTAACAGTGAATTTTGACATTATGTATAATTAGCATGTACCAATAAAAATATGGAAAAAGAACTATCTAATGGTTTTCAAAAGTATTTTTGCCAATTTACACTCTGATTAAGAACTTAGGAGAGTTCCCCTGACTTTGCTTCAACACTTGATATTGATGTTTCCCTTAATATTAGGTCCTTTTAAATTTAATTCAGATAGTAGGTGAGCATTTTTTAACTCTTATGAGCTATTCATATGTCTTTTGTGTGTATGACATATGTTTGAGTAATTCACAATTCTTTAAAAATTAGTGTTTTCAATTGGTGTTTTAGGATGGTAGAGTATCCACAGCATTTCTATCTCTGAGATTAGGTAAAGAAGACAAAAAAAGTACTCATTTAAAACCAATAAGAAGAATATTACAATACAAAATAAACAGAAAAAATATTTGAATGTGAAATTTACATGATTGGAAATATGAATAATCAATAAACATGCAAAGATATTCCACTAAAACTTGAGAAAGTGGAGGACATGACAGGTAGGACCCCCAACTGGAGCAGCCCTGCTCAGGACCAACCAGGGGAGGTTCCCCACCTGGAGCAGCACCACCTACCTAACCCCCCCTGCATTCCAGTAGGTTCAGATTTGCAACCTTGAGCCTGGAAACAAAAGGTAGAGCAACAGGAGGACCCATGCAGAAACACCATCTGGAAGAAAGTGATCATCAAAATATTGGTGGCTGATCTAACCTTTTGACTTGCAAGGAAAAACCACCTGGAGAACTACCTATCTTCTGCTCAGGAAATCTAAATTAAGAGATTCAGAAGAAGCTCTTTAAAAATGAAGAATCAAACAAGAACAGATTCACCTCAAACCCCAAACTCTCCTAAAAAGGATGCCACAGATAGGGATTGAGATGAAAATCTTGAAAATATTATCAATGATCTGATTACTAAAAAAGAACAGTGAGCTAAAAGAAGATATAATGAAAGGACTAAGTGAGAAAACTCAAGAGATGAAAAACTCTATTATGAAAGAAATAGACATTCTCAAAAAGGAAGTAACAGAGCTAAAATTTACAGCCAATGACATGAGAGGAACCATGAAAGAATTTAATAATAGAATAACTTCTATAAAAAACAGAACCTCAGCTCTTGAAGAAAGAACTTCTGACAATGGAGACCAGCTGAGCAAGCTAGAGCACACGGATGACAAAAAAAAAAGAAAGAAAGAAAGAAAGAAAGAAAGAAAAGAAAACTCACAGAACATGAACAGAATTTTTAAAATGTCTGTGATGAAATGAGAAGAAACAATTTAAGAGTAATTGGGATACAGGAAGAAATCAAAACACAAATAAATGGGAAAATGGGATAAGGAATATTCTTAAGGAAAGTGCTAAAGAAAATTTTGCCCATATAAAAATAGAGTCAGATATGCTCATCCAGGAAGATTATAGGACACTCAATAGACCTAATCAAATGAGAAGCTCACCAAGACACAACATATTCAAAATGTACAACAGGGAAATCAAGAAAATAATATTGAAAGCAGCAAGGGAGAAACGCCAAATCACATTCAGAGGTAAACCAATAAAAATCACATCTGATTTTTCAGTTCAGACTCTGGAAGCAAGAAGATCATGGAAGATCTACCAAACCCTGAATGAACACAATATGCAGCCAAGAATACTATACCCAGCAAAACTCAGCTTCAAATTTGAGGGGGAAATAAGAACTTTTCATGATAAGAACAAACTTGCAGTGTTTGTGAACAGAAAGCCAGCATTACAAAGAATCCTCAAAGATAAACTCCAGATAGATGAACAAGCTAACATTCCTCAATGAAGGTACAGGCTCCCAAAAGACAACTAAGAGAGCACAGAATTTACTCATAAAACACAATGACCATGAACCACAACCACATAACTGTTCTAATACTGAATGCGAATGGTGTCAATGAACTAATCAAAAGACACAGACCAGCAGATTGAATCAAAAAACAAAATCCAACAGTATGCTGCTTACAGGAAGCCCACCTCATAGCCAATGACACCCACAGATTAAGGGTGAAAGGATGGGAAAAAAATCTACCAGGCATACAGACCAAGAAAGGAAGCTGATATTGCAATTCATATATCTGACAAAGTGGATTTCAAACATAAATTATTCAAAGAGATAAAGAAGACCACTAAATCCCAGTAAAGAAAACAATACAACAGGAAGATATAACCATAGTAAGTATATACTCTCCAAAACCAACACCCCCAACTAGGTGGAAAAATTACTTCAAGACATAAAACCACTTGTGGACCTCAACACTATAATACTAGGAGACTTTAACACTCCTCTATCACCAATAGGCAGATAATTAAAGCAAAAGACAATAAAGATAAACAATAAGAAATAAAACAATAAACAATAGAAATCTCAGCGACTTGTGAAACTAAGGAAAGAAGATCACCAGTTTGAGGTCATCCTCAGCAATTTAGTGAGAATCTAAGCAACTTAGCAACACCCTATCTCAAAATAAAAAATAAAAAGTGCTGGGAATGTAGCTCAGTAGTAGAACACCCTTGGGTTCAACTTCCAGTATCAAATAAATATAGTTTGGTAAGGGAATATTTCATTTCATTTCCCTCTTCCTGGCAAGGATGCCCTCTAATCCCCCAGATGTAATTGAATACCTCCCAAGACCTGGATTTCCCAGCCACGTTTAGCAAGAAGTTTTTAGGTCTCACAATTCAGATCTTAGGACCTCTTCTTGCCTTCTATTGCCTTTACTACATGATAATTCTGAACAGAGAATAAGCACTTCTTGTCATTTATAAGATATCTCCCCAAATTATTAAACTCATAATGAAGTGTACCTCCCACTTGAGTCCTGACTGCTGATTCAGCACAGGCAACCTCTCCCTCGCTCATCTTTCACTCAACAGTGACCCTTTCTGTATAGCACAAAAGAAACAGGAAAACAGCCTTGAGCACAAAAATTTAAATTTTAGTTAAAGACATAGGAAGTATCCTCTTGCAGTACTGTGCAGAAAAACACTGCCATATTCTAGCATTCACGTACGTGGAAACCATAACAAATTAAATCATTTGGGACAATGCCAAATGCAGAAGGAATTTTAAAAAGAGAAATCAGAGGACGGTGGTTATTGGCAGGAAATTTTCATGAGAGAAATGAGGCTTGAAAGTTAGATGGTGTTGAACAGTGGGCAAGAGAAATAGCTAGGGAGGGTGAACAGTATATGCTAGAGCATGTGGGCTGCTAAGGTTAAAAGAGGCCAAGGTGAGTAATAAAGATGGTTAAGGCATGGGACTGAGAGTAGACTGAAATTGTTCGCCAAGAAATTTGGAAGATGTGTAGACTTGATGTGCAGAATGCTATCTATTCCCTGATTAATAAAAATTTCCTTTATAAATGTATTAAACTCATATCACAAACCATTTGGGAAACAGAGCAGAGAATATAAGGGCCTCTCCAATTTATCATCATCAACATGGACTTGCATTAATATTTTATTATGTGCTTTTGTTCCGTAACTGTTTCTATCATATATATATATATATATATATATACATATATATATATGTATATATATATATATATGATTTTAAAAATAATATATGATCACTGCAGGAAGTTACGAAAAGTGATCCCAAAGTCCCAAAGCGTGGGAAAAGTTATTTACTGAGTGCCTGTTAAGTTCTTCTTCCATGTTAGCTGTGTGAGCCTCACAGCTAATTGATTATTTTACAAAGGAGAGATTGCACTGAGATGTTAGGAAACCGGCCCAAGGTCACAGACTACATAGGCTGCGCTGTCAGGGCTTGATCCCATGGACTAAAGTCTACACGTTTAACCACTCTCCTGAGAACTACTGCGTATCTCTCTTACCAGAATCTGAATTTGATTTCTGCATTAAAATTCACGAAATGTATGTACCATAAGCCTTCTAAATATTTTGTAAGTATTTGGTTTTGTGTCCATTTGAAAAATATTTACTTTGCAAATAATGCAACATAATGCAACCGTTGAACATATTTGCACATAAATCTTTACAAAAATATTCAATTACCTTCTTAATATAGATTCTTATAAGAAACGCTGAGTCATACATAGGAAATATTAAAGGCTATTATATTGCAAAATATTTAGAAGAATTTACACCCATGTGAAAATGGAACATCATCCAATGTGCAAGCAAGAAACAGATTTCATTTCATCTTTTCTAACTCAAAGAATCATGTTTTCAATTAAACTATTTATTTTGAGTTAATCAGATTCACAAACAATTATCAGCAATAATATATATAAAGCTTTAGTATATCTTATCCAATGTGCCCCATCGGTAATATCTTTAGAAACTTTGACTAGGGGCTGGAGCAGTGGCTCAGCAGTTACGGAGCTTGTCTGGCATGTGCAATGACGCAAGTCCAAACCTCAGCACCACGTACACAACAAAGTGTTGGAACAATGAAAGTCACATGAAAAACTAAATATAATTGGTTCTCCCCCCCCATATTGTCCCTCTCTCCTTAAAAAAAAAAAAAGAAACTTTGTCTAATGTCACAACCAGTATCTAGAAATTGATACAACGGGGGCTGGAGCGGTGGCTCAGCGGTTTTGGTGCTTGCCTGGCAAGCACGAGGACCCAGGTTCAAACCCCAGCACCATGTACACAACTAAGTGTTGGAGCAACTAAGACCATGTGAAAAACTAAATAAAGTTGTTTCTCTCTTTCTCTGTCTCTCTCACTGTCCCTCTCTCTTTAAAAAAAAATTGATATAACGAAGGTACAGAATATCACCATCACTATAGGATTCTTCATATAGATTCCCATTGCCTCATCCACATTTCTCCTCTCTCCACCTCTTCTTAATTCCAGGCAACCACTAATATCTTCATTCCTATACTTTTGTTATTTCAAGAATGATGTAAAAATTGAGTGAGATGGTGCATCACAACTCCTCAGGGGGCTGAGACAGGAGATTCACAAGTTCAAGGTCAGGTTAGGAAACCAAGTGAGACTTTGCTTCAAATTTTAAAAATAGCTGAGGATGGGGCTCTGCGGTAGAGAAACTGCGGTCAATCCTCAGAACCATAATAATTAATAATAATGATAATTGATATATAAATGAAATCATACAGTGTACAAATTTGGGGGCTTCCCTTTGCCACTGAACACAATTTTTTGGCGAATCCTCTGGTTTATTTCATGTGTTCATAAGTTTGTTTCATGGTATTGCTGAGTAATTATGGAGCACATCTTGTTTCATCACTCATTTTCAGAATCACATCTTGGTTGTTTCCATTTCGGGTCTATTAGGAACAGAACCACTATGAACATTTTCCTTTTGTGTGTGTGTGAACATAATTTTCATTTCTCTGGGATAAATGTCCATGAATGCAACTTCTGGATCACATGGTAGTTAGAAACATATTGTTATGAGAAACTGTCAAGCTGTTTCCTCATCTTTGCTAGCATTTGGTATTGTCACTATATCTTATTTTGGCCCTTCTCATATGTATGGTTCTATCACATTTTGGTTCTAATAAATTGTGTGATTTAATCATCACTAATTTAGTCCACTAAATGGTTTCTCATTTTAATTTGGAGGCATCTCAACTTTTAGACTGTCTTCTATAAATTCTATTTTATGTGATTTTTTTCAATTTCTTACAGGTTATCTTAGTCTGTTCAAGCAACTATAATACTATAATGTGACACCATAAGACTGAATGGTTAGTGAAAAGTAGAAATTTATTTTATTTGCATTTTTGGAATGTATTTCTCCTAGTGGTGGAAATAGAAGACCAAAATCAGGTGCCATTATGATTGGATCCTCATACAGGCTTTTTTTTTTTTTTTTTTTTTTTAAAGAGAGAGGGGCAGTGAGAGAGACAGAGAAAGAGAGAAACAACTTTATTTAGTTTTTCACATGGCCTTAGTTGCTCTAACACTTAGTTGTGTATGTGGTGCTGGGGTTTGAACCCGGGTCCTTGTGCTTGCCAGGAAAGCACCGAAACCGCTGAGCCACCGCTCCAGCCCCTATACAGGCTTTGTTTGTTTGTTTGTTTGTTTGTAATTGCATATTGCCCAATTCTTCTCCTATCTTGACCCTAAGGAAAGGGGATTCCCTGACCTCTTCCTGTAAGGGTATTCATCCCATTCATGAAGGGTTCACCCTCAGATAAATTCTTTTCTCAGTTGTCTAATATCAGCACATAAGGAGTCAGAACTTTAACATATGTATTTGAGGAAGACAAAATATTCACTCCACAATATGAGTATTTTAAGTGTTTTTTGAAAATATGTGATTTTATATACTAAGGATTTTAATATTTCTGTTTTTAATCCTTTGTTTTCCTGATTTTGTTTGATTTACTTGCACAGTAGATGTTTTCATTTGCCCATAGATCTTTGTGCTGTAAGCTTTGAATGGCCACCACACTCCAACATCTGCTTTTCAAGTTTGCTTTAATTCTTGGTCAGTGAAGTTGGTTGAATAAAACTAAATTGAAGACCTCTTAAATTCTGAAAATAATCTTCCACCTCATATTGTACATAAATTTAGACTATTTCTGTTAGTCCCTGCTGTGCATGACACATAATTCACCCACAGTAGTATGTTATTTGCTATCAGTGGGTTATCAATTCTCTCTGAAACCAGGTATGTCTTTTTTTTTTTCTTGTTAGCATTTTATAAACCTCAGCCCATCATAAGGTTTTGAAATGCAAGAACTATACTTGAAAACGCAGCCATTTAAGTTCATAACATGCCGATAGATTTCTAAACAGAATAGGGATTTTATATAAACAGTTGAAGGACTGACTGCTTGAGCTTAAGAATGCTTCATTTGTGCAGGCTCATTCTGGCTCAGTCAGGGACTTGCTCAGTGACCTTAAGAAAATTGCTCAACCCCGAGCCTTTTTCATTTCTTCTTCTTCGAACAGGGATCAAATAATTTTTCTGCCCCCTTGGTCTGATCTGAGAAACTTCACTGATGAGATAAAAGCAGTGGAAAGGTTAAGACAAAAGACAGTGCTCCATCAGCAACAGATTCACTTTAATTATCCACCCAGGGAATACTTGTGTTTGCAACAATCCCTACTATTGATTATCAGATTGGGGGGGGGGTATTGATATATGCAGCACAAAGGCAGGGTAGATGTTTCAGAATGCTAACCCAAGAGCCAAGGGGAGCATTAATGGCCTATTACAGAAACTCCAAGCACCCTGAAGTTCAGTCCCGGAGAGTGTTAACAAAGCCAGGGATGATTTTGAGAGGTAGCTTTCCTCATGCACAATCAACTTGCTCTAGAGATGAAGCCAGAGGAAAGAACTAACATCCAAGTACAAAGGTGAAGCGTCTGCAGCCGGGGAGGCAGAACATGGGCTAAATCTACTGTGCGGATTCTGAGAAAAGCAAATCTTGTCAGCCCAGGTCCTAATTCCCACAAGAAGCAGAAAATACTGTTGGATTCTCCAGCAGAATGAGATTGAGTGGCATATTCATCCCTCTCTGAAACACCTGTTGGCAGAATGTACCTACAGAAAGCAAGCCCTGTGTTTTGGACCAAAGGAAGTAAATTCTGAAAGTGTGCCAAATAAAGGTGGAATATTTGCATCCCAGATCCCTATTTTTGAGGTTCATTTAGACCCCAGGGGTCAGCAAACCAAAATTCACAAGCACAAAGCAGACTGTCCCACACATTTTATGGTCTGTGTGCTAAGAAAGGGTTTTACATATCTAATGGTTAAAAAAATATCAAATGAATAATAGTTCATGACACATTAAAATAATATGAAATAAAAATGTCCATGTCCATAAATAATACATGCTTATCATTTATGTATTATCTTTAGCTGATTTGGGGCAACAACAAAATAGTTTAATAATTTTAACAGAGACTATAATACCTTAAAGCTTAAAATACTTACTATTTGGCCATTCACAGAATCAACGTGCAGACCACCCTCCCACCAATCATCAATAGATGAAGCAGATCATCATCTTGCTTTGTGTTCCATACTAGTAGCAATGGCACCACTCATAAGTCAGCAGTTGATCTCAAAACCATTCTCATTTCAAACTGAAATCTCCAATGCACCAGAACTAATTGTTTAAACTCTATTAAAATTACATAGAACTGACAGGTGCAGTCATGCCCAACAACAGAAGGATGAGACAGGAGGATTCCAAGTTCAAGGCCAGTCTCAGCAACTTAGTGAAACCTTGTCTCAGAAAATAAATACATAAAAGGTTCTGAGATGTAGTAGAGCACCCCTGGGTTCAATCACAGCACCACCACCACCAACACACACACAAAAACAACAAATCAATACACAGAACATTATCTACAACAGAAGTGGGAGAACTAATTCCCTTTCAATTGAGAATGCATTGTCTCTGTTTTTTTTTTTTTATTGCCAAATGTAATTAAGATTCCATCAGTTACAACTCAGTCCTCTTATCTGACTGGTACTAAGTTCTAGTCTTATTAATATTAGGGGTATGAAGCAACATTTTTAAGCTTTTGACACATGTATTTAATACATGGTTATATAATAAATCAATACATTATAAATCTAGAAACATTTAATAGAAAAAAATCTTTGTATTTTGGAAATGCCATAGAAATCCATTATGTCTTACACATAATAGTTTTATCTAAGACATCTATTTGGGACTGAAATAATTAAAAATGTATTTATGGAGCTTGAGGTTCAGCTTTTAATATATGGGCCCTTCCCCTACCTCTTGCACCCCAGGTCCTTTTCTTACAGCAATCTTAAGTAAAATTAAAATGGGCTGTGCATCTTAACAGAATAGACACTTTTGCCCTTGTACATGTAATTGCTTGAATTTTAGTTTTAATTCTCCCTTTCTCTTGCTGTAATTATGAGAATAATTAGATGTCAGAGTTCAGAGCTGTTCAAGTCTAAGAAGAGTGGTCCACCCAAAGTGAAGTCTTTTTTCCTGCCTTAAAATACCAATTGCTAAAACAGCTACAACTAACATTTCCAGAATGCTCTGTAGCTAAGACACGTCCACTTAGAAAAAGACAAGCATGAGAAGTGACCTTTCCTAGGATTATCCAATATTGTAGCAGAAAGACCGTGGACTCAATATTCAGACATACCTGGATTTGAAACCTACTTAGTCATTTATTAGTGGCCGGACTAAAAATGCTTAAATTTACCGTACCTTCTTGTCTAAATGGCTTTGAGACAATCTTCCCTGAACAGGTGTTCTAGTGAATAAATTACTCTGTGTGTGTGTGTGTGCATATATGTATATGTTATGTGTGTATGTATATATATATATATATAGAGAGAGAGAGAGAGAGAGAGATAGAATGTGTGTGTATATGTAAAGTAAATGGATACTCTTAAACATTCGTAGTAGAGTTTATCCTCTGAATATATGGTCCCTAGTCTCCATTATTCTGTAACTTGGCATTATCTAATACCATAGATAACAGTCACATGTACCTATTTATGTTAAATTTAAGTTAAAATAAAAAGAAATTGAAAGTGGAACTCCACAGCCAGAATAGGGAGTGCTCAATAACCACACATGGTTAAAGGCTACTATATTAGACATAATATATTATAGAATATTTTTGTCATCTCAAATATTTGGGAGTTCTATTGAATAGGTCTGGAGCTAAATGTATAGACAGACAGATTTCCAAAATGCTGGCTGATCGTGAACAAGCAATGCTGTACTTCATGGTGAATGTCACACAATCCTGCCCTATGAAAATTCATAATTTGAGACTGTTCTTCCATCAGCTCCTTTTCAGGTCAGGTCGGAGGGATGGGCCAGAGATGTTGGGAAGAACTCCTCAATTAATGGAAAGACTTGAAATTCTGGCTTTCTTGCTACTTAACACCAGCAACAATTTCAATAGAAAATTAGACTTTCACTTTTTCATCTCAAGAACTTGATGTCTTCTCTTTGGCATATCTGAATTGCCAGCATTTCTACTTTTATGCTTTAGGGCTACTATTAAGTAAAAAAATAAGGATTACTTGATCACATCTTTGAAATACTGTGACAGTTGATCTTATAACCAAGAAGGTTACTAAGTGATGAAAGGGTGAGTGATTTCTAAGTGAGCAAAGGGATGATTCACATGCAGGTTGGGACAGAGAGGGATTGTCATGAAATTTCATCATGCTACTCAAAGTACAATTTAAAACACAAAGATTGTTTATCACTAGAATTTTCCATTTAATGTTTTTGGACCTGGGTGGATCACAGGTAATTAAAATCATAGAAACAGCAATCACAAATAAGAGGGGACTACTGCATTTCCCTGACCAAGAAGCCTGAGGATGGTCTGCTGACCAAGAAGCCTGAGGATGGTCCTGCTGTCAGCAGCCTGTGCAGCTGGAGGAATCCTCTAGTCCCTTATGTTACCAAAAGATTCTCTCTGCGCCCTCTCCAAGATACTTAGAAAACTTCCTCTAGGATTTCACAAGAAAGAGCAAGGGCTCTATACTTCATGAAACTTCTTTGAGCCTTATAAAAGTACTTGAGAAATGGAGAGCTACTCAGCTATTAGAAAAAACGGTATTACGCCATTTGAAGGTAAATGGATGGCAACGGAAAAAATTATGCTGAGCAAAATTAACCAAACCCAGAGTCAAGGGTCAAATGTTTTCCCTCATTTGTGGAGGCTAGAGATAAACCCAGGCTTGGATGAAAGGTCAAGCTCATGCACAAGATTCATCAAAATCGAAGCAACACGTAATCTAGGGGAACCACAGATATGTGGGTGGGGGCAAAAGGTAGTAAGAAGGGAAGAGGGAGGGATGATAGGGAGGGAATCTAGAAGGGAAATCAACAATGTAGCTTCCTCTTTATTCCCCAGAAAAGTCAAATAATACTTATACAATCACTGAATTCTGGAAAATGCACAATTTATATATATATATGTGTGTGTGTGTGTGTGTGTGTGTGTTTGTGTGTGTACATATATATATACACATATATATACACACACGTATATACACATATACACAAATATATATGTATGTGTGTGCGTATATATATATATATATGTATAAAGACATTTAAAAAGTTGTTGTTATGGGGGAAATATAGAAGATTCAAGAGACTCAGGTATAGGTAAGGTGGGGGTGATTCTGGATTAGGATCAGGGTCATATCATATTGTAACTACATATGCATTTATGATTGTGCAACAGCACAAATTCCTCAATAAAATTTAAAAAGAAAAGCTGACTTTATGATTAAGGAATGAAGTCACAGAGAAAAAAGATAATAGGGAAGAAATGTAAATTGAGATCCAAATGAAGTAAGTAAAATATTCTAACCCTCTGGGAAATATGTAATTTGCACATAAAAGTTTTAAATATCAATTGCTTTGATTTTTTTTTTTTTAACTATCAGAGAGCTTCACTGATTTGCCCAAAGCCACTGAATTCATTATGGCTAAGCCTAGGCCCACTTCAGTGATTCTACTTATGAGGAATTCCCTGAGTCTCAAATAGTGGCTGACTTCATAAGAAAGTCCAGATGAGAAGGACTACAGTGGATATTTGTTATTTGAAACAGCCAGTGTCCATCTCCATTTCTTCTAAAATGATTTATTTACTTTTCCTTTGGAGAACAAACTCTTCCCCAGTCTTTGCCCACATGGCTTAGGTGAATCAAACTCCGCTCTGAGATCCAGACAGGACTTTATGAACAGACCACTGTACTCAGCATATTCTACTTCCCTGAGCAATGTGTTTAGTTAAAGCTTGTGACCCCAAAGAGTCTGGTAATCCAGGCTCAAATTTGTGTAGATACAACTCTCTTTCCTCCAGGGTGACCAAGTTAATAAGATGCAAATCTTGATCTTTTGGTGGCCAGCTAGCACTACTGTGTGTAATGGGCATCTGGAGATTAAATCCGAGATGGAGAAAAATGCTGTCAAAGGATAGAAAGCATGCAAATTCTGTTAGAGCCTGAATCTTGCAGTACTTAAGGTCAGACTTACCTGGAATTTGCAATTATGAGAACAAATACACTCCCTGTTCTGTTCACACCAGGAAAATTGCATATTCTGCCATCCTACCCGTAGAGTTCTCAATAGCTACAGAATTTAATAGGATGGAAATCTCTTCTCACACCCACAGAGGAAAGATTTAAGGCAACTGGGGGTGACAAGAAGAGGAAGAAATGACTTGAGCTTGAATGTTCCCCACCCCCAACCAGGCAGCTGACCAGAGAAATAAGGGACAGCCTGGGGCTCATTGCCTTCTCTTAAAAGAGAGAGTTGGGAAGATTTAGCAGTAGATAAGCCCTGCTTTTCTGCTTTTCTCAAAGGATGCTCGAAATGAAATTATATTGATAGACTGAATACTTGTTGAAAGCAAATAGGGCTGAGTATTCACAAGGGCTTCAGAACTCACATATTTATTGAATCCACAAATAAGTATGTATGTTGGAAAAGCAACTCTCACCCAAGGCTGAGTGGAATATCAAAATCAGAAGTGCTCAGAGCTAAACTAGAAACCAAATAAGGAAGTTCAAAAAGTGGTAATGGTCACTAGATTAGAAAGGGCAAGGAGCAGGAAAAACAAGGACAGAGCACCAAGCCAGGGAGACTCAAGAAGCAAAGTGCAGCTGGGCATGATTGTACTCCAGCAGCTCAGGAGGCTGAGGCACAAGATCGCAAGTTGCAAGTCAGACTCGGCAACTTAGTGAGGCTCTACACAACTTAGAGAGACACTGTCTCAAAATACAAAAATGAAAAAGGAAACGGGAATCTGGCTCAGTGGTTAAGCATCCTGGGGTCTACCCCTGGAAGAAAGAAGGAAGGAAGGATGGAAGGAAGGAAGGAAGGAAGGAAAGAAGGAAGGAAGGGGCGAAGTGTGATGCACAAATATGGGATGACTTTGGGGTATTCCCTAAGGCAGACACTGTTTTCTGCATCTGGTTTTTTTTTTTTTTTTTTTTTGCAGGCTATGTAGGATGCAGGCAAGCTTGTATCATAGTTCAGGTGCAATGTGTACTGAAGAGGAGGGGATAGAGGGGAATGAGACAGTTACTTTCCAGGAGCACCTGTTGATATGGTGGTGACAAAGTAGCAAATAGGAAATAACAGCCTAGAGAAATAAATAAATGCTTCAGGGAATATGGGAGAAAGACAAACTCGTTTAGATCCAGGAGTCTTAGAAAGCTTCATAGAGATAAAAGCATTTGAACTGAGTTTTCATAAGATTTCAAGATGAAAAGACGGTTGGAGAGAAAACAATCTGAGTGGAGGGAAAGCAAGTTCAAAGGCAATCAAGGTAGAAAATACAGAGCATTTTCAGTGTATTACTTGAAGAGAGAGGCCCTGACATCTAGCAGACCAGTGGATCCAGAAGGTACAGCCTGAGCTGTACCTGAGTCAGTGGGTTTCTTGAATGATGATTATGGTTGGGACAGGAGGAGAACATGTAAGGAATCAGCATAATATTCCTGAATGAGAGTGTGAAGCCGGCTGCGGAAGTGAGGAACTACAGTCAGAGTTTGCCTTCTGGTTGCAGACAGGTTAGAGGGAAAAAAGTCAGAGAATTCCAACCAGCGTAGCTGGAAGATGGGGATCCTCTTAAATGAACATCAGTACTAGTATATTACAGAATGGTTTAAAATATCTTTCTTCCTTTTTTTTCAAATGACTCAAGTCAAAGATATGTATTTCAGCTTATTTTGAAAATCACTTACATATGAGATTATTTATAACTTCAAATCATTTCCCATATTATTTTTTCATATGTAGTCTTAGGTTGGATGCCCTGGAGGCAGAGCCACAGACAAGAATCTGTGTTCCAAGATGTGTGATTTATTGAGAGTGCAATTGGGAGAAGTCTCAAAAGGATGAAAGAAGCAGATGGGACCAGGGAAATAGCTAAGCAAGAAGTGGGCTATTCTGGACTCCACCCTCAGCCTCATCCCATTGGGATCTGTGGAGCGTAAAGTATACCACAGGATTGGTCCTAGCTTGGGGCAAGATCTCAATTTGAGGTTTTCTGCACACTTAAGTTCAAATTACCTTGGGAGCAAGTGTCAGATGATCCTGGCCTCCTGGGCATGGATGTTCCCAGTGGCTCAGGGCAACTCTCAAGAGTAGGGAGGAGCTGAGCTCTTTTACATGTCAATGTAATGGCAGTGGATATGGGTGTACTATCCTGGTACAGGGGATCTAGACAAGGCATAAATATCCATTACATATAAGTTTGTGTATTGACCTTAAATAACCTATCCTAAGATATTTCAAATCAAAGATATTTTGGTAACTTATCGTTTCTTATTTATCCCTTGTTGTCTCTCCTGGGGATGAGCTGGAAGAAAATATGTTCCAACTGACAGCAGCAACGGGGACATCTTGCATCAAGATCTTAGAATAAAAAGCCTGCCCAAAAAGTGTGAGCTCTCTGAACCATCCTCCATTTCTAACTCCAGCTTAACGTTTTCCCCACAAAGCATCATGGTCAGAATATATTCTTATCAGAGTCTGTGAGTCACAGTCTTTGTTGCCTGGTAACTTTTCAGCTTCACCATCTATTGATCTCAAGTTGCAGGAAACACCTGAGCCCAGAAGCAGAGCGAGCATTGAATAAGAATATGGCCAGGCTTTAATGCTAAAATTTTGAATCCACCAAAGCTATTTATAAGGGGATGACTTTTAAATAAGCTCTGGGTAATTGATAAGCAAATTTCAGTAAAGGTCAAGGTAATTGTTTAATTGCTCAAAACAAAGAATTAATGAAAGTAATAGTTCTGAAGTAGATCACTTCATGGACTTGTGAGATTTTGTCACTGGACCATAGGAAAGAATCTGCCCACTGTTGCTCATTACACTATAAAGTTTAAAAAAAAAAGATACTCAAAGTATTCAAAAGAAAAAGCCCACAGATATGCTATCTCAAAGACGAAGGAGTTAGTTTGAAGAAGTTCTTTCTAGACAAATAGAATACAATTTGAGCAAAACAATATTTAAGGAGGGAAATCCATAATTCAGTACCAAATGTAGCTAGAAAATTCAACAAATAAGCAGGAGAGAAGGCAGGCTCTTGATTAAACATAATGCCAATTACTGATTGATAGATGTAGCTGATAAGTTGGAATTAAAAGATCATTTATTTTGCAACTATTTTAGCATAGATTCAATCAGGCAATGATCATCAAAGGATGCCAAATTTATGCAGCAATTTTGATGAGGAAAATATTGTGTGGTATTAAGTGCTGTTGACCGACTTTGTTTGTCCAGAATACCCCCACATTGCCCACACTACAGTCCCTTGATTTTTCTATATTTTGCCACTACATGTGATATAAATGCTTACATTATGAATTTTCCAGAATGATTGCATAAGTATTATTTGGATTCTCAGGGGGATAAAGAGACTTTTTTATTAGTTGTAAAATAAACACACCAACTACACTGTAGATAAATGGACAATGGATAAACTGGATCACTAATGAGGCTTTGATGGACACTGGAGCCCTCTGAATCTGATACCTTGACAAGGGCGCTATATCTCCCAAGTAATATTACAAACAAGAATGTGCAATCTCAATCTGGGTGTGGACAAGCTTAAGAAATCCTTCAAAGAGAAGCATTTGATTAAAAGAAAGTGTTATTTAAAATGTCTATGTCAAGATTAAAAACAAAGGCTAAGAAAGACTTCCAGATTACAAGAAAACTAAAGAAATGGCAATTAAATGAAATGTGTGATCCTTGACTAGATAATACACTAGAAGGGAAAGAGTACCCTAAATGTCCTGAAATTCAAAAGTTATATGAAAGGATATAAAAGTTATGTGAATGCAGTTATATGAAAGGATAAAATGATTCTTAGAAAATGTTCACTTACAAATCTAGAGACAAATAGCTATGATATGTGAAACCTATGTGCTCCCTAGTTGCTTAAAAAATTATATTTATGCCAGGTACAGTGGTACAAGTCCAGTGACTCAGGAGTGTTGCAAGTTCAAGGGCAGCCTAAACAAACATAGAGAGACACAGTCTCAAAAAAAAAAAAAAAAAAAAAAAAAAAAAAGAACTGGGGATATAGCTCAGCAGTAAAGGGACCCTGGGTTCAATCTCCAGTACTAAAAAGGAAAAAATACACATTTATATTTAGATACATGTATGCATATGTATATTAAGAGAGAGAGAAAAAATACACTAATAAATGGATAAAAATGTAATGAATATAATGATAGATAAATCTGCATGTTCCTTGTGCACTATTCCTTAAGCTTTGCTGTATATTCCCACATAGAAAGTTATTTACACTCTAAAAGAAGATACCAATATCAAATGAGTTTTACTCCACTAAGCATTTGAAGACAATCAACATCGACACTTCCAAATTCTTCCAAAAAATTGAACAGGCAGGAATACTTTCAAACTCACTTTTAAGACATTTGCCTTATACCTTAATTAATAAATATTACCTTAATAACAAAGCCAGTAAAATATGTCAAAAGAATACAATAGCCCATATCCCTATTGAGTATAGATACAAAAAGCTCTCAATAAAATATTAGCAAAGCAAATCCAACAGCACATTAAAAAGATCGTATACCATGTCCAAGTGAGTTTTATCCCTGGGTTTCAAGGATATCTCCACACATGAAAATCAATTGATGTAATGTACAACATAACAGAAAACGTATAAAAAAGGCAAATCCATTTAATAGATACAGAAAACGCATTTGACAACATTCAATACTATTTCATGTTTAAACTGCTCAGCATTCTTGGAGCAAAGAAAAGTCCTTTCACATAATAAAAGCCATATGTGAAAAGCACACAGGTAACATTAGTCTATTTTCCTGAAAAGGAAGCTGATTCATGAAAAGGCTAAAAAACAAGGTCAGATAATCAGCAAAGTGACAGAGCCAAGAATGACACCCAGAGAGTTGGACTCCAAAACTTATTGTCTAAACCATTAATTACCATGGATTGTTTATGTTTAGGTCACATCTGAAATCTTGCATTCAAAGTGCCATTTGCCACTGTGACTACAAGGAGAACATCTGCAGACAGGAAGGACTGCCATAGAAGTGTCACTGCCATAGAACAGCCCGCTACCTGGTCACCCACAGAAGGCCTTTTGTGTTTCCTGTAAGGACATTAGTTTCTTCCCATGCATACTTCAAAATCAACAACTACTCCTTCCATACTCTGGATACCTCACCACACAATTTCTCCTTCTAATACATTCTAACTATGAAAATATGATAACATCCCCTCCATAATCTCATTGGTTGTAACAAATGATTATTTGCTTTATTTTATTCTAAACATAGAATGGAGTAAGAAAATAATTGACTAATCTTGATTAGTCACCTACACTTACCTGGTCCAGGTGAGGTGGGATGGACTCTTCGCTTCTGATTACATTCAAGTCTGCTCCATGTGTTTTTATTATTTTGAAAACAAATAAAAACAAAAGGCAAGTTCCTTTTGATCAGGAACAGACAGATAGAAGAAGTTGGAACATGAGGTTGAGGAAATAGTTCTATGAACTGGGCCCACTGTGCTGACCCCCATATGCTTCCTTATAAAAAGCAATTTACTGCAGCCCTGACTGCCTTAAGTCGATAGGATGTGTTACATTCCTCAGCAAACAACCTGTTATCTGTAAGAGAAATGCAGGCCCAAAATGCCAAAGGGAACAACATGTGTCAACCTGAAGTGGGGGGACTTTTGTGACATCTAGAGCAGATCCCAGAATTCAAGTAGATAAGGATCATTTACCCTGACCATTAAATCTGCAAGAACAAATTCCAATTAGCACTGGACAGCATGGGCCAAAGTGAACTAGAGTTGTCTGAGATATTTACCATAAACAGTGGGGACTTGAAAGTCTGATATCATGCTGTCTGTTAAAAGTCACGAGGTTTTAGAGTTATAATGGGAAGGGGAAGGGAGGGATAAGGGAGGGTAATTGGGGGGGGAACTCCTGGGGATAAATGCAATATCCAGAATATATACACTTTTTATATTATTTTGTTAAAATCTTGTAAGGTTGCTCAAAAATAAAATAAAAAAAAAAAGTCACGAGGTGACTTGGGAAGGACTCTCTAGAAACGTCCCTGAGATCCCCAATAAACTGGAAGGCAGGAGGGGAGTGTAGTCCTGCTTCTCTCTGAGAGGACCCACTTCCTCCCTGTTTTCCCCTTTTCCTTCCTTTCTAATATACTCATGCCTGCCACTCTGAGCGACATGTCTGAAATCTTTCTGGTTTGATCAAAGAAGCAGTGAGAAAGGACTGCCTGCCGTGGCTGCCTCAGCTCTGAGACTAATCCTTATGCATCACTCTTAAGGCAGGCAAGCTAGCAAAAGAGGCTAAACAAGTTACAAAGCATATTCAAGTCCTTTGCACATGATACATCTGTGCTCTGTGAAAGGGAATAGAGTTCCATCGGTCAAAGCAGGTTGTATGAACCCCAGAAGGATAGGATGAGAATGCATAGTCTGCGGAGGAACATAACACAGCAAGTGAATATGGAAATACAACCATGGCAAAGAAAAAAGAATTAGAAATGGTAATATGATCTACATGCCTCCCCAAATGCCCAAGAGACAGCAGAGTGGAGGTCTCAACAAAAACAGGGGCACGGACAGCGCATTGTTTGACTTACACCATAGATTTCTTAAGGCCTGAGCCCCAGTAGTCATTTGGAAGTGGATGGATGGGACCCATTATTAGGGATGCCCAGAGAGCATATTCAGGTATAAACCATATGCTTCAGAAAAATCATGTTACATCAAATTGAATAAGTGAATAGTCATATTATCAATCAATAGCTACTAAGTACCTAAACTACAACATCAAGGCAGTGTTGCTGAGTCCAAAAGAGAAATAGTGTGTGGAGGACCAATTGACCTCTATGGGAAGACAGGACTAATGTGCTTGCAATACTTATTGAACAAGTCAGTGTGTGATTAAGTCCTCAACCTCTTACAGGAGCTCCTAAAGAAAAGGACAGTATTTTACAAAGCGATAATTGCACAGCATGGAGCACATGCAGAGAAAGCCTTGGGGAGCTGAGAGCTTTGAAAGAGGACCTTGAATGTCCTATAGATAGAAAGAACAGATAGAAAATGTTAGATACGCATTTCCAGAGAGGATAACCAGATGAGTTGGGAGAGATGAGGGACAAAAATAGAGTAGGATATTATAGGATTGCCACTTAATAGACTTTTAGAGAATTATATATATGTTCCAAGAGCAAGAGGGGAAATGGAAAATAGCTGGGCTGACAAATACTCTGGCTGTCTGCTCTGGGAGAAATTCCTAAACTGTCATTTTGAGTTAAAGTTCTATTTTCTTTGTTATTTTTTTACTGCTTCAAAACCATTTACTTTCTCACTAAACTGTGGAGGGAAACAAAATTTAAATGATTCAACATATGTCACCCAGAACTTCTGAGCCCTGCCGTTCTTTTTTAAAGACAA
This sequence comes from Aplodontia rufa, assembly GCA_004027875.1. NCBI lineage: Eukaryota > Metazoa > Chordata > Mammalia > Rodentia > Aplodontiidae > Aplodontia > Aplodontia rufa. The sequence continues at coordinate 99,854 of PVKS010000524.1, forward strand.
CCCCCACAAGAAGTCTATTTTTGGTTTGAGCAGATTTCCATTTCAACCAGAGCTCCCTGGGACTCTACCTTCCCTTCTTTCCTGTTCAGCGTGGGAGTCAATGGGGATTCTTTAAAAGGCCTGCTGTGTTGCAGTGTCCTGGAAGGATGCAGCACCTCAGCTCTGCAGTCGCTGGGGCCAAACCAATAAATCATGACCTGGAAACATCAGCCTTTGTGCTTCCTATTCATCCTGCACACAAAAATGGAAATGTAATTCCTTTCCTTTCTCCCATTGTGGCATTGTGGCACTCCTGGATTATAATATGAGGAGGAAGATTTAAAAGGTGAAAGCTTGATATTTTTCTAACATGAGTCAAATGTTACTTTTGGAATTATAAATATCACTATGGAGACTTCACTCAAATCTGGTTCTTGGTGCATAGGAAGATGAAACTCTCTTACCTCTTTTCTGTGAAGTGGACACAATTGAATGTTTCTGGCCAATGGACAGAGATGTTAATTTCAATCCGCTCAGAAAAAAGCCCATGCAGCTTTCTCCAGTTTCTCTTAACCTGCTTTGATGAACAAAGAGGTCACCTCATTCTGGAAGCATAACTAATAGTTATAGCATGTCATCAGCCTGAAACAAGAAGTTGTTGTACCAAGGACAGTGGCCTTCAGGGTGTTGCTTGGACACTCAGTAGGTACTGCATCAGCAAGAAATATACCTTTGCCATGTCTGTCAGTGAAGTCTCAGGTTGTTTTTTTTATTTTATTTTTTTATGGTTAAACTACCTCTCTTAACTCATAACTGCTAATGTGAATCCTACAGAGGCCCAAAATGCAATGACCTTAATGTCAGTGAAAATAATAATGACAGAAAATAGAGCCTAAAGGATAAAGGCATTTGAATCATATATGGATCCCCCAACTCCACTTTGCATTTTACTTATAGAAGGATCCCTCAGAATCTTCTTTTGGCACATTTCAGACACAGTTTCTTCTTTATAAATCAAAGAAGGAAGTTAGAAGGGAGAATGTTAAAAGGTACATGTGACGGCAATAAACAAGGACAACTGACCACTTATCAGCTTGAATGTTTGGGCTGCATTATTGGTCCTGAATTTAGTGAACATACAGAATCCATTTTTAATATCTGATTTTCAGAAATGTCATTTATTTTGTCTATTGAAGTTGATTGCTGAATGTCTTTTCCGTGATTCAGCCCACGCTATAATTCCAACCATTTCCTAGAGACAATTCAGTAGAAGACACATCTGAAGCGTGATGTGGTTAACATGGAGCCAAATCAAGCACGTGAACTTGAGCACACACCAGATCTTCTTGCCAGTGCTCCACAGCACAAGATTGGAATATAGCCACAAAATGACTGAGGGTGTATATAGTATCAGCTTCTTGTTTTCAAGGAACAGTGTGATTCCTTGAACGTCATCACAGACAAGACTATAGACCTGGTTAGTATAGCAAGCTTCCTTCATATGGGCCACTATCACTTCAGGGACTTTAAGTCTAAGTTTACCTGCAATGGGAAACACTACATGCACAGAACAGATCTTTCATTACCATCTTCTCCAGTGAATTTTACTACTTTACATAAACAGCATTAATTGACAGGTGGTGTGTGAGAGAGATTCGATGGAAGCTAACGAATCACATTTTGCTATATCCATTAGAGGTTTTCAACCCACGTCTAGATATTCCAAACTCATCTGTACAAGATGATGAAACCTTATGGTTTACTATGCATCATGTGTCATTTTCCTACATCTGAAGCCAAGCAAGGAGAGAATAACTAACAGAGAAACTTCAGTGAATGTAATTTTCTAACATGATTATTACCCTGAATGAATAAATGGAACTTTTCTTATGAAAAGTGCCTTGAAGGGGCTGGAGTGTTGGCTTGGCGGTTACGGTGCTTGTCCAGCACGTGGAAGTACATGAGTTCAAACCCCAGCACCCACGTATGCAACTAAGTGTCAGAGCAATGAAAGCCATGTAAAGAACTCAATAAAAATTAATTCTCTCTGTCTCTCTCTCTCACGCTGTCTTTAAAATTAAAAAAAAAAGTGCCTTGGACTTTGGGAAAGGAGTGCTCTGCCTCTTACCCCGTCTATCGCTGGACTTGCCTATGGAAACTCCTTGCATGTTAGCTCTGGCTAATGTTTATATTGGGCAACAAGGAGTTTGGAGTGAGGGTGGGAAGAGAATAAATGAGGATATTCCTTGCCAAGTAATAAGTATAACCTGTCTCTCCATGGGGCATGAGTAAATGTCCTTGGTAAAGAGTCTACTGTGAAATAGAAAACTTTTATGGAGAAAGAATTCAATGGTGACCAATTTTTTCACAGAGCAGATGTAGTCAAGGGCCCCTCTCATGGCCAAAGGAATAATCAGAACTCCACAGCAGTCATTTACAAAGTGAGTTGTCAAGCACAATCATTTGTAAGCACAGTTAAGAATAATGAATTTGTGATCAGGGTCCTTATCTCAGTTGTACCCGTTTCTTTTACTTTAAGCAATTGGTCAACCTGAAATGATAGAACCAAATTACTAGGGGACCTTGAAGTGGACCTGTGGGTGTCACTAGCAGATATACTTTGATTTTCAAGAGCAAAACTCATCTGGTTTAAGTAAAAGCTTAACTACAATTCAGGTCTTACTTTGATCACTTCCATTGTGCTTTAAATAATGATTTGAAAAATTAAACAAATACACAAAGTGGTCAAGATATCCTTTAACCTGATCTGCTCATTTTTACCAAGGAAATTCTCCCTGACCCCAGGAAATATGGAGGTAAAACAAGCCAAATTTCTACTGCAGATTACTGTGTCCTGCAAACTTGAAGATTCATATATTTGATTGAGAAATTAGCATTTACTCATAGTTTGTTATAGTCAGCTTTTCCATTGATGAAACCAAAAGACCTCACAAGAACAACATAGAGGAGGAAAAATTTATTTAGTGCTCATGGTTTCAGAGGTCTCAGTCAAAATACTGTTGACTCCATTGCTCTCTGCCTGAGACGATGCAGAACAGCATGGCAGAAGTGTGTGATGGAGAAAGCAGCTCAGGACATGACCATCAGGAAGCAGAGAGGGAACTCCTTTCACCATGGACAAAATACAAACCCCAAAGGCTGCTCCCAGTGACCCACCTCCTCCAGCCACACCCTACCTGCCTACCATTATTACCCAGTTAATCCTTATCAATCAATCAATGCACTGATTAGGTTAAGGCTCTCATAACCCAATTATTTCATCTCTAAACTTTCTTGCACTATCTCACTCGTGAGCCTTTGGGAGACAAGTCATATCTAAACCATAACACTTTTGAAGACTTTCCTCCCAATGCGTGACAATTAACCAATGATTAAAAACAATCACTTTAGCCCCATATAGTAGAGATGTTTCAGAGTTCTGAAGATCGATGAAAGGAAGGATTTAGTAATGCATTTTTGTCGTTCAAAAAGTTTAAAAATATAATCATCTACTACTTCTACCTCTATAGGTACAGTATTGACGTTTGTATCAATGCAATGCTACTGAAGATTTATTGACTCTTTCTTGTTTAAATGATTACAATACCTCATTATAACACTCATGAAAGCAGGTTGTATGTGTGTGTGTAGTAGTAGTAGTAGTAATAGTAGTAGTAGTAGTAGAAGTAGAGAGAACCTGAACCTGGGTAATTTTCAAAATCATTCTGTGTAGTGTGTGTGACTACACATGTCTACTAACTTAAACTGCATCCTTACTCAATTTTTTTAAGCTTCTTAACAGGTAGCACTGCAACTTTCATCAGAGTATTTTAATATTTTCCTGAGTCCAAAAGCAAATATCAAATTTGGTATCTAAATAAATAATGATTTATAATTGGTCCCCAGGAAATATCTGCCTTCCCATGTTCATTACAACAGTTTCCACCACAGCCAAAATATGGAAACAACTTAAATGTTCCTTGATAAATAAATAAAATGTGATATATACAAAAAAAAAAAAAGACTGGCAATTCAAAGTCTCATTATTACCCAAAACTCACATGCCAAATAGGATTAAAAATGGAATCCACACCATTGTTCCTCATGGCTTAGTATCCCTAATTATCCTGAAAGAGATGATCTTTGAACTCTTCTATATGTTTGGCTGCATCTCAGTTCTTGGAGCCCAGGGATGGACAACAGGAGACCTGTGAACACCCTAAATCCTCTGCAACCATATGTGAGCTTGTGTGTGTGTGTGTGTGTGTGTGTGTGTGTGTGTGTGTTTCTATTAAGAAGGTCCATTACTTCCATCAGGGTCTCAGAGGAGGTCTGTAACTCTCATCATCTTAAAGGTAACACAGGTAGAATGCCTCCTATACTGTGCACCCAACTCAATAGTACATTTATTCTTTCCAAAGTCTCTAAGGAGAAAGTAATCAAAGCTCATCCTGGTCCCTCTCCATTTCTTTTTTTCTCTTTCTTTCACTGTCTCTTCCTCCTTGAAACATCCTTGGCCCTCTAAATGATGCCCAAGTGCTCTCTGATAAAATTCTTTTCTCAAAGGTATTAACTGTGGGACTCAAGAATATATCTTTCCCAATCTTTTTTGTTCTACATTTAAAACAAACAAATAGTAAGGGCTGAAGCCAAAGAACACATCTGATAAGAGTTTTGGACACTATGGCTCCTAAATGTAAATCATTTAAGGATCCTGCCCAGCTTCTTTCTAATCTCACATGCAAATGATGGTCTTATGATGGCTAAAGTGGAGCTGGTCTAGACATGCCCTTTTCTTAAATTACAGAAGGTTAGCAAAAGGACACAATTCAAGTTCAACAGGAAAATAGCATTAGCTAAACTTATTGAGAGGGCAAAAAAAAAGTTGACTGATTTTTTTTTATTAAGAAATTTATTTGTTGAGGGGTTGGGGATTTAGCTCAGTGGCAGAGTGCTTGCCTAGCACATGCAAGGCCCTGAGTTCAGTCCTCAGCCCTGAAAAAAAAAAAAGAAATAAACTTATTTGTTGAACAATCAAACATGCTTCTAATGAGAAATATATTATATATATATATATGTTCTGAGTATTAGATTTACCCCCCAAGACCCAAAACATCTCTACAAATGCCTTAGGTTGTATGCCATTACAACTTTTCCGAATTTAAATTATGAGAATTGACATCCTGATTTTAATTTTTATTTGTACTCTGATCACATAGTCTTATTTCTAAGTTGTATAATTTTATCTCTTAAATAACCTGAGACCACATAGGAACTCACATCAGTATCCTTCCCTACTGATATGAAAAAATGTAGGGAAAGGCCAGGATTGCTTATTTCACATTTCCTATAACTTAAAAAGCATTTTCACCAAAGAAAATGCAGGCAGGGGAGCACTGGGCACTGTTCTAGTCCATGCTGCTTCTCCAGCACTGTGTAACTAACCTCCAGTCTCTGTCAGCTCTTCACGCACCCGTAGACAGACACTGACAGATCAAACGCTCTCCTCTTCTTTCCTCCCTCCTGGCTGGCCCAAGTTGGTGTTCTTGCAGGAATACCTGGGATCCTTCTATTACTCTTCCTACTCCCTATCTTTATAAAAAAACCCCAGGTCCCCCAAAATACATCAAACATGTATCAACATCAGCTTCTTCCTTCTGTAAAGCACAATGTGACCAATTATTTGTTAATGGTTCTGAGAAAAAAATAGCTACAAATAATGAAACTGCTTCAAGCATGGAAAGGCAGATCATTTTATATAATCTCTGCAGCTTCTGAAGTCTCCTATGACACCCCCCAAGCCTAATCATCTTCCATATTTTGCCCACTTTTCTGAGCAAAACTGGGGGTGTGTGTGTCTGTTCCATTAGCATTAATGGGAATTAGGAGCACTTAAGAGGAGGCAAGCTTTTCCCTAGAGATGTAATTTTGTGCATTAAGATATCAAAACATGAGAGAATACACATTGATATGTGGTGGATTCATTTGATTGGTTCCATTAACACTAATGGGAATGAGGCCCGTGCTCCCCTACCACATGGAAATGGCTGAAACATAAACCCTTGTGTCTCAGGAGGCCCAGGCTTGCAACTGACCTCACCCTTGCATATCATTTGCTTTGTTTTTCAAATCCGGCTGGATAAATACAGCAAAGACCCCTGAATATAGTTACCAGCTCTTTCCCCTGGTAGCAGGCAGTATTTATTGTATGGCTTCAAATGAATGCATGAGACTAATGCCATAAGCACATGACAACATCAGTCCAATCCATTTATGATTACATCTTTCACAGAACGGACAAAGCAAACTGGTGATATCGGTTTTCTCAGAAAGGAGGTGTAAAATCTTGAACCTCAAAGATCTAGTCATGCCACACATTCGTGCTACCTATGAGACCACCTATCCCCCATGGGGTCACTGTGCATACCACTCTACCCCATGTCTCACCTGCCTTCCTTCCCTTAAAGAAAAATGTGGACTTAATTTTCTTCCATTTGAAATCTTTTCTCTGTCTTGCTTTCTGATCGCCTCTTCCCACTGAATACTTGGTGCACTTAATATTTACTTGATTACAAAATCCCAGCACCCCCAAACATAAAATTTGGAGGAGACATGATACCTCAAAGAGGAAGATAACATAATCAATTATTCTCTATGAGCCATTAGTCAGCAAGAAATAGAAATCAAGGATCCAGGGAAAATGAAGCAATAACCATAGAATTAGATATCCCTGGGTTCCAATCAAATGTTTAATGTTGGTTTTGATTAAGTCATTTAGCCTCTCTTATTTCCCCACCTATTAATGTGTGTGTGTGTTGTTAAGCTTTGAATCGCTAATTTATGCTCACAATAATGTTGCATAAGCACATGCACAGAATCTTAATGATTTACAGCTATCAACATGTATTCATGCTTATGAAACTGTGGGTTAGTTGGTGTTTTCCACAAATTTGGCCTCTAATCAACTGACTTACACATCTTTAGTGAGTGTGTTGTTCATTCATTTCTAGCTTAGTCTGTTAAGTCTACTTAAAAAAATCATAGACTTCATGACTTAGAAACAATAGAAATTTATTAATCATAGTTCTGGAGATTGGAAGTCTAAGATTAGAGTGCTAGCATGGTTGGGTTCCGGGAAGGGATTTCTCCCAGGTTTCAGATGGCTGACATTGCTCTGTACAAACGGAGGAAGAGGTAAGGGACCTTTTGGGATGTATATAAGGGAACTGACCTCTGCCCTCATGAACTAATCGTTTCACTGCTGGGCTCTTCTAGCATGACCTCAGCTTGGATGTCTTATCTGTGCTCCACATTCTCTCCCATCTTCCAGCTGTCTTCCCTACAATTGTTTTTCTGGTGGCAGGGGACCAAGAGAAATCAACTGTACATAAGACTTCTTAATCATTTGCTCTGTGTTTTGTTTGTTCAAGAAATTCTCCCGTGGGGGCTGGAGCAGTGGCTCAGTGGTTATGGCGCTTGCCTGGCATGCGTGAGAATGCGTGTTCAAACCCCAGCACCCACATACACGATGAAGTCTCAGAGCAACGAAAGCCACATGAAAAACTAAATAAAAATTGATTTTCTCTTTCTCTTTCTCACTGTCCCTCTCTCTTTTAAAAATAAAAAAATTTCCCCCTCAAAACTCAAAGTCAAAGGATGGGAAAATAGCCTTCATGTCTCGAGAGAAGTTACCACAACATCATGTTATAAATGATGTGGTAAAAGAGGAATGGAGAATTGGGTCTACTGGGTCTATTTTCCAGGCAGTCACCCACAAGCCAAAATGAGACAGAATGCAGAATGAGATCTTTCTACCTATTGGGCTCACCAAAGTGCTGACCACACAAGGTTGCTCAACCAAAATTCATCTATTGTGATAACCATAATAAGCAGAATGTAAGTCAAGGTTATTAATTATAAAGTATCACATCTGACACATTTTATGTGTTTCTTCAGATTCCTTTGGTGCCAACCTCTCCCACAACCTCAGGTATGTGCTCTTCCTTAGTTTTGTCAAATTGACCAGCTCTTCTTGGACTGTGTTGCTCAGCTGCTTCCTACAGAAATGTCAGGCCTATCACATAGGTGAGTTTCTGGTTCAGATCATGATATCTGGACTAATGTAAAATTTAAACCTGTGGAGCCTGGGGTCTGTCTTTCTGGGAGAAGTGGCAAAGCTTGGACGTGCTGGAGAGTCAATCCTCTATAGAATCACCCTTGACCTAGAACACATGAAGAGCAGGCAAACAACAGAAAGTTATCTTCATATTCTTTCCCATGGATTGTTCCCTGTTGATAAAACCTGTCCAGACATCCCATGGTCCTGAGCCAGCACACCTGTCAGGCAACCCACAGTATCTAATCGCAGATCATTGTGAAGCAATGACTGGTACAGAGTATCCTGTCACCTTTTTTTCACCCCTCTCTGACTCCCTTTCCTTTGTCTTCAGCCTCGCTACCCTAAGGTGCACCCAGATAAAATGCTGGCCTTTAATCCTTGTCTCAGGCTCTTTTCCTAGGAAATTCTAAGATAAATATTGTTTATCTTGTGCATATATTATACATCTTTAAGTAATACAATGAGTCAATTTAAGATACAATAATACACCAATATTTGTCTAATGATTGCACTTTACAGGCGTAATCTGTGCACAAATAACAAGTCTTTGCAATCCACTAAGGAGAAGTCAAAAACTTTTGTGATTAAATAGTAAAAAATGATAAGGCTGACCAGTACAAAGGAAGAAAGGGACTGGGGAAGGGATGAAGGGAAGAAAAAGGGAAATACTAGAGAACAGAATTAACCAATTTACATTGTTCTATTGTGTGCATGGACAAATATGTAAAATTCCACCATTATATCTAATTACAATACACCAATTAAAAAAACAAAAGTGAAGGCTACATAATTTGGAAAGTTAGCACTGAAGTAGGGATTGGGAAGAAGACCAAATTGCTCTGGAATACAAGCAACTGGAGACACTTTGCATAGAAGGTTGGATTAGTAGAGTGAGTCAGAATAACTAGCAAAGTTGTGCAGCTCCCATAGACAAAGTTTAGGGTCCAGAGAACCAAGGGCTTCAATTCATAGAATCTGCATTTCCAGATAGGACCAATTTGTTCTGTATCTGCTTTAATTCATATTTCTCCCCTCCCAACTTGTGACACAACACCTAAACCATTTCCTCAATTGAGAGATAAAAATAAGAAAATCAAAACTTCTCAGGCATCATAAATATTCTAACAGGAGGAAGGGAGGAGAATTGTTCCCTCCTTCTATGGTTCCCAAATTCTGCACATACTTAATAATAGTAGCTTGGAGGTTCTCAATATCAACAGATGACAAGAGATAATTGCTTCCGAGTTGGAGGGGGCTGAGCATGATTAGAGACCCAATACTGTAAACTTATTTGTTATGCTATACTTTAGTTGGAATGAGCTCTTCTACTGGAAGAAAGTGTAAAGCGGTGTGTAGAACATGATTTTGAGAAGGAGCCAGACCTGAGTGCAAGTGTGGGTTCCCATCCTTATTAATCTTGAGACCTTGAATGACTAATGTTACTATTTCCTTAGTCTTGGAATTGATAAGAGTATCATTTCGGACTAGTATCCTAAGTCAGCTACCCTGAGATGAGAATTCTGTGCAAGTGATTTATTGTGAAATTGCCTACAGAAAAGACTAGTGAAAAAGTGAGGGAAGCTGGTAAAAGGGGAAGAAGCCAAATGAGGAAAATATTCAGGTAAATTCCTGGCATCAGCCTAGTCCCAAGGGAAGCTCAAGAGTATAAATTATATCCTAAATTTGGGGAAGCCTTAAGGCAAATGAATGGAGCTTTCATATTTCAGTACTAGTCAGTTCTAAGTTAAAATTCACTTCCTTGCTTGTAAAATAAGAATAATGCTGAATAATCAGTTTATTTGAATTTTAAATTCTCTGATTGTAAAATATTTAGCAAAGTGCTACTACAGAGGTAGGTATGTACCTACAGAGGTAGGTATGTGATGGGTTGTTGATAACAATGATAATTAGTTTTATTTAAGAATCTGACCAAGTCCCTCAAGCCTCAGCCATCCCCCCAGGATGGAGAATTGAAGAAGGACATGTGCTTTCCATTTTCCTTTGGACTCCAGGAGTCACAGAAACTCTATGCAGCATGCTTACATTCTGGGTCATTTGGTACCCACGTGTCTTTTTCTGGATTGTTCTAATTCTAAAGTGTATTAGGATGAAAGTGGAGGATCAGAAAATAAAGCTATTTTGCACATGTTCTTTAGAGTAGTTCTGAACATCTGAATGCAAAGGATCAGACAATTTGAATGTATGTTTTCATATGAAAACAAAGTCGAATTAGAAATACCATGTTTCGCATTGACCAGGCAGCTCTGTAGTTACCATTGAAAGTGCTTTATAATCTCTCATTAAATTTCAAAAGCATAGTTAGTAAATGGCAAAAAGTATATATCATGTGGATACACTCATATTCTTTCCTAACATTCCTTTTTCTTTCAACTGTGTGTGTGAGAGAGAAAGAGAGAGAAAGAGAGAGAGAGAGAGAGAGAGAGAGAGATGCTGAGGATTGAATGCAGGACTTGAACATGCTAGGAAAATGCTCTAACACTGAGCTACACCCCTAGCAATGTCTTATTGTTTTTACTGCTACTTTGCTTCTAGAAGAGAGGCACATTGAGCCTTTTACTGGAGGAATATTCCTCAGCTACTAAAGCCGTTTTCCTGAGCATCTAGAATCAGAGGGCTGGCAGCTTCCCTTTTGTAACAGGAGCTTTCTTTACCTGGTGACCGTTACTGAACTATGAAACTCTAGTGCTTTTGCTTGAGTTAAGATAAAGTAAACTGGTCCACGTGGGGTCAGGCTATAGCTGGGAATTTGCTTGCAAGCCTTCCTTTTTTGTTTAACCTCTTCTATTTCACTGTGAAAGTTCTCTTCCTTCTTCCCCAGTCTTTTGTGGAAATTTTTGGATAACAAATCTCTTCCCAGTGACTCAGTCTCAGCATTTACTTCTGAAGTCCTCACTCAAAACATTACTACATCAAGATTTCTTAACCAAGGCAAGCTGGCACACTCCATAATAAAAAGGAACAATGTGTGCATGTCTTTCATTTATCAGAAAATGTGTAAAGTAATCTTCAGGCTATATTATCTATGGAATAAGTTTACAGATAGGGAACCATGCTAGAAGAGATTAAGTGATCTGTTCATAGTCAAACATACAGATAATGATTAAGTACATTTTGAGTCAAACTATCTTGATAATAAAGCCTATGAACTTGACCAGTATACCACCTCTGAACCCTTGAACTTGAAACTGAGAAAGTGTGAAAGGAAATCGTTTAGTACTCATTCCAAGAGGCATCCATTTCAAAGTCTGTTTTAAAATGGTTTAAAGAAACTCTGTCTCTGTTTTCAGGTTCTGTCCTAGGTCAACTTTGTGAATAATTCTGGATTTTATAGCTTATTCCTTGGAGAAAACTTAGACTGACATTTCTCAAGCATTTTTATGCTTATATTGCATAGAGCTTGTTATGGTCCCTGTTGAGTCCCAATGGTAGCTGCCAGTGATTCTTCACCAGAGAGTGGTGTTTAAAATTATTACCAGGAGTAGAAGCTCATCCAACAGAAACATAATATCCCTGAAACCTGACCTCCTTGAATTTCAAAGATAGGGTCATTAAAATGAAAGAAAATCCCTTAGTGTGGGGCTGGTTTTGTTGATTATCAAGAAGACCAAAGTTTCAACCTGTCTTTCAAGTGGGTAGCAATGAGAAAGAAAAGAAACAAATATGGGAATGTGTAGATGGAGACAGCTCAATGGAATTTGGTACCAAAAGTGTAAAAAGTTCTTCCTCATGTACTCATTTTGTTATGCTGGGACAGCACCCCCTACCACCTTTTTTTGAACCCCACTGTAGCTCTTTCTTTGACGGTTAACACATATGATTCAGCATTCATACTAAGGATTAATCACACTTACCTGATATTCCTGCACAACTCATAAAATGTGTTTAGATACTATAAAGCTAATGATCATGAAAAACAATCAACACAGTTTCACATCCAAAGAGCTAGGATCTACTTTCTTAGAACCTTTCATTGTTTTCTTGTTCTGTCCCACCTGCCATGTATTAGCTCAAGGAATAGTAGATAAATAAGTACTGAGATCAAAGACAAAGACCCATTTTGGCGTAAACTGTCACACATCCAGAACCATGTGATTCTCTCAAGAAGTTCACAGTCTAGACGAGGCATTTGATTGATATAGTGCCAAAATTAAATTATATTTTAAGTTTCTGGTTTTAGTGGCGGAAGAAATCATCTAGAATACTGGTTGAGGCAAACACTGTGAAACAAATCAACGTTGAGCTTGCTGTGGGAAGGCTGTGAGGGACAGAAGACATTCCATGTTTGGAGACCTCATACAATGGGTAGCAGAAGAAAATTTACAAGGCACACCTGGCGCATAATGTGCAAGAAAAATTTTGTATTAAAATTGACCTGATAATTTTAAATGTCTTCTTTCCTTATTAAACACTTACTGGTTATTGCTTAATATATTATCTGTTTCTTTGTGACAAACCATCATAAACTGAGTGACACAGGACAATGGCCATATAATTTACTCATAAGTGGATAAGTAACTTAAGCTGTGCGCAACTGAGTATTCCTTCATTGGAATTCTTTTTATGGGGTCATTCATGAAGCTTGGGTCCTCTGGATGGTTAAATGGGCCTGGATGGTTTTGGTGACCCTGAATATATGATCTTTTCTTGGAGATAGGCTAAAGCCAAGGATTCATTCAAGTTGGGATGTATGTCACACTCCATCACACTACCTCTGCCCCTCTAGACATTCTCATTTCTTCCAATCTACATTACGTAGAACTTACCTCATGGCTTATGCTCTCCCATTTCCATCTTCCATGGTAAAGAATCTGATGTCCGTAAATAATAAGAGTGATAAGAGTAATTTATCTGAAAACAAACACATGTCATTATTATTCTTTTTTTAATTCTGAAAGAGAAGAAATTCCAAGTGAGACTTTAAAGTTGGAGATAAGTCTATCTTATTTGTAAAATATAAGCTCTACCCTGCTCTGAATTGCCCCATGTTGTATGAAATAGCAGGTACTCCATTTTATAAAACATGAACTAGTCAATTTTGAGTACAAGTGATAAGAAAGAATGACTTGGTAACTTGCCTGTGGAAATTGATAACCACCAGATATTGGACAGACAGAAATTATCATAAATAATAAATCACAACTCTATGCACAATCCTAAGGCAAAATTCAAATGTGTCAGGTTAATAAAAATTACCACTTGTGAACTTACATTAAATCAGAAGCACATGGATGCATGGAAGTATCAAACCCATATCAGAAAATGCAGATGTCCTTGACCTCATCAGACTCAAACCCCCTCACCTAGAACACCTAAAAGGAAGGGCACCTTAGACAGTGGTAAGGCTGCATACACCAATTCACCATCGTATCAGATTATCTGGTGAATGCATCATTAGGTCCACTAGGACTTCCGTTCAGCTTGATCATTAGGTCCACCAGGACTTCCGTTCAGCTTGATCATTAGGTCACCAGGACTTCCGTTCAGCTTGATCATTAGGTCACCAGGACTTCCGTTCAGCTTGATCATTAGGTCCACCAGGACTTCCGTTCAGCTTGATCATTAGGTCACCAGGACTTCCGTTCAGCTTGATCATTAGGTCCACTAGGACTTCCGTTCAGCTTGGTCCACTAGGACTTCATTCAGCTTGATCATTAGGTCCACTAGGACTTCCGTTCAGCTTGATCATTAGGTCCACTAGGACTTCCGTTCAGCTTGATCATTAGGTCCACTAGGATTTCCGTTCAGCTTGATCATTAGGTCCACTAGGACTTCCGTTCAGCTTGATCATTAGGTCCACTAGGACTTCCGTTCAGCTTGATCTCCCTGCTTGACTTGGTCTAGTTTGAACCTGCCTGCCCTCCACAGCCTCCTCTTATTTGACCACCTCAAGACCTTGAACTGTTCTGCACCTTGTTAGTTCCATGTCTCCAATAAGTTCTTTTACAGGGTTCCTACCTTTGCTGATCACCTACAGGGACTTTTTTGCATTTGTGCCAGCTCTCTTTTTATCAATTCTGTTTCTTTAAACCCTGTGGTTATTATTAATCCTTTATTTGCCATTTTATAACTTATATATTATGTAAAATGTGATTTGTGACTTGAGATATTAGTGATTAAGATTGGTTAGAAATAAAAGAACTTGTGACTGCTCTGCTCACAACTACCAAGAAAACCATGAATATTCCATAAATCAAAGTCAATGAAAGTGCTGTAGTTTGTGAATTTGTTGTTATTCAATATAGTTTGACATTATGGAATGTCAAAAACATGTCTAGTCTGTGTTAATGTTATAGCCCACTCAAGAAATACAGCTTATAAAAGATTCTTAGTAACAGGAACATTCTGGTGAGTGAGTGCTCAGATCATCTTGCTTAGTGCTATATAATAAGACATGGAAATGTTACAGAGTGAGTTCCAACACAGAGCAAAGGTAGCCATGGTGGTCCTTGGTTACTAATTCTTATGATCATTATAAAAAGGTTTCAGATACGTTGCTCAGAGTAGAAGGCATGAGTTTATTACAAGGGATAGTAAAAGGGAAAAGGTGACATTCTTTAGGGAGGCAGTGGGTCCTTTAAGAGAAAGGGACATTATGTTTCTACTGTCCACCAGTTTTATTGGGAGTTCCAGGGAATCCCACCCAAATCCACCTCTTGACTTTGACTCACAGCAGAATTGCATCAGACTTCTGAGTCCCTACTTCACATCCTCATACCACCAACAAGGGGAAATTTTACTATTGCAATGATATGCTAAAGATCCAAGATCCCTCTGGTCACTTCCATCCATACTGACTGGTTCTAATTGGAGCTAGCTCTTGCAGATTTTATGGTTAGGGAACTTTGCCCATCTTCATGAGTTCCGGAATCTGATTTTGGTAAAGATCACAAAAGTCCCCTGTCCTTCAGGGTAACTTGTCTTCTTTTCATTGAGGAGACTTTTGGGTCTGCATTTCTCCTGTGGGTAACAGGTTGCTTGCCAAAGAATATAACATATCCTATTGATGTAAGCCAGGCTGCAGGTAAATTTCATTTTTAAAAGAAAGCATGTATGGGGGACAGCTTATTGGGCCAAGTTTATAGAATTATCTCCTTAACTTCATGTTCCAACTGCTCACGTCTATCTGCTAGCTATCAGAAATAGTCCATGGTCTTTGGAAAACATACTTATCTGTGATGACCCTGAGGAACAGTGCTAATGTTTTTCTACTGTGGAGAAAATAAATATGTGTGTTCCTGGTGTGTATCTGCAGGCTGTAGACCATGCATAGAAAAGACAAACAGAGGACTTTGTCTAACTTTCTTTCTTGGGTCTTGGAGATTTGATGCACAGTGTCCTAGCTACACTTCTTCTTAACACCTATGCTATGATTTGCAGTATATGAAAGTAATCTTATTTTCATTTACTTGCAGTATTGAAAATCTATGTTCTTCACTTCCCAATATTTGAGAAAAGTTAGCATTTAGTGACCTGAAACAGAACTTAACTACATGGTACCCAAATAGACTTAAAATTTTTATATGATGTCTAGAAGTACGAAAAGAAGTTTTTAACAGAAAAAAAAGTTTACCTCCATTCTCTGCTTACAGTTGATTTTCCAAAGTATAGGGAGGGTCCTGATGTGCTTCAGAAGTGTGAATTCTTTTATTTTACAAATATCTTCATTAAACGTATGAAGAAATAATGTCATGCCATCTAAAAATAAGAGAACCACATTAGCAACTGCTTCTGTCCCCTTTGGCCTTAACCTTCTGGAACACATTGACCTGACATACAAATGTCAGTATTTGCATCTCTTTGCCTGAGGGCTTCTCTTATTCCCATATTTCTGTGTCCTTCTGCACAGCGGGCTGAAAAGGCTGGAGAATTAACAGTTCCCCAGGAGCGGTGATGAACCAGCAGTGACAAAAATAAAACATTGGTGTTCTGCACCTCACCGCAGCTTCCTCTCCCATCTGCTGCCATAACTCTAAGTTCCATGCTCTGGCATTCCCAATTATCCAGAGGCACTAAATTCCAGTTGTCCACAATGATACTAATCTTGGTAATGCACCCTGTTATCACCTGCCCTGCCATCCTGGCGCTTCCTGAGATTGCCTCCTAAATGAACCATTTGCCCTCAAATCCTGGTTTGGGATTCTGCTTCTGAAGGAAGCAAATTGAAGACCAACAGTTTGCTTTTAACTAAATCAGATTAGTCTTCAGATCTGAGGTCCAGAACTCTTTCTGAAAGACTGAAAGACCCATGTTCTCTCTTCTATATTGAAGATACTGGGGTTTATAAATTTGAAATGATCATACAGAGTTTTACTCCAAATCTCTTGTTCTACAGAGAGGAAACTGAGGATCAGAGAGCTGGAGAACTGACAGTTATCAAGCAGCTTCATATAAGGGAGAGCATTATTTTTGTTTATGGAAGAACTCCATCAATAAAAAGGCAGGACATATTGACTGTTCTGAGTATCTATATATCCTTTCTTATTGAATGTGAGGCAATCAAATAATAAATTATAATAAGGGAGACAAACTTTACAGATGGAGAAAAAACATGCCAGAAGGGTAATCAGGTAAAGGTTGGAAGAAGACAAAAAATCCAAATTATCTGAGCAGTGGCAAGTTAAATTCAGCACATGAGCACAGTGGTTTTAAATTTTGGATACTCATTGGAATCACCTGGGGAGTTTTTAAAACTACTGAAGCCTAGATACAGTCCCCAGAGATACTGATTTAATTAATTCAGTGTGCAACCTTGGCACTGGGACTTTAAAAAAAAAACAGTTGATTGTAACGTACACTAAGATGGAAAACCACTAGTTTGGTTGAACTGTGCAATTTTTCTTTCCATTATTGAGATAAGAGATTATTTTGCTTCAAGTATGGCCTTTTGGAGTATTTTTTTTTAAATAACGAGAGAGAGGAACTATGAGAGAGAAAGAAAGATAATCATTTTTATTTATTTTTTTCATGTGTCTTTCATTGCTCTGACACTTTGTTATGTACATGGTGCTTTGGTTTGAACCCACATCCTCTAGTATGCCAGGCAAGCACTGTAACTGCCAAGCCACTGCTCCAGCCCCTGGAGGTTATTTATTAAAGATATTTCTAAATGAATCAATAACAAGGAAGTAGTTATAAAAATATTGACATATCTTTAAAAGTTTACATTTAACTAGCTAATGTGTATAAAAGGCACTGTGTAATATAATTACACATTAACTCACAGGGCTTATTGAAGACCAAATAATAGGTCCCAAAGATATCCACATCCTAATCCCCAGAATCTGTGAGCATTTTGCCCTCTGTGATAAATGGGATTTAGCAGATTAAGGATCCCGAGGTGAATAGGCTACTTGATAATGGGAGTGGGTCCAGTGTGAACTCCTTATAAAAGGGAGTTAGGAGTGTCCTGTAGAAAAAGAGATGTGAGAATGGAGATAAAGGTTGGGCAACGCTGTGACTGGAGTGCACGCAGTCTATAGGAGCTAGAAGACAAGGGACAGGCTTTCTCCTACATCCTACAAAAGAGCTGCAGCTCTGCTGACACCTTGATTTAGTCACCTGAGACACATTTCCAGATTTGTGACCTCCCAAACTGTAAAATAACAAATGATAAAGGTGTGTTTTTCTAAACCAGTAAGTTTGTGGCAAGTTGTTACAGCAGCAGTAAGAAACTAATACAGAGGTTGTTGAGTGGATGATAGATGAGTCATAACTTCAAAGCCATTTGATAAACATTTTCATTCACTCCTAGACCCCCCACTCCCATCCTTGTGGATAATGTAATCTACAGATAAGATTCAAAGTATAACATTGGAATCCTCTGTGCCTGCATAGCCCAGGCCAAATGACCTCTCGGTCCACAGTGATGACTTCTGACTTCAAGGGCATATGATGATGTTGCAGATAATATAAGAAATTATATGTGCTGATGTTTGCCTAAATGCACTGTCCCAAACAGAGAACTTGAAATTCTAAATGATCATCTGCAGATTCATTTATCTATTTATCCATTCATTTACCCATTCAATCGACACCTTTTCTCCAAATGCTGGATGAGGGGTGTGACCTAGTATACTTTGGTTGCTAAATAAAATACAAGACACCCAGTTCAGCATGAATTTCAGAAAACAAAAACTACTTTCTAATTTGGTTGTGTACCAAATATTGTATTGTGCTTATATTTAAATATTGTTGGGGAAATTCAGATTTAACTGGGCATGCTAGGTTTTTATTCGATAAATCTGCCATCACTGAGCACAATTATGGTTTTTAGCCAGTATTTCAAGATATACAACTGTGGAGCTGGTAATTTGTTGCTACACTTTATGAATGAGTAATGCTTACAATTTCATTTATGTATTGCTGGATTCTGTTTTGAAGTATTTTGTTTTTGAGAATTTTTGTATCTTCTTTTCTAGGAGACATTGATGTGTAGGATAAGAGAAGTTGGATGACCTAGTACCCGAACAGAAAGACATTTTCCTCTATCTAGACCCTCAATCAAAGGATTAGAGGGCAGACCTTCTTTATACAGTCTACTAAGTCAGATCAGATGCTAAACTCTTCCAGACATGCCCTTATAAAGAAATGTAGAAATAAATACATGTTCAGCTATTGTGAGTATCCCTTAAGCCAGTCAAATTGACATGTGAAATTAACCATAATAATTAATGTAGCCAGTCCAGCTTTCTTTCAGTTATTGTTTGAGTGGTATATCTTTTAAGGTGCTTTTTCAAACCTAAATGAGTCTTTAAACTTAAAGTATGTTTCTTTTAGATCACAAATTTTAAAAGTCATTTTGCCTTTTATTTGAATTTTATGCAATTATATTATTGCAATTGCTCAGAGGTACAGTTTACATTTGTCACATCACAATATGTTTGCTACATGCTATATGCCCTTTTTGCTCTCTGGTCATCAATTAAGGATTATTTTGTGATAAGTAGATTTTCTAGCCATTTAATTTTAGTATTTTTTTAACTATTTTTAGGTTCTTTCCATAGTGGCCATTCTCAGGATTTCAATTAACATCTCTCTATGTAACAGTCTTGTTATATTAACACCAGTTTAATTTTAATAGTATATTAAAACTTCACTCCAGTTTAGCTAAGTTCCCTACCCAACTTTTTTTGTGCAGATTTATAATTATTGATTTAATGTCTTTTAAACAGAATAGGAGACAAAATTTAAAAAAAAGTACATTTATACTGTTCATATATTTGCCTAACAGTTAACTTTACCAGTGCCCTTTATTTTTTCATGAAGATTTCATTTACATTTTAGTGCTCTTAATTTCAGCTGAAAAAGACTTTCTTTAATAATTCTTGTTGTATAATTCTGCTAATGATAAATTTTCTCAGTTTTTAATTACCTGGGTATATCTTAATTGTTCCTTCCTTTCTTAAGAACTGTTTTTACTAGCTATAAAATTGCTGGCTGAATTAGTTGAAAGTATCTCTTTTCTTTCAATACTTTAGATATATCATCTCCTCTCTTTTAAGCCAAATGTTTTCTGATAAAAAATCAACTGTTCATTGATAATCCCTCTTATATAATGAATTTCTTCTTATTGATTTCAATTTTCTTTGTCTTTTTAAAATAGTTTTATTGTGTTTAAAGATAGATCTCTTTAGTTTATTCTACTTAGAGTTTTTTGAAATTCTTTGTTCAAATTCATACTTTTCATCAAATTTGAGAAATGTTTGGACATTATTTACTCAATAATTCTATCCTTCTAGGATTTCTAATATGAATATCTTGGTGTGCTTATTAGTGTCTCTATCACAATTTATTTCTTTTGTTCTTCAAAGGAGATAGCATCAATTAATTCATATGCTATTTTGTTGGTTCTTTCATCTGCCTACTGAAATCTTCTATTAAATCCCCCTGGTAAGTTTTTGTTTAGTTACTGCATCTTTCTACTTCAATATTTCTCTTTGATCCTCTTAGATATTTCCTATTGATTTATCAATAGTCTCTATTTGACAAAATATCACTTGTACTTTCCTGAATATCTTTATATATGTATTTTACCATAGTTAAAATAGCTGATTTTAAAATCTATTTTTATTAATTCTATATGTGAGCTTCTTTGGGTAAATATTATATCTATTCTTCTTTTTCCTATGTATGTATCCCAGTTTCTAGTTTTTGTGTTTTTTTTTCTTTGCATGACTCATAAGTTGTGTTGGAAATTGAACATTTAAAATAATGTGAAAATTCCAGAGATTAAATTCTCCCCTTGCAACTTGTAATTTTTTTGCTGTTTGTTGTTGTTACGGTGATGGTTTGTTTGTAAAGTGTCTTATCTGAACTAATATTGTGAAGTTTGTATTTTTTTTTTTGGTCAATTTTAGCCACAGATGTTTCTGCACACTTAGTATAGTGGGTAGTTAACTATTAGACATAAATTATCTTAAGTGCCTAGAATCAACATCACCCAGTCTGTGCGTGAGTTGAGGAACACTTTCAAACTCAGCCAGTATTTGACAATTCTACCTTATCCTTCACTTTCTGCTTTCAAAGAGCTCATGGTCAGCCATAGATGTGTTTATGGACTCCTAAGGTCTTTCTTGAGCATGAACTCAACTTTGAACATGCATATAGTCCTAGATACACACATAACTTTTTAGATCCTCTTGAACATGTGGAGATTTTTTTTCAATGCCCCAGTGCACATTTCATTTCCTTGCTTTCAGTTTAAGCTTTTGGTTAGCCCAGTATTAGCTCCAATTGTTGTACTCTGTCTCAAACAATCACAGAATCAAACAGTTTCTCCAAAATGATTTTTTTTTCTTTTGAGCAAACATCCACCAAGCAGTTAAATGCTTTTTGCATTGGATGAGTTCTGAGTAAAGTCAAACTCAGACATACTTGCAAGTGGGATTTACTGGGGAACCAATAGGCAGGACAGATAATGGAAAATCTATGGGAATGAGTTTGGAAGGAACTTTACACCTGTCTTTCCTGCTGTTACCAGGCTGCTGGATTTAACCATGATTGTAGGCTGTACATTTTCAAAGCTATCACAGAACTGAAGGGTAGGGTGATAAAATAGACCAATTAAAGTATCCTACAATAAAGTTCACTGTCTTTAGTGACATTCATCTACTATAATTGCCTAAGTGATTCCCATATGACTCCCAAGAATTTGGTTAATTTTCAGAATTATGAAAAAGTTGATTCAGACTTTTTTTTTCTTTAAAAGATTTCATATCAATTTATGGAGGAGAGAATTTTCAATGTCCATATTCTGCCATTTAAAAAAATCTACTATATTAACTTTTTTAAAACATCATTATAAATACATGAAATATTGGTCTGAGGGGGAATTAGAAAGATTTAAAATTTATTTTTGTTTACTATTCAACATTGCTCTATAAAGAAACAATATTTATGCATATCTTAGTTTAGCATTATAAAAATTGTACATAATCATTTTACTATGAGAAATAAATTGCTCCAAGCCTGGACTTAGAAACTTCCAGAAGTATAATAAAATATTTATTTGTTCAGTTGTTTCATGATCAAGTGGAGTTCTAGAACTTGGTGAGGCATTTCAAGAGCTAGGAGATGAATTTTCCATTGTGGAAAGAGAAAGCTATCTTGAAAGAGCAAGCAAGCTAAGTTACCCTCAGAACTCTTTTTCTTCTTGTTGTTTTAAACCAGACTGTTCATGGTTCTGGTATTGACTATTTTTATTTTTACTTTGTTATCATTGAAGGTGATAGTTCTCTCTCAAAGCTAGGTAAATGTTTACATTTAGTCTCTGCCTGATCCTTTCCAGAAAATTAATTGGCCAAAAATCAACACATGTCTTCTTTCAGATAATAAACAACATTGTTATATGTCCCTGTTGTCAGAGCTTGTCTTCACTAGTTAAGAGGACAATTTGGCTCAGGTTACACAGTCAGAGAGGACCTCAGTGTTAGAATTTCCATCTTATGTTTAGTTTATTTTATATTTAGAGTCACAGAAGGAAGAAGAAAGCACCACAAAATATAAGACCATGTTATATAAACTATGTAAAATGTGATCTATAGACAATTAACATCATCATCTTATAAGAGATGTTCAGATGTGAAGAATCTCAGGCATGACCCTAGACCTCCTGAATCAAAATATACATTTAAGCACAAAGCCTGAGTGACTCACATACACATTAAAGAATGAGAAGCACTGGCATAGATAATCTGGCCATGGCTTGTTGAAATTTGATTGTATATGCTCCATTAAACAAGGCCTTGGGGAATGCAAAACGGTGTGTTTGGTCCTTCTTGCTGCTCTGTTCTCTTCAATTGCAAAGGCAACAAGGCAGCTAAGATATTCTGATCTCAAAGCAGCCTCTTATAAGTTGTTAGCTGAGCTATGTTAAATATCATTGTACATAATGTTTTAGCATAATCTCCATTGCAAGAAAGAGAAAAGGCATGCTTTTCTCCCCTCAAGAAAATTGATTTATGCTGCCTAGGCAAGTTCCACAGCTACCTCATTCTATGTAGAGAACAGGTCTAAACCTTCCTTGGCTATATCTGCAAAGAGATGCCAAGCACCATTCCTTGCCTTTCTTTAGAGAAAGATGTTAATAATTATTATCTATAGGCCTTGCATCATTGCATACAGGTAAAATTTCTTTAATTAATTGAATATATAAGTCATCACATTGTATGGCAATTTCAGTAGTAGATTATCACTGGATCTTGGAAGGAAAGGCTCAATGGACATTAGAAGTTATCTTAAATCAGATGTTCTGTAAGCAGAGCTTAAGACAGGCATTCAGATGCATATGGCATATTGAGGGAGGGCTCTCAGTTAATGGGCAGTCAGGGAAACAGGATGAGGAGGCGAGGGGATGAGTGATGAGGGATGAGATGACGTGAGGTCAGTGGCAGTTACCTTCATCCTGATTCCAAAGGAGCTCTGAGCATGAAGTTGACTATAGAGCCTCTTTGAGGCAAGGTATTCTAATCAGCTTTTTCACTGCTGTGACAAAAAGGCCTGACAAGTACAATTAGAAAACAAAAAGTTTATTTTGGATCAGAATTTCATAGATCTCAGTCCTTTATGTCAAACCCATAGCTCTGAATCAGAGGTGAAGCAAGACATCATGACAGAAGGGCATGAGGAAGGAAAGCAGATCAGGACATAGCAACCAGGAAGCAGAGAGAACTGTGCTTATTAAATATAAAATAAATACTCCAAAAGCATGTCCCCAGGGACTTGACTTACCTTCTCCTACCCACCTACAGTTACCACCCAGTTAATCCATATTCGTGGATTAGTCCACTGATCTGCCCCAAATCTCATAGTCTAATCATTTCATCTCTGAACATTCTTGTGTTGTCTCACATGAACTTTTGGGGGACACCTCATATCTGAACCATAACCCCTTGTGGTATTATGGTTTGGATCTGAGACATTCTCCAAAAGTTCTTGTGTTCAAAGCCTGATCTGCAATGCAGCAAGGTACAGAGATAGGGATTTTAGGCAATCATTGGCCATGAGTGTGTGGACTCATTAGTATATTAATGCACTTGATGGATTCATTCATTGATAACTACAGGGAGGTGGGACCTGTCTGGAGGAAGTAGGTTGCTAGGAGCTGCTCTAGAAAGATATATCTTCTCCCTGATACCTTCCCCTCAGCTGTCCCCTTCCTGGCTGTCATGGACTAAGCAGCTTTCCTCTGCCATGCCCTTCAGCTGTGGTGTTTCCACCTTGAAGCTAGCTGAACATGGACTGAATCCTCTGGAATTGTGAGTCAAAATAAATCTTTAGTGCTCTAAGTTGTTATTGTCAGGTATTTTTGTCACAAGGGGACTAGTTTCTGGTTTTCCCTAAGTCGATTAGTCAAGGCTGCCTCTGGAATTCAGGCAGAACTTTCTGGAAGAGGCAGTTCTGTACAGAAGGGGCTTCCGTGACAGCCAACACAGCAGCTGGGAGAAGAGCATCATCCAAGAAAGAAGATGTAGGTGGGGTTCCACCATGTTTAGACACTGGATCATATTGAGAGTGAATAGCACTCTAGAAGCTTCCACATTACTAATCATGAGTACAGAGCTCAGTACTTCTGACAGCCTCATAGGAGATAATTGTTTTATATAGGGCATGTTTTTACTTATTTTCCATTCATTTGCTTATTCAATCTGTACAATTTTAGCCCCCACAATGTGCATAGTTCTGTTCTGGGCAGTCTCCAGTTTTCTAAGTATTTTGATATATGGTGTCATGCTTGGGGTTCTCTTAAATACATGCCCTGAAACAAGAAGCTGGGTGCAAACAGCATATATTGAAGGTGAGTCAAGGAAACACAAGGGAAGGTACAATAAAAATGAGACAGGGAAAGAGGAAGAGATTCACCAAACTAGACTGTGAACTGTTCTTAGTAAGAGCCTTTATATGGCAGGTCACTGCTTAGGGCAAGTGGGTCTCAATCCCACTGGTGAATCTTTGATAAATGTACCCAGAATGGTGTCATCAATCCCTCTTCCTTTTTGTATGAGGATTGCTTCTGTAGGTGTCAACTCCACAGCACATACTGACTATCTTGATTACGGGTTGTATAAAATGTGACTTAAGAGAGTGGAGAGAGAAGTTTAAGCTAAGCAAAATTTTCACACCTTAAGATTTGAACTTAGGACTTGTAAGGTTGCTCTGACTGAGCTAGATAGAAGGGTAAGGTTTGCATGATTATTCCCAAGAGAAGGAGGGGAGCTTATACTTAACCTTGGAGAAAAGTAGTTATTATGAAGATTAATATGTATATAGTACATAAGAACAGTGCTGATAAGATCATTATGGCAGAAAACTGAAGCAAGGTGGGCAAAACACAACCATACAACACATATTCACTAAATATCAACCGTAAAACTAGCGCTCTTGTTATGGTTTAGGTATGAGGTATTCCCCAAATGTTCATGTGCAAGAAATTTCGCAGATGAAATGATCAGGTTATGAGAGTTTTGATCTAATCAGTGCATTAATCCCCTGATAGGGATGAACTGGGTGGTAACTGTGGTCAGGTAGGGTGTGACTAAAGGAGGTGGGTCCGTCCCTGGGGTCATGCCATTGGGGTGTATATTTTCCCCCTGGTGAGCGGACCACTTTCTCTCTCTTTGCTTTCTTGTACTGAGCTGCTTTCATCCTCCATGTCCTTCTGCCATGAGGTTCTGCCTCATCTGAGGCCCAGGGCAACAGAGTCAGCCATCTATGAACACAGACCTCTGAAACTCTGAGGCCCCAAATAAACTTCTCATCCTCTAAAACAGTTCTTGTCAGGTCCTGTAGTGACAGCAATTAAAAAGCTGGCTTAAACAACCCTACTATGGAAACTCACATCATCTGTTCAGAGAGGACTTTCCAGAGGGTACCGGGCATCACCCCTACAACATCAAATGTTAGTTCTCACACCTAGGCCCGGTTATCTCCTCTCAAACTGTTAGACAGACCACCCCAGCAAAGCGCAGGTGAACTAGTGGAGACCTGGGCACCCTCTGACCCTCTAGTAGCTGAAGTTACTATAAGGACTGAGGTTACTGAGCCAAGGATTAGGAGGCCAAGGTTCTATGTCATGCCTTCTACTGCCACATTTCTCCTCTCTGGGACTTATTTCCTTTCCTTTCAAATTAAGAATATTGAGGCTGGAGCAGTGGCTCAGCGGTTGGAGTGTTTGCTTGGCATATTCAAGAAACTGGGTTTGAACCCCAGCACCACATACACAACTGTGTTGGAGAAACAAAGGCCAGATGGAAAACATAAATTAAAAATTGATTCTCTCTTTTCCTCTCTCTCTCTTTCAAAAATAAAACTAAATAAAAGTAAGAAAATGAACTTGAGGATGTCTAAAGCCTTCTTCTACAAAATCTGCTCAGACACATCCTCAATGTTCATTTTATAGACCAAGAACTTGTCTGATTTGCCATCACCTGCCTTGGAAGTAGCCTGGCTAAACTTCAACCTACATATTAAAGGTTGTTTGCCTATTTGTAAAGCCCATAAAAAGACAACATTGTTTTTCATTTGTTTGAAATTGGTCACCATGTATTTCTTGTAAATAAACATCTAGTCAAAATGTTCACCTCATGAATTTTCATAACTTGAAGCAAATTGAGGCACGCCTTCCCTTTGTGCAAACATCTTAAATTTGATGTTACACAACATTTATTATTTACCATTGCATAATATTTTTGGATTAAAAATACTTGCAAAAAAAGTGCTGATTGATAGCAAATAAACCATGCCTAAGAAAACATTTCAACTCAGGTTACAGAATTGTTACAAGGGAGCTGACAGATTACACAACCCTTAGCCATTGTGTCCAGGAATAAATAAAGTGCCATCCCAGATATATTAATGACAATAAGCATCAGAGCCTATCAGCGTCCCAAATTGCATGGTCAATCGCAGAATCTAAACATAGCAGATGTTCAAACTCCCCAGTTGGTTCAGAGGTCTGAACTGTGTTTCTCTGAAGAAGTTTATCCTAGAGGATCCATAGCACATATCTGCTTTGTGTTTGGAGGAAGTTGGCAAAGCAAGCTCAATCATAGGCAGCAATGTAAACAGTGTTCCAAGTGTAACAATTATACATCTCAGTAGCAAGTGTGTAAGATGTGCAAAACCTGAACACTAAGTAGGTGTTAGACTGGTCTTTTAAAGGAGGAAATGTCAAACTGTATAGAAAAGAGGGTGGCATTGCTTTCTTAGAAAGGACTAGGTGTCTGAGGGCAAAGACTTATTAAAAAAATTCCATTATAAAAGCAAGCCTCTGGGGCTGGAGCCAGTGGCTCAGTGGTTACGGTGCTTGCCTGGCATGCGCAAGTACACATGTTCAAACCCCAGCACCCACGTACACAACAAAGTGTCTGAGCAATGTAAGTCGAATGAAACTAAATAAAATTGATTCTCTCTCTCCCTCCTTCTCTCTCTCTCTTACTTTCCCTCTCTCTTTAAAAAATTAAAATAAATTAAAAGCAAGCATTTGTGTGGTAATGTAGCCGTACTAAGTTACTCTAACTGAAAATCTCATTGATAGCTATGTTTGCTTTAAAAAAATGAAAACTATTTCTGAATGTTCAATAAGGGTTGAACTCCAGAGGGGCTGAATCATAAATGGCATGTTTACACAAATTTGAGACAAAGAAACAGTGTCTCTGCCAGCCATGGACCATGCAGTAATGACATCTCACATTTTAGGCACATAATGACTTTGGAAAATATTCTAGTTGGGCACTTTGGGATTTGAAAATGAAAATGCAAGAAAACAACAACAAAGGGTTTCTTTTACATAGCTGCATTATCTAGTTAGTCACATTATTCAAAATTTAAAAGAAAACATTAAAATGGATTCAGAAGGCCCTTTAAAAGCCATGCAGGAGCCCACTCATGAATGAATTCTCACAGGTTTTCAGTGTGGGTTTATATACACTTGGGGGAAAGATGGGGTCATTAATAAAAAGGAAAAAATCTCATTTCCTTACAAGGCCATGGCTGCTTACCCTCCTTTCCCTTCTCCCTTTTTCTTTCCTCCTCTTCCTCTCATTCTCTCCCTTTTCTGTTTCTTTCTTCCTCCATCCTCCCCTTCCTTCACTATCTCCCTTTCCTTGATTCCTCTTCATACCTTCCTCCCCTCTTTCTTTTTCCATCTTCTTTGCTTCTTTTTTCAAAAGCAGTTTTGCTTTTGAAAAATTTTACTTATACTGTGAAAATCTTAGTTCCTCCTAAATTCCCATTGTGCCCCATCAGAATAAGTATACCTGCTGGTCAACTCTCATGTATTAAATCCAGCAAAGGCGTAGTGACACACAGCCTAGAGCATTCATAGAGATGTATCAGGAAGGAGCGGGGAGGGCACAGAGTGGGAAATTAAGGTGCTCTCTAGCGGGTAAATCTAATTTTAAGAATATATACATATCATATTGTTTCATTGGAAGTATTTTGATTGCACAACAACTAAATTTCTTAATTAAAAAAAGAATAAATATATGTGGCTTGTGGGAGTCTTCTTTTAGCCACCTCTCCTCTCCTTCCTTGACTTGCAGCCTCTCCAAACACACACATATGGCTGAGGAATGAGAAAACAGGGTTGCAAATTAGATCGGGGACGCTATTTTTAATGTTTATATATTATCTACATTTTTATCGTTTAGGTACTTCACGGCTTTATAACTTAGGTACTTTACCTTAGGGATGGAAGAGAAGCTGGCCAGGCAATAATAATGCAGAAGTCAACTCTTTTGCATATTTCCCTTGTGACAGTGTGCAATGTATTTACAAGGACAATCTTGTTGATTTCTTGCCACCTGCAAGGAAGCTACAATTAACCTCTTTATACAGGGATATTAGGAAACAAGTCTAAGGTCAACTAGCTCAGAAATGGCAGAATTAAGCATAGAGCCTGAGCCTATTTATCCCCTGACCTAGAGCTTTCAAACACTATGGAAGTCTGTCTTTGTGTGTGCTCCCTGACTAATTTTTAAAATGTCATTCTAACTAACTTTTCATCCTACCAAGTTTTTACTGTTAGAATCCAAGGAAGACCAAAGTCTTTGTTCCTCTTTATCAGCCCTCCACCCCTTCAGGAGAGGTATTTTGCAACTGCAAAATCTAATGGGACATCTCGTGTCCCCCTACCATTCCCAGGGCCTCTCCTCCCTCCTGGACGGGGCTTCTCATGCCCCTTTTCATGGGATGTCTGTACCTATCCTTTCAGAACTGTGCAAGTTCTGAAAGTTCACCTTCTGGAAGGCACCCCCTCCCTCTCAGCAATTTGCCTCAACCCTAAGGAATATTCTGACCTCTGAAGTTCTCAGCTGGGAGCCACATAGCCTACCCAGATTAGGAAGGTTTTAAGGGAAGAACCCAAACTCTAGCTAGTACTTGGCACACTTACCCATGCTGTGCAGCATACATTTATCAATAGGTCTCCTTTCTCAGCATCTCTATGAAGGGCTCTCTCCATCCTCCCTCCTCTGATCTGCACATTCAGCTCTGTCTTCTGGAAGGAGCATGAGCATACTTCAGCTCCCAAATTCCATTTTAAGCTTGCCCTGTCTGCTTCAGAGTATCACCCACACAGCTTAGTGCTTCTCCCAGACGACTGAGAAAAATGAGGGAATCAGAAAATGGCTGACTGTGTATATTTTGTGCTCAAACTCTGCATTCACAAAGGACCAAAAAAGAAAAGAAAAAAAAAAAAAAAACCACCACACTAACGCCCTGGAGAGTCACAGCCTCCAAAGGATTATTTAGAAGAAGATTGCGTTTGACAGAGACCCTCAAGAGGAGTCAGAACTTCCCATGGCACGTGTAACCATGAGCAAAGAGCCCCTGAAGCATTTGGGCATAATTTCCTCTCTTAATAAAAGATTAATTCCCTGTAAAGGGCTGTGTGGGGACCACTCATTACGGATGAGCAGGGCCGTTCCATTTCCCAGTGCTGTGTCTGACCTACTCTTGAAAGCTTCATAATGTGCTGTCAGAAGGTCATTGCAGGAAAAAGATGGACAGATGCAAACGAAGCCAAGTAGAGGGCTGCACTGACCCCGACTGAGTGCTGATGTCCACTCTCAGTTCTGACATATCAATTTCCATTTATGCATTTCCATTTTCACTCCTCAGACCATCTCCAAGCAGATTTCTCACTCTTGGGTTCTCCCTGGCATGACTGGCATGCTCTAAACATAATTCCACAGACTCTTCCTTCTGCCTGGGAGTCCATTCCCCTATTTTAGGGTTCTAGCTAATTTCTTCTGTTGTTGGCAGCTACTGTTACTTTTTGAACCTTTTCTAATAGCATGGCATATCAATTGAATTATATCATTTAACACTTATAAATCCTGAGACAGATACACTAGTATCATAAATCTGTAGTCCATGATATTATATGTTGTATAATGATATAGAATTAATGTTTAATAATAGGTATTATTTAAAGTGATTAAATAATAATTATTATACTGTCATGACATAGATTGGAAAGATCATCCTGAGTCCCTCAATTAATAAGAACTGAACAATGAATTTGAATCTAGGTTTTTCTAACCTTTGAGTTCTTGCACATACCTTCTCTGCTATACTACCCTTGTTCGTCCTCCAAGGTCAAGCTTAAAAGCTCCCACAGGAAGAGCCTTCCTGGGTAACAACAAAGCTAACGGAGTGCTTTCCGCATCCTATACTATTTTTACATATATGTAACTACATAATGCTGAGCCCCTGAAGTCCCCACAATGCTATCTTAACATTTTTTTAAAAAATTCAAAGGTAGACTACATTCACTAAAAATGCAAATTATTACTGGGCAAGGTGGTTCATAACTGTAATTCCAGACACTCTGGAGACTGAGAAAGGAGAATTCCAAGTCCGAGGCCAGCCTCACCAATTTAACAAGATCCTCAGCAAATTAGTAAGAGCTTGTCTCAAATTTTAGAACAAAAAGAACAAACAGGCAAAAATGACTAGGGATGTAGCTCAGTAGTAAAAGCATCCCTGTGTCCAAACCGCATTTTAAAAAAAGAAATGCAGGGCTGGAGCGGTGGCTCGGCGGTTTCGACACTTGCTTGGCAAGCACAGGGACCCAGGTTCAAACCCCAGCACCATGTACACAACTAAGTTTAGAGCAACTAAGGCCATGTGAAAACCTAAATAAAGTTGTTTCTCTCTTTCTCTGTCCTCTCTTTAAAAAAAAAAAAGAAAGAAATGCAAGTACCCTAAAATCATTACATAGATTTTGAAAAATCTCTCTTCTTCTCCCCTCTTTATTCATATATTAAAACATATTATACACAAATTACATCTATAGATCTGTATCTTTGTATAATTTCATATATTTCTCTATCTAATATGCAATAATTATCAAACATTAATTATTATTGGTGGGAAGTGATTTAATAATAAAGTAGCTTTTAAAATTACTCTTTTTAATTCTGCCCTGTGATAGATCTGCCCTTCTTTAGAATGCCCATGACTATCTAAGGCCATACCACCCTGAATGAGCCCCATCTCATCTTGTCTCAGCAGGGTCAGGCTTGGCTAGCACTCAGATGGGAGCAGGTCTGTAGCTTATCTCAACACAATTATGTAATATAAATCCCCCATCACTTAAGTCACATGATTAAAATGTCCATTTCTGTAACCGTCAAAGCTACCAACTTGCTGTAGAGTTTTGGTCAATCTTCCTTCTCGAGCTATCCACAGAGGACGGAGCAGAGCATGAGCTAAGTGTCCTATTTCCTAACTGTCCTAGCTCTCTTCTTATGGCTCTCTGACTTTAGTTTTTGGTTCCTCTAGGATTAGACCATGGAAAGGGATTTGGGAAACCTTATACTACTTAACCAAAAATTGTCATCTGCCTCTGTACTTTCAGATAACAGAAATAATGTATAATATGCAACAATAATATTCAAAGTAGCCCATATTTTTAAAGATTGAAAATAGCACAAAGAAGGACATAAATGTTGTCCACCGTCCCACACACAGATATTTCATTTTCACCTACAGATCTACATATTTCATATGCACGTTCAAGGGAGATTTTTTTTTTCTAAATTAAGCATTGACCTTTTTCTGTCATATAATTCTTGAGTGCAGTACATAAAAAGAAGCTGTATATATCACCATATATATCATTTATATTGGTAATACCTGTATCTTCTTTGCCTTCTACAAATATTCCAACAGTTTATGGACTTAAATCTCTGAAACTGTGAGTCAAATAAACTTTTCCTCCTCTGAAATTGTTCTTCTCAGGTCTTTTGATCACACCAGTGAAAAAACTGACCAGAATCGCCTCTCTTATTAACAGAAAGCCCTTCAGCAAATGAAATCAATGAATGTTTCCACGTCTCGGTTTTCTAACCTGTAAAATGGGTTTAATTATATCGCATTGTTCTGGAATAGAAAACACACAAATTACTAAGATATTTAACACTCTTAAAGCATGTCCCGCTAATGGTAAGTATATCTGTTAGCTGTGAGATGAGAATGGTGATAATTTAATTGTGTAGTTTAAAATACAGTCCTACCTCAAATTGTATGATCCTTAACACAACAGGTGGATGATTGTCTAGGATACCTGGAGGTGCAGGGTGGGAAACAGGGTGAGGGGAGGGTTTAGGAAGGATAGCTAGGAGACTGGAGGGTGGGAATTGGGGGAATCATCTCAGAAGGAGAGCTCTGACCTCCAGGAGATATCCATTTAACTCAGGGGTTCTTCTGGGGGAAACAGCAACATGGGGAACCCAAGCTGGGCATCCATGACATGGCATTAGCCTTGGATAACTAAGTATATATACATTTGCTCTTGATTGTTTGACAATGTTTCCCTCTCAATTGTAACTCCATATTCATCTAATAAAAATTAACTAATTAATTAAAATAAAATACAATCCTCACAAGCTTGTAATTTACTTTGTGAGATGAAATGAAGATAAACTGTACAATTTAGAGAAGATATACATGCTGATCACTTAGGCAGGCTTGAGGATATATTTTTTTAAAATGTCTCAATAGGTTTTAGTAAACAGTGAGGCTTGGGGAATGCTTGGGTTTAGATATGAAGTGTCTCTCAAATGTTCATGTGTAAGATAATGCAAGAAATTTTAGAGGTGAAATGATAGGGTTATAAGAGGTTTAACCTAATCTGTGCATTAATCCCCTGCTAGGGATTAACTGAGTGGTGACTGTAGGCAGGTGGGGTATAGCTGGAGGAAGTGGGTTATTTGGGACGTGCCTTTTGGGGATATATTTTGTCCCTGTTGAACAGAGTTCTCTTTCTGCTTCCTGATCATCATGTCTTAAGCTGTTTTCCTCCACTACACTCTTCTGCTATGATGTCTTGTCTCAACTCAAGCTCAGAGGAAGGGAGTCAGCCATCTGTGGACTGAGACCTCTGAAACTCTAAGCCAAAAATAAACTTTTCCTCCTGTAAAATTGTGCTTGTCAGGTCTTTTGATCACAGCAGGGATAAAGCTGACTAGAGCAGGAGAATGTGAGCTCATTTGAGTTTGACAGCATTATGATTTACAGGCACACATGTGGACCCATGCAGGTTGTTAAGTATTATTATTTTCCCTGCAGTGTTTTCTATTTTTCAATATCTGTCTGGGTTTTCAGTCCTCCTAAAATTCTGCTAATTTTGTAGGATTAAAGTGATGACAGTAAGCTGACGTTAGCTTAATGAATAAACAGACTTCATGCTCCCATCAGAGAAAATCAAGCAGGCCCCTCACTGGTGCCTTCAGCCTCCCAGGCCTGCAGCGCGCTGCGCATCTTCACTGGACTTGTTTCTGATCCCAGGAGGTTGGAAGATGGAGTAAAGCTGCAATTTTGATATAATTTCCTCTTTCCCGGTTACCTCCTAGTGGATTCTCCCAGAATGATGTGATTGGGACATCTGGGTTTTTCTAGGAGCACATTGATTATTCCAATGTGCAGCCAATGTTGAAAACCAGTGCTGTAGGTAATAGCTAGAGTCCAGCTCTGTGCAGAGTTGGAACCCTTTACTACATACTGAAACGCCACTTCTAATAGTTTTAACCCTTAATCGTAAGAGTGATGGGAAAAGGTGTGGAGGACTGAAGCGTGATGGTTTTCTTGCCATGTAGTTCAGGGTTCACATTCTAGCGCTTGCTAATTTCTTAGCTATATGGATTTGGATCGTTGCTAAGCTTTTCTTTCCTTCTTTATTCATTCAATAGGAATAATCAAGGTATGAACCTTGCAGGGGCTCTGTGTGGATTTGAGGGTGAGATGAAAAGTGCTTAGCACAGTGCCTGGCCAGGGTAAGGACTCAATAAATTATACCTGTTATAGTTGTTATTTGAAAAACACTAATTTTAGAAATAGAACAGGGCATGCTATGGAGGGGAATCACAATCACATACACAGGAAAGCACACTTCAAATGAATATATGTTCATGGTGCTGATTTCTTAAATGTTAACACCTGCCTCTAAATTGATAAGTGCTCATAATTATGGATATTAACTTTCTAAATAGAGGAGGTATTTCCCATACAGGATGTGATGCAGAAAGAGAATTGGAATCCAATGGGTGCATTCAGAGTCACTGCTGAAGCAATGTGGAAACGTTATTGTATTTGTCTTGGCAGGGGCTATAGATAAGAATAAGTGTTATCATACAAGGACAGATCAAGGGAGCAGCCCGAGAGCTTCAGCAATCATAAAGCCATGAAGTGTTTAACTTATAAGAGATCATATAGTTCATTGAGTTTAAAAAATGTACACTTTCAGCATTGAGATTTTTTCTGAATAGAAATTTTAACTGCTAATGTCCTATGTATTTATAAGTGAAAATCTTGTCGTTGAAGTGAAAGTCAACCAGTTCACCCTGAGGGGTTATTTAGACTTACAGGATTCCAAAGAGCACACTTTGAAAATCACTGATCGAGTCTGAACCTCTTGTGATAGATTGATATTTTAGTAGTTTTCAGTGAAACTCATCACCTTATATTTCTACTCTTGTTCAGTCCCCTCCAGCTTCGAGTCTGGGCCTCATTATGGGACGTTAGCTTTTTGGGATGCGCACACTGTATGTCAGCTGACATGCTGTAATAAAACTAGGGTTGAGACCACTGTATGATTGGACTACACAAAGAGACAGACCAGGAAGAGGAGCATTGAGCTGCCAGATTTGTGAATAAAGCCCCCCTGGATCACTCAGGCATACTTCAGTCTCCAAAAACTTCCAGTTTCCAAAGATTTCAAGTTAGATCATCAGAAAACCCACTTTGCCAAACCCAGTACAGATTGTAGAACCATGAAGAAATGAAATTATTGCTTAAGACACCAGGGTTTGGGATGAATGCCTACATATCAACATGCAGCTTGAAAATCGTTTACTTAAGTTACTATCTTATTTGTGACATCTATAACTGTGCCCGACATTATGAAGGTGTTTTGATAAGTACTGAACTACCTTGATTAACCTGTAAGAGGAAAAATTACAAATATAATCAAAGTCTTATTCTGAATTAAGTTCTTATGCTACAATTTACCTGTTCCTTTACTAATGGGATATGGTCCCTAAACTCTAGATATCCATTTTAGATTCCTTACCATTAGCTGTATTTTGTAGTAGTATGGGTAATTTTCATTCCCAGAAGGAAATTATCAGTTTCAAAAAGCTTAAAACAGAAGCCTTCTAACTAATAAAATAAGATGTCACAATGTTGGCATACTATTCTTAGAAGAGTCTCTTAAAACCTACATGCTTTTATTTTAGACAGCTTTATATTATCAGGGGTTTCTAGATTTCTGGTCCATACTTGATTGGCTGGAAAAGGGACTTGAAGCATGTTAAAACTTCAATAATAGAAAAGAAGAAAATAGAGAAACCACAGAATAATACAAATAGAAGTATTCAACACAATTTGAGAGTGTGGGACAATTTGGTATAGATATTAAGACTCTTCCCTTGATAGGAAATATTCTGAAATTATACTATAAGGAGCAATTAGTTATCAGTTATCCTCCAATATCCATGAAAGTTTGTCATTCTCTGATAATTATTATATCTTTCAACTTGAACAATACTGGTGTAGGTAGAAGGCTATTGATTCAGTATTCACTTGGGGCCAGGGATCATCACTTGGTCATCCTCCAGCATTCCTGCTTGTCCGTATGACTCTAGTGGATCTGTACACAAGGTTCAGGACGGAAGTTGGCCAGTTATGCCCAATTCTTTATTCCCTTCCTTGGGGCACAAGAAATGGTTCAGGTTTGGGCATGTTACCTAAGATTGTTCCATCAGAGCTTGACTCAGGATTTTTGCCAGTGTTACACATAAAATTCTTTTCTTTTCCCCCAAATCATAGCTTTAGGGATCCTCTGGGGCCTGAGTGGAGGGTGAGGATGAAGGTGTGTTCCTTGGAGTGCTCCTCATTTGCATACCAACAATCTTTCTGAGAACAAAGCCATAGGGAAGTAAGAATTGCTGAGATGGGGAGAAAGAAGATTCCAGTGATGTGGAACCTCTGAATCTGATCCCAGCCTCTGTCTGTAAACTTTTTAGACAGATGAACTTTTATAGTTCCCTCTCTGTTCAAGGTAATTGTTCTTAGTAACTTCTTCTTTCTTCTTCTTCTTTTTTTGTACTGGGGATTGAACTGAAGAAGCTTTGTCACTGACCTGCATGCCAAGCGTTTTTTAAAATTTTGAGACAGGATCTTGCGAAGATGCTGAGGCTTGACCCTCCAATCTTTATGCCTCAGCCTCTGGAGTCACTGGAATTACAGGCATGTGCCACAGTGCCCAGCTGGACTATTTTCTCTTGCAATCTAAGACTCTATACTAACAAACCCAATTGACATGTTCCAAATATTTTCACATTCATCATACATTTATCCCCTACAGTAATATTCAAGATGAACAGAGCAGAGGAATGATCCCCAATCTATGGATGATGGAAATGAGCTTCCATTACAGGGTCCTGCCTGCATCCATACAACCAGTCCCCAGAGGAATCGGTAGAGAAATGAGTCCTCTGATTTCATTTCCAGAGGATTCCTCACTTCACTGATGTCATGAAATTATTTTCTAAACTTATGTTGATAACAATGTGAGGAATCCAGGTATGGTAGTACACTGATATAATCTTATTTACTCCTCGGGAAACTGAGGCAGTAAGATCACAAGTTAGAGTTCAGCCTGTATGCAAGACCCTGCCTCAAAATCAAAAATTTAAAAAAAAATGTTGAAAAGGTCTAAGGATGTGTCTCAGTGGTGGAGTGCTTGTGTAGCACATGCGAGGCTATAAGTTCAAAGCCCAGTATAGAAAAAAGAAAAAAGAAATAAGAAGAACTTGTTTAATTACAATGGTAGAAATTTAGTTATGTGAAGTACACTTTCCATCTTCATTGGAGTATCACAACTAAGAAAAGACTCTGCATTATTTTTAGTAAGCCGTCAATATTGAGGGATTACTCACAGCGGGAAATAGGCTCAGAGGGTTTTATGTTTAGCTTTAGAACAGAGTCTGAGATGAGGATCCTTCTGCAAGAGTTTTATTATAGGGAAGGGACTCTGGGAGAAGAGAGATTAGGGGTGCAGGTCAGGACAGGGGAATAGCCACATGAAGGCATGATGTCAGCTGGAGTCTAGCTTCAACTGGGAAGAATGAATGACACCTCAGTTATCATCTCCTTGAGGTAAGAGGGGTAAGAGGGGACAGTTTTGTGCCCCTATAGCCATCAGTCATTGACTCTGGGCTGTCCCAACCTGGGGAAAGGGAAATAATCTCCAATTATTTTTTTCAGTCAAAACAGCTCCTGTTGATTAGGATGACTCTCTCAGAATGGACTATTTGAGATAGCTACACTTTTAAACAGTAACTTTATAGTAGCTGAGAGATGCCTACATCAACCCTATAAGAGGGTACTGAGTGGGGAACCACATCATTTAAGAAGCCTAAGTGGGGTTCAGACTGACTCAGTTCTTCCCCCCAAGTTAAGTGAAAACACATTATGCAGCATAGAATAAGTATTTGTGAAGTGTCATGCAATGCCAAGCTTGGGACCATATATAGTAATGTCACATCTTATGCAAGCATTATGCTCTCAAGTAATTGTGGTAGATGAAAATATCATAAAGTCAAAATTACCATAACACATGCACACATGCACATATGCACATGTGTGCACATTTATATATAAGGGGTAAAATAAACTATATGTAGTAAAGGATATATGTGTGTGTATATATATATAACTAATTATTAGATTCAATTAACATTTAATTGTGCCGACTGTATGTGTAAAGAATCATGCCAAATCCTGCATGAATGAAATTTAAGGAATATTTTGGAATTCTATTCTATCAGCAAATGTTCAGAGATTTCTCAGCAAAGTTTTTGTAGCAGAGGGCCTGACCTGTGTGCTTTGCCTTCACAGTGAATCTTTGACTCGAATGTCAATGTCACTCCCATACCTACCAATCAAGTATTATTCTCTCAAACCTCTTGACCATAGATCAGACATTTATAATTCTACACAAAAAGGTTATGTTGCTACTGGAGGATTTATTTCCCTACTTCCCATAAAAGAACATGTATGAAAATTTATTAGAATTTGAGAGGATTGAGGAGAGTGGAAATAGTACCCCACAATATTGGATTAAAATTTTACTTTTCTTGATTTCTTGGAATCAAATAAACTCTATTCTCCTGAGTAGTTGATGAAAAAGCTCTTTCCATTGTTAAAGCATAATTTTCAAAAAGTTAAAATAGCAATACTCTGGTAAATATAAAATGAACATGTATCAAAGATTTATTCACTTCATTAATTACTGTGAGAAATATTAAGGTATTAAAACCAGTCCAAAGAATCTTTGAAAAGACTGGTATTTATAGACAGATTAATAAAAGCAGGGTAGAATATGATTCCTGGTTTAGATATAAAACTGATTAACGTCTACAAGGGTGATAAGCCATAACCTTCATTTTCTACTTCATTGATGAGAAATAATTTGCATCTTTACAAAACAAAAATCTGCAAAATAGGATACAGCTTTGCCAAGATTAGAAACTCCAGGAAAAGGAAACAATGAGTTAGAAAGAGTGCATTTGTTTAATCCCAGGTTAGATATTTTTATTTCTTGTAAGGCAAATATTATTTTACTTTAGTTTTTACTAGGTCAGCATTTTCTTACATAATGGAGGGACTCATTGCTGCACATTCAAATATGCATGCATAATGACAAAGTAACTTGACTCTGATCCTTATCCAGCTTCTCCCCTCGCCTTCACAAACTCCCTGGCTCTCTTGTCTGCAATGTAATGCTCCCCTATTACATATATAAATGACCATAAAAATTTTTGAATTTTCAAGATTTGTATGCCTGCATGAGTATTAATTGACTTCTCTAGGGAGTCAATTGTACCTTACAGAATTGATAATCCCCCTTTTCCCTCCCTTTCCATCCTCCTGCTCTCCTCTCCCTCCCACCTTCATAGTTATAGTTATCCCAGGTTATGTGATACTTCAAATTTTGTGTGTCTAGTAAATAAACTTGCCTAAGTTTCACTGCATCCTTGATTTTACTCTAGCTTAAGGAAATGATAGAAAATAGTTGATCCTTAAGTCTTTGGGTTTGACTTATTTCTCTTAGCATGATTTTTTTCCATTTCTATCTATTTACCTGTAAAAGCAGTTGTTTTGTCCTAATAGCTGAGTAGAACTCCATTTTTTTGTGTGTGTGTGTGTATGTATGTGTGTGTATACATATACACACATGTATATACACACACACGCACACACATACATGTATATATATATGTATGTATGTATGTATGTATGTATATCACAGTTTTTGGATCCATTCATCTGGTTGGTGAAGGGCATCAGGGTTGATTCTGTAATTTAACTATTATAAATTGAGCTGCTATAAACATTGATGTAGCTGTGTCTTTGTAATATGGTGATTATGGTTCTTACATCCAGATATGAATAACAAAGCCCCACACCTTTTACCTTGTGTCTAATTTTTGCGTATTTCAATTTTTTTAGGACTTATCATTGCTGAGGCTGTTTCTCACTGTCAATGCAAGAATCATGGGACTTTCAGAAGCTAGAAAACAGGAAAATGTCTAGAATTTGGCACATTTAGCCATCATCTTTACCTTGGCTTCTCCAGATGTCCTTTCATGCCTCTGCCTTAGATTGATTCATTGTGGCGATCAGACCACAAAATAACCCTCAGTGACCACCACCTACTAGTATTTCTGCTTTATTTATTTATTTATTTTTTCTTTCAGGGCTGAGGACAGAACTCGGGTCCTTGCGCATGCTAGGCAAGCGCTCTGCCACTGAGCTAAATCCCCAATCCCGGTATTTCAGCTTTTATATAATCCTGTTTCCTTAAATATGAGTAAAATCTATGGCTTTCTTCTGGACAACAGAAAATTGCACAGGCAAAGAATTTGGCCCAAATGTTTTGATTTAGGGAAGGAAGATTGGCTAGTGTGGATCTGAAATAATCTGGTGACAGCCCTTAAAAGCAGAACTGAGAGACATCCTGAAACAGTCAGCTGCCACATTCTGAAATGGTAATGTCATGAAGAATTGAAGCCATGCCTAAGAATTGAGAATGAACTCAAGGAAGCCAGTGAGAAAACCTCAGTCCTACAACCGCAGACACTGCATTCTTCTAACACCCACCTGAGACTGGAAGACCTCAAGCTTCAGAGAGGAAGGCAGAATACCTGCCACCATGATTGCACTGTGAGATGATGAGTAGAGGCCCAACTGAGCCATCACCAGCCTCCTCACCCACAGGTGCTGTCAGAGTCTGTATATTTAATGCCACTAAGTTTTATTGCAATTTGTTTCATAGTTATAAATAACTAATACACTCAGGAATGTTCCATACAAGGTGTACTTCACTGACGGGTCATGGTGCATAACTGTATAACATATAACTTTAACCCCCTTTAGCATTCAGGGTCTTTTTTTTTTTTGAGATAAGTCAGGGTCTCATTAAGTAGGACAGGCTGGCCACAAACTCATGATCCTCCTGTCTCAGCCTCCCCCACTAGATGGAATTAAAGGAGTGCACCACCATGTCTCCCCAGGATTAATTCTTTTGTTTGTACAAGATAATCTGGGTCTCAGCCAGACATGGAAAACCATCAGAACTTCATCCTTTATCTTAGACTCACAGATGCATCCCCAGCATACCCCTACTCCAAAACAACTCTTTTTAAGCCAGCATCCTGTGAGATTCTAGATCCTAACTACTAGTTCTGGAATCTTCCTCTTGCAAATCCCCAAAGCTCTCTATTTCCCAATTCATGGAAGGAAGGAAGAAAGAAAGAGAGAAAGGAGAAATGGTATAAGGACAGCTTTTGTTTTCAGAAAATACAGTACTGGCTTCTTTCCTGGAGTGAGAGCCAAGAAAGGAGTTTCTAGCACCATTTAGCTTATTATTATTATTATTATTATTGCTATTATTATTATTATCTCACCTTTTAAAAAGAGAGTTACTATAATCTGCACTATATAACTGGGTTGCAATAAAAAACATCTTGGGGGAGGCAGAATTACAAATAAATAGGGTTTCTTCACTCTTCCCCCACAATGCACTTCGTATTTCTTGAGATTATAAAAGCAAAGAAATCAGAGATAAAAAGTATTGCATCAGTAGTAGTGAATAGAGGACGCAGGGGCAAGAGAGGATGAAAATGCAGGAGAAACTGCAAGGAAGCTCTAAGGAGGTAAGTTTTAAAGGTCACCCTGTTGTTGATGAGACCACCCTGAGATGGCTTGGTCTGGTTCCTGCTTTTGCATGAGCGGTTCCCACACTTCCTGAACATTGGATTCCTCTGGAAAGTCTGAAAATCCCAAGTGCCCAGACCATGCCTTAGAACAATTAAATCATAATTTTCAGTGATGGAAGCCAAGCATCTGTATTTTTAAAATATTACTACATTTTTTTAAAAAGGCATCACTGTTTTTTTAAATTTCTCAGATAATTTTAACAGGCAGCCAAATTTTAAAATCACTGCTTTGTCCATCCTTCCATGGATCAACACAGTGGTTCTCAGGCACTCAGTGGTAAGCATCACCTGGAACAGTTGCAGCACCAATTCCTGAGCCCCATCCTCTACCTTTAAATTTGGTAGGTAGAATGTAGAACCTGAGACTCTCCATTCCTAATAAACTTCCAGGCAAAGTAGATGCTACTGTTTGGAGAAGCACTCTTTGAGCAACAAGGGCTGAATTCTTATCTTGATGAAATAACAAGCACATATTTTAATACATGGTTAAAATATGAATGGCTCATAAACTGCATGGGACTTATTTTGTGTTTGTGGAATATGTAGAATTAGCAATTCCAGATTTGAAAATAATATTTAACTTGTCTTGTTTCCTAAGCAGCAAGACATAGATACCAACTGTCTCCAGGGAGAAGGACTTTTGCACAAAGACCACTAAAAGAGATATAGTTCCTCTGTATATTTACCCTAATGTAACTGACCTTTCCTTGCACATTGGGGTTCCCTGGGGCTCATGCAATTGATGCTACTATTTTCTTCTCACCCCTGGAAAGTCTAATTCACTGAGTAGGAGTCTATAGAAAATTAGACTTTGTTCTTAGATAAGTTTTATATTTACAGAAAAATTAAGCAAGCAGTACAAAATGTTCTTTTTTTATATTTAATTGCTTTATTGACTTGAAATACAAAAGAATGGAAGAATATAGTGTATCCAGACAGTATACAGCAAATGAGGCCAGAGGGATACTTAAAGCAACCACCAAAATATTTTATACCCTTTCAAATACAACCATTTATATTTATTATTTACCTATGTACGATGTTTGTTTTCTTATCTTATTCTCTTGTATATTTTTTAATTTTTTATTTTTGAATAACCATACTAATTTTTAACAAAATAATATAAAATGTGTATATATTCTGGATATTGCAATTACCCCCAGGAGTGCCCCCCCAATTACCCTCCCTTATCCCGCCCTTCCCCTTCCCACTATACCTCTAAAAAAAGTATTAGGTTGTAAAATATTACATCTTATCTGGATTTAACACATGCTAATAGACCAACTTTCTCATTGTCCAGGGTCTAGTCCCCACCTCCACAGATGAGTGGAGACAATCGACCCTTAGATCTCTGGGTTAAGCTGATTTTACTCAGTATGATCTCTTCCATAGCCATCCATTTACCTTCAAAGGCTGCAATATCATTGTTTCTAATTGCTGTGTAATATTCCATGGTGTAAATGTACCACAGTTTTTGGATCCATTCTTCCAGTGAGGGACATCTCGGTTGTTTCCATAGCCTAGCAATAGTAAATTGTGCTGCTATGAACATAGATATTGCTGCATCAATGTAATGTGCTGATTCTAAGTCCCCTGGAAAGATACCCAGGAGTGGAATAGTAAGGTCATATGGTGGACTCATCCCTAGTTTTTTGAGGATTCTCTACACTGCTTTCTAGAGGGGCTGTACCAGTCTGCAGCTCCACCAACAGTATGTTAGTGTGCCTATCTCTCCACAGCCCCTCCAGCATCTATTATTGTTTATTTTCTTCATCTTTGCCATTCTGACTGGCGTAAGGTGATATCTTAATGTGGTTTTCATTTGCATTTCTCTGATTACTAGAGATTTAGAGCACTTTCTCATGTATTCATTGGCTTGATCAATGCACTCTGGTGAGAAGTCTCTATTTAGCTCTTTGGCCCATTTATCAATTGGGCTGTTGGTGTTTTTGTAGTTGACATTTTTGAGGATTTTGTAGATTCTGGATATGAGACCCTTGTCTGAGGAAACATAGTCCATGATTCTCTCCATTTCTGTAGGAAACCTCTTGACTCTTTTG
Source organism: Aplodontia rufa (assembly GCA_004027875.1). Taxonomy (NCBI): domain Eukaryota; kingdom Metazoa; phylum Chordata; class Mammalia; order Rodentia; family Aplodontiidae; genus Aplodontia; species Aplodontia rufa. The sequence goes on from PVKS010000524.1 coordinate 143,320, forward strand.
ATTGTTTCCTTGGCAGTACAAAAGCTTTTTAGCTTTATGGCATCCCATTCACTGATTTTTGACTTTACTTCCTTCACTTTAGGAGACCTATTGAGAAAGTCTTTGCCTACTCCCAAATGTTGAAGTGTTGGACCAATTTTGTCTTCTATCAGTTGCAACGTAGCTGGTTTAATACCAAGATCCTTGATCCATTTTGATTTGATTCTTGTGCAAGGAGAAAGATATGGGTCTAATTTCAACTTTCTGCAAGTGGATGACCACAGAATGTTCTTATACCCTCTATTAACACCCTTACCCCGTTTTCCCTATAATTAATATATTGCAGGGATGTGATGCATTGGTTACAACTAATGAAATAATATTTATACATTATTATAGCTAAAGTACCTATTTTTCATTAGTATTCACTTTTTGGTTTGTATAGTTCTATGGGTGCTGCCAAATTCATAATGGCATATATCCATCATTATAGTATTAGAGAACATTTCATTGCCTTAATAATCCCCACGTATGCCATCTATTCATTTCTCCTCTCTTACCCCAAATCCCTGGTAATCTTTTACATCTTTATTGCCCACAGCTTTTCCTTTTCTAGAATGTCATATTGTCACAAACAAACAAACAAAAAAAACACAATAAAAAACCCCTTTTCTGGCTGATTATTTCACATTGCAATGTGCCTTTAAGATTTCCCCATGTATTTGTTTCTTTCTTTCTCTCTTTCTTTCTTTTTTTTTTAGAGAGAGAGAATCAATTTTATTTAGTTTTTCATGTGGTTTTCATTGCTCTGACATTTCGTTGTGTACATTGTGGTGGGGTTCGAACCCACATTCTTGCACATGCCAGGCAAGCACCATAACCTCTGAGCCGCTGCTCCAATCCTCTCCAGCTGTTTCTGTGGCTAGTTAGCTCATTTATTATTATTGCTAAATAATGTTACATTGTTGGTTGTACAGTTCTCTGTTCATCTGTTTACCTATGGAAGGACATCTTGATTTCTTCTAAGTTTGGGCAATTTTGGATAAAGCTGCTCTAAACATTTATATGCAGGGAAGTTTTTTAACTTATTTGGGTAAATTCACTATTGCTGAATCATATGGTAAGACTATGTTTAGTCTGTAAGAAACTGCCAAACTGTCTTCCATAGTAGCCACATCATTTTGCATTCTTACCACGAATAGATGAGAGTTGCTCTATAATATAACATTTGGAGCTGTCGAGTAGTTTTCTTATCACTTTGGAAGTCCTGCGCCGTGATCTGTGCTATAATTCTGTTAATACATTTTCTAGGATACTGAAAAATGTGCACTTAAATTGAAGCTTACTCTCCTGTACTATTTTCATAACTTTAATTGTTCATTTCCTATATTCATCAGAAAGCTAAGGGTGAGGTTGAGGGTTAATATATGATCATATTAGGAAGGTGGAGCAAGAAATGGGAAGAATCTAGAATATTATGTAGGAAAGTCAATAAGAGGAGGTTGCATTCTAGAGATGTCCACAACTGGTGAAACTGGTCACCTAATCAGGCCCTCCAGCTTTGGAAAGCCATATCAACTATATAACCCAGGATTTATAGGACTGGTGGTAATGAGAAAGGGGAAATCATGAATCCACTTGTTTTAGTTCAGTTTCATGTCACTGTGACAAAAAGATCTGACAACAATAATTGGAAGAGGAAAACTTTATTTGGCTCATAGTTTCAGAAGTCTCAGTCCATTGATGGCCAACTCCACAGCTCTTGGCTCGAGGTGAGGTAGAACATCATGGTGGAAGGATGTGGTAGATGAAAGCAGCTCAGGAAATGGCAAGAAGAAAGCAGAGAGAGCTATGCTCACCAGGGACAAAAAGTAAACCTCAAAAACAAGCCCCCAGTGACCTCCTTCTTCCAGCCACAACTTACCTGCCTATAGTTGGGCCCAGTTATCCCATCAGCAGATTAATTCAGTGATTAGATTAAGGATTTGCTAACCCGATCATTTCACCTCTAAACCTTCTTACATTGTCTCATACAGGAGCTTTCTGGGGGATACCTCATATCTAAATCATGGCATCACTGGTTACCATCAATAATTGTCCAAAGATCAGTTATTAGAGGGTGGTTATTGAGAATGGTGGGCATCTGGAACAACAATGGGGAAATTGAAGGGGAATGTATAATGATCTCAGAAACTCTCTTTTCTGACTTTCAGCAGGTTAAGAGTCCTGACTTCCCAGAGACCCAACATGGTGTATATTATGTCCAGTTGTCCCTCATTATCTGTGGGGTTGATTCCAGGACCCACTGCATGAAACTCCAAAGATGTTCAGTCTCTTATATAAAATTACATAGCATTTGCCTACTCATGCATATCCTTCCTTATACATAAAATCATCTCCATGTTATTTATAAGACTTAATACAATGTAAATGCTATGCAAATCACTGTATTACTGTATTGTTTCAGAGATGACAATGGGAAATAAGGTGTATTCATTTCCATTCAGTACAGATTCAATTTACTTTTTTTCCAGAATATTTTCTATCTACAAATAGATTTTATCCATGGATATGAACCTGTGCGTATGAAGGGCCAACTGTACTTTGTAACAACTTAGCATCCTACTTATGAAAGCAAAAAACAAAAGAGCAATAGGAAAATCAGTGTTCCCTTTGCCTTTTTAAGATAATGAAGCTGAGCTGAGCATCTATATCATTGATCTCACGGGCATTTTTGCCTTCATGAAACTCTACAACAAGATTGCTAAGGTCAAAGCTGTTTCCTGTAAATCTATGCAGCTGTGATTTGCCCCAACCAGGGTTTGAAGAGAAGCACATTCTTCCTTCCAGAAAGAGGTTCTATACAAACCAAAATACAAGGCAGCTCAATTACATTGTAATTGAGTCTAATTGGCCCTCCCACGGGTTATTAAATTCTTTATCTGCAGCCTCATAGCACATTAGGAAGCTGAACACCTCTATCCTGCCCTGTAGAACATAAGAGAAAATGTACCAAAAATTTTTAAAAAGCTAAAAAACCAAGCAGCTGAACCTGGAAAGAGAATTGCAATGGGTAAATAACATGGCAGCCATTGTAGGAAAGCAAGGAAGTACACTCAGAGGGGAAAATGAAACTTCCGGCTGCCTTCTAACTGCAGAGGAGAAAAACAAAATTCTCGAGGGATTATTACTGATGCTTAAATACCTTTTTTCAAATTGTCATACTTTCCAAGAAACTTTCTGTTTTCTCTCATTTGATCAGTATGTATTACCAGGCATGGGCTGGCTCAGGACTGGGATGGAGATGGACAGCAGAAACAAACATGTAAAGTCTAGTATGCAAGAGAAGTTTCCGTAGGACAATACAGAGCCAATTGACCAGATGAGCTGCAACCAGGGAGGCATTGGAGAACTGGGCAGCCAGGAGTGCCCCAGGCAGTAGGAAGAGAAAGGATTCAAGATAGGGGCCAGAGATCTACAACTGTAAGCAACCAACCATGTTGAATTTCACCTAAGTCTTGTGCTTTTGGACAATAACCAAGGTTATTGTTCCAGAAAGGTCTCCTGCAAAGAATCACAATCACCATTCCCCATTGGACTTCAATAAGACTCAAGGATGACCTATGACAAGACCAAACACAAAACCTCTAAATTCTTTTAATTTTTTTCCTTATAAATGATTGACAGAAATTTCACCACTTACTCATTGGAACAAAATGCCTATTATATCCATGACAACATCTTGTCCTCTCTCAGGTCGGTGTAGTTTGGCCCTCCCTCAACCTAAATTAGCTTTAGCAGCTCCTTATAAAAATGGCTTCAAGGTAAACACTTTTTGATGGATTGTTGGATTACCCCATACTTTTTCATCCTGTTCCCCACCTGCATCTTTCTAGCCTGGTTCACTTCTCCGTGAGAGGAAAATCCTTTTTTGCCACTTTTTTTTTTTTTTTTTTTGGTACTGGGGATTGAACCCAGGGAGGCATAACCATTGAGCAATATCCCAGCCCTTTTTTATTTTATTTTTTATTTTGAGGCAGGGTCTCACTATGGTGCTCAGGTTGATAAGTTGCTGAGTCTGGTTTTGAACTCACTTTACTCCTGTCTCAGCCTCCTGAGCCGCTGGGATTACAGATGTGCATGCACCACTGCACCTGGCTCATTGTTTGCCTAACTCTAGAGAAGCTCCCGGAGCAGATCTTATGTTCAAAGCTTTCTCTCTATTGCAGTAGTCCCTTTCTCAATTATTTATTTATTTATTTTTATTCATTCTTTTTACTTATATATAGCAATAAGATTCATTGTGACCTAAATATAAAAGCATGGGATATAATTTGTTCTAATTCAGCTCCCATTACTTCCCCTTTCCATTCCCTCTTCCCTCTCCCTGTTCCCTTCCCTCCACTCTACTGAATTTTCTGCTATTATCTTTTTTTAAAATTAGTGTCTTGTGGATGTACGTATAGTGAGATTCACTGTGGTATATTCACATATATATGTAGGAAAGATAAATCAGATTCATTCCATTCTTTCCCTATCCCATCTCTCTTCCCTAACATTTTAAGTGTCCCTCTAGAACAGAGTCTTCCGCAATTTCTGATGTGATTTTAATTACACATGATTAAGCATAAGCACTCAGCCAGACTACCATAAACTGTTCTGTGATCACTACCTTACATTCCAATCCATGCACACCCCCACCAAATTTCCTCTTCCTTTCATTCTTTCCCTTTCTTTATCTCTCTCTCTTTCTTTATTTTCTTCCTTCTTTCTTTTTTTCTTTTCTTGTATTGGGGGATTGAACCCAGGAGGACTGAACCACTGAGCTACATACCTACTCCTTTTTATTTTGAGACAGGGTCTAAGTTGCTGAGGCTGGCCTCAAATTTGTGATTCTCCTGTCTCAACCTCCTAAGTTGCTGTGATTACAAGCTTCTGCAACCACATCTGGCACCAAGTTACTTTTAAAAGAAAAGCCTGCAAACCCCAAAAGTGTCTCTCATGTCATGAAGGCCCACATTCTTTTTTGAACATGTATTCCTTGTATTCCTAAATAAATCTCTGTGCCTCAATATCTGAAATGTCTAGAAAAAAAATTTTACAGCATTTTTCAAGGACCCCATCATACTGAGTTGAGTTCCCCTCTCCCTTCTCTGGATCCTCCTTACATCTTAGATCCCCAGAGTTTCAGATTCAATAAGGCTTGGGTAGGTCTTGGAATCTGCATTTCTGACAAGTTTCCAGGTGAGGCTAATGTTGCTCAGCAAGCACTTTACCTTAAAAACCACTGTAGAACCTGCCAGGAGAGGCAAATAATTAGACGGCTGGAGAATCAGGCAGAGGTAAGAACACGCGGACCATAGAGTTTTAGAGTTATATCCAGGGAACTGGGGAATCATTGAAGGATGAAAATAAGATGACAATAAATTGCATCTGTTGCTTTTGGCAATCCTTCTGTCGGACAACACAGGGAGGGCACTGCAGGGCAGAAATCCTGTAGAGAAGCTGCTACATGATCCAGAAGAGAAATGAGGGTGGACTGGCCTGAGTTGGGGAGCAGAGTGCTGGTGACTGAGGAGAAGCAGAGATTCGGGTCTTAATTAGGCAATACCATGCACAGAACTCATGAGGATTACTGTAGATGGGAAATGAGAAAGAGATGGATCATTCCTGATTTCTGGCTTTGAGGTAATGAACAGAGTCTATGACAAAGGGAGGAAGATCAGAACAGGAAGAAGTTCTGTAGGGAAAGATGGGCTCTTGCCACCTCCATTGTGATCTTCTGGAGAAATCTGGAGTGGAGGTGGACACTGTGTAACTAGATGAGAGGTTCTGCAAAGTCAGAATTTGGTCCAGGAGAGAAGGCCTTAAGAATCAGCAGGTGAAATTCACAAGGCAAGTGAAGCCATGAGAATGGATGTCCCAGGTGGCAACAGAATGAGTGGAGCTCCATGATGTGGATCAGAAGGAGGGCATACATTGTGGTTAGGATAACAGTGACTTCATCCAAGGCAGAATGTTCCTGATTTATCTCAAGTTAGTATTGAAGATGTTAGGAACATTCCTGGCTCTCATAGCACCAAGACCCCATCAGAAATCCCCACAGACCACAGTAATGATTTTGTTTATTTATAGTTTGCTGAGAAACTATGCAAGGAAAATGGATGAGTGTTACTCAGGGGCAAACATGGCAGTTCTGACTCAAGATGGCTGCAGTTATGTCAAGGTGAATTCATGCAGTGATGCCACAAAAAAAGAGGATATGGAATAAAGAAGGAAAGGGCCCACAGGTAAAGCAGATGGATAGAGAATCAACACTCAAAGTATTCCAGAAGCCAGGCCATTGCTGGTCTTAGCTCCTTTCTCAACTGTCTCAGAACTGTCATGCTTCTATTTCCTTCATAGTCATAGGGGACTCTCTATTTTTTCTCCCCTACTAAACACCATCCTAGAGAACTCTAAATTTTTGTTTGTTTGTACCAGTTGTCCCAGGTACTACTTATTTTTCTTGGAGAAAGTATTTGACAAAATCAACATATTAATTTGTTGGTGTTTATTTTTAAGACACAGATAGAAAATAGATGGCAAATATTAGAAATGTTTTCTTGTTTTGCTTTTTACCTCTAATGTCATTCAACACATAGAAAAGATAGAGATGACCCACAGACCCAAGGATGAAGTCTCTCTCCCCCCCAGGCCCAAATCAGGCATGGAGAGAAGGAATTAGTGCTTGCAAACGGTGCTCAAGATCCACCATGTTGACTTTCTTAAAGGAAATTAAACGGAGCACCATGTCCCAGAAATGGTGTGTCATATGGTTGTGCATATTTATGTAGAGACTGTTATATTTTTAGTTGGAAGGAGGTGGGATTTTTTTTCTCAGTTTCTATGGTAAATCTCTTGCAAAGTCTGCATTTATATGATTAAAATAATAACAGTGAATCGGCCAATTTGCCCAAGTAGAAAATGCACAGTACCGACAGGTTTTAAAATACAGTTGTCTCTCGGTACCCCAGAGTGATTAGTTTTGGGAACCCTCGAGAACGTTAAAACCCATGAATGCTCAGCGCCCTCATACATAATGGTGTAGCATTTGCATACAGCCTACACACATCTCCCTGTGCACTTTAAATCATGTCTAGATTACTTATAATGCCTAGTACAATGTGAATGCTATATAAAGGGTTGTTTTACTGTGGTGTTTATGGAATAATGGCAAGGGGAGAAAAGTCCACACATGTTCAGCATACTCTCTCTCTCTCTCTCTTTTCAAATATTTTTATCTGCAGTTGGTTGAATCTACACAGGTGGGAGTTGTGCGAATGGAGGGCACACTGAACATGAACTCCTTCATAAGTAGAAATCACACTAATGGAAAAAACATGGATTAGGAGCTTCTGAATTTACTTCTTCAGACATCAAGGTAGCCAAACTACTTGCTTCCTCACTGCAGTTCCTGGAGCCATGGATATGCTCATGGTTAATGTGAGGAAGAAAATAAGATCTCCCTTATGATTTAGCCCTCCTGAGACCTGTACTGTCCAATATAGGAACTGTGAACGAGATACAATTCCTGAGTCTCTGCAATGTAGTCGAATCAAATTGAGATATGCTGTGTCAAATCCACAATTTTTGGAGAATGTAAAAGTATTTTATGTTGATTACATATGGGATAATAATATTTTTGGTATGTGGGGTGAAATAAAATATATTAGAAATATCTTTACTATGTATTAGTTTTCTAATAAGTGGCTTAAAGAAGCAGAGAATTATTTTCTCAGAGTTTGGAGTCAAGGAGTGCAAAATCAAGGTTTCAGGGGCTGGAGCTGTAGACAGAGGTAGAGTAACTGCCCAGTATGCATGAGGCCCTGGGTTCAATTTCCAGGACCACACACACAAAAGTAAATAGATAGGTGTCAGAAGGGTTTGTTCCTTCTGAGAGAGATGAAGGAAAGATCTGCCCAGGCTTCTCCTTTTTAGCTTGGACATGGTTGTCATCTCCCAGTGTACTTTTGTCTGGTCTTCCCTGTACGCATGTCTGTTTTGGGGTCAAAATCTCACCCCCTATTTATTTCATTCTTTCAGTAACACCAATCATGAATTAAAACCCACTCCAATGAAGTCATTTTTATTTGATAACCTCTGTCAAGATTCTAACCCCAAGTAAGGTCACATTTTGAGGGAGTGGATGTTAGAACTCCAATATAACATTTTGGGGGAGACAGAATTCAATCCAATCCATAGCATAATGTATATTTTCCCATAAAAATGACTGCTAGAAAATGTAAAATTGCGTGTATAGCTTATAATCATCTTCTATTAGATAGTACTGCGTTAGAATTACATCTATCCCCACAGCCCAGTTGGTGAAGAGAAGGGAAGGGGCACTTTGGAGAAAAGGGAGTTGTGAGCTTTTCTAGAATGAATTAATCTGAAAATGTGTCAACCTATTGAAGGATGTGATCATGATTCCCTTAGTTCCCTGAGAAATCTAAGCCTCAGCTGACCCTGGAATTCCCCTCTACTGAGAGTGAATAGAAGTTTCTTTCCCTCCCTTCTTTCTCTCTCTTTCTATCATTCTCTCTCTTTTTTTCCTCAATGGTGATTGAACCCAGGGATACTCTACCACTGAGGTACATACGTAGTGCCCTAGCCGGTGTTCTGTTTGTTTGTTTTTGAGACAGTGTATCACTAAATTGTTGAGGCTGCTCTCAACTTTACAATCCTCCTGCTTTAGCCTCTTGACTCACTAGGATTTCAGGTGTGTGCCACTACATTCTGCCAGAAGTTAATTTTATTAAATATTTTCATATTGTTGGTGTTACTCGAAGGTACAGTAGAGACCACTTTATCTCTCATCCATCCATCCATTCATTTACTATTTATGTTTCATATTTTTAGAGGCTTATATTTTGTGCCTCTAGAATATCTTAAATATCTGCTTGACTGTGCAGAGAGTTTGAAAATGGGGGCTGATGAAAAGTAGGTCTGAAATTGAAAGGTAGACAGCACTGTGAGCTAGTGATAGAAAATAGAAAAGTGGTCAGGGAATGTAGAGATATATAAAAGCGGGAGACAGAGACCACTATTCAGGTTTATCCACATATTCCCTCATCATCATCCCTTATGTGCATGCAAAGGTTTGACTTTCTAAAGAAAGTTTGCCCAGAAGTTGGATATAAACTTTTCTCACTATACGTTGTTCCTGTCAGCACTTCTTGGCACCTCATTTGTATTCAGTACCTGTGGGGATTTCTGCTTTCCCACGCACACACTAAAAAGTAATGGTTCAGAGGAAGTTGTTACCAATTTCTCCTCTTTTCAACTGTCAGGGAGCAAAAACTATTCTTATTTGGAAAAGCATGGAAGATGAGCATGATAGCTTCTTGAAAAGTAGAGAAATTTTATCCTCTCTTGAATTGACTTGGGTCTGAGTTGTCTCCGGTGTGAAAACCATGTGTGGGTCCTCGCTCTGCATGCACAGAAGGAAGCCTTTTTAACAAGATTCTGTCGAGCTGTTTGCATCTCTCAAAGAAAGCCCTTGGAGACTGAGTTACTCAGAACTAAAATTAACTGCAGCCTCTCACATCCTAGATTCATAATAACCCCTTGCAGCACAGGGAGCCCTGGTAGTCATCCTAATCTCCCCGGACTGACCTCCTTACCATTCTCCTTATCACCATGGCAAAGCACATTTTCTTTTTAGAGAAAGAGGTACAAACCTGTTCTAAGTGGCAGAATTGCCCAGAGGAGATAAGACTGCACCGCATTAACCTTCTCCCTCAATGTGCTCCTGGCTCCAACAGGAGGGGACACAAGACTCAAATTAATTTGTGTTATTCCTGACAAACTCAGGATGGTTCACAGATTTTGATCTCATTCTTTCCTCCTAGGTCTGGACAGCTCCAGCAAAGCCTTCTCTGGGATCATAGGACAGGTAAGTCACATAGCTTGTTTTTGACTCTCCAGGATCCAGGAGATTCTTGCAGTACCTGTCAGCCACATGACTTTCCTAAATGATTGCATAAGACTACTTTAAATATAGCGTACAACAGGAGGTCTAAGTAGACCATGGAAGAAGGACTTGGCAGAGATAATTGGTTACACATTAAATATCACATTAGTACCCAGCAAAGCTGAATTAGCTATCCATCAGTTGGGTAACAACACACCTAACCTTTGTTTAGTGAGCTGATATAAGAGAAAGGATGTGGTTTCTCCCAAACCCGAAATAGAAAAAGAACATTTGTCATAAGTTTCTTTCTCACGATAACTTAATCTAACTCACTCTCCTTTGTACCACGCTTAGCATTTCTTGTTGTAGTTCATCAAAATCCATCTCTGAGAGAACACCTGTTCTGAGTCTCCATTTTTAAGTGACTCCACTTTTATTTCTTTTTTTTTCCAGTACTGGGGATTAAATTCGGAGTTACCCTACCACTGAGTTACATCCCCAGCCCTTTTCATGTTGTATTTTGAGACAGGGCCTTGCTAAGTTGTTTAGGGCCTCACTTAGTTCCTGAGGCTGATCTCAAACTTGAAATCCTCCTGCCTCAGCCTCCGGAGTTGCTGGGATTACAGGCATACTCCACTGTGCCTGGCTCTATTTGTTAAGAGGTGAATTCCTACCAGTTCCTCTTTGAGATCAGGTGTGACAACATGATATTTAATTTAATTGATTTAACTTAAATAATTCTGTGCAATCTCATCTGTTACCCTGCAGCTTCAAGTCCCTCCCACCCCGTCTCTTGATATGGCCCTGTGACATGTTCCAGCACATGGGAGGTTGGCAAATGCGTTTCTACTTGTTCTCTTGTTTTACTGCAGTTCCCTGTGATAATGGGCAGTTTAGCCTCGCAGAGAGATATGGGGAAGAGACCTGAGCCATCTCAACAGGGCCAACTTAGACCCGCTAGCCCCAGTCAACCTAAGTAAGCCCTTCTCGGATCAGCGAAGTCTGGCCAGAATCAGCAAGTCTCCAGCTAACCCACAAAACTGTGAGAAAAATAAGAGTCAGACAGAGACACTGAGTTTTGGGGCAGTTACTTTGTGGTATTATTTTGGCTATAGCTGAGAGGAAAGAAAAGTTCAGTGAATATCTGAACTTTTTCCATCCAAATAAGCAATAATCATTACCTTGCCAAATGAATAAAAATAAATTTTACCGTTGCAAAAATAATATTCCATTTGGGGCTGGAGCAATGGCTCGGTGGTTACAGTGCTTGCCTGGCATGCACAAGTACATGGGTTCAAACCCCAGCACCCACATACACAACTGAGTGTCGGAGCAGCGAGGGCCATGTGAAAAATTCAATAAAAACTGATTCTCTCTGTCTCTCTCTCTCACTGTCCTTCTCTCTTTAGAAAAAAAACTAATATTCCATTTGACCATTTCATGTCAAAATCTGATGTTCTTTAACACTTGGCTCAGAGGCTGGGAATATTGAGGGAGCTGTCCCACATCCTGAGCTCTGTGGTTATCCAAGCATGGGTTGTCTCCTGGGCATTGCTGGTGGTACAGGACCAGCTAATTGTTCAGGTGAAAGCTGGTATCTCCTGGATTTCTAGGAGACCTATCTCAACCTAAGCCCAGATGGGCTTCAAAAAATCAAATTTATATGCTTGATATTGTATAGATTATTTCTCTTAAATTTGCCTTTCTTTTGCCTTTGACAGAAAGCTTATATGTGAACTTTTGAGCTGAATGAAAGTTGATATCATCTAGCCAATTGCTTTATTCGCAAAAGGGTTAGGATTCCCCCTAAAAGAATGAAATCTTGTCATTGCAGCAACGTGGGTGAAACTGGAGGATGTTTTATTAAATGAAATAAGCCAGATACAGAAAGACAAATGCCACAAGTTCTCACTCACTGGTGAAAGCTAAAGTTTATTGCATAGAAGAATAAGTGGAACTGTGGTCACTAGAGACTAGGAAGGCAGTGGGAGGAAGGATGGAAATAAGTGAGATATAAGGGATATCAAACAGGGTTCAATGGGAAGAATTAGTTCTGGTTTCTGGGGCACAGCAGGGTAACTATTGGTCACAACAATCAGTGATATATTTCAAAATAATCAGAAGAGTACAGTCAGACACACTGTAACCCCAGCCACATAGGAGGCGAAGTCAAGTTCAACTGCAGTCTTGGCAGTCAGGAGGCAGGACATAGCTAGATGCTATCTCAAAAGAAAAAACAAAATTTAGAGTGGAGGATGTAGTTCAGCAGTACAATTCTTACCTAGCACGTGCAAAGGCCGAGGCTCAAACCTTAGTACCGGAAAGAAAAAAGAGTATTAAATTCCCAATAGGTCGAAATGATTAGTGGTTGAAGAGATGGAAGTGCTTATCATCATGATTTAATTAATGCAGGTTGTATACATATATTGAATCATTGCACTGCATGCTATAAAGTTGTATAAGCATTATAGCCTAAATTTTTTTAAAGATAAAAGATAAGGTTGCCTTGTTTGAGGCAGGTTGATGCAAGTACAATAAAGACAGCCCCTCTTTCAACGCAGTCCTCTTGCTCTCTCCCACATCCCCCACATACTCTCTCACACCACTCAACTAGGATCATTGCATCTCTAACATCGAGTATGGGAATCACCTTGAGTTTTGTTAAAAAGCAGGCTAAGAGTCAACAGGTCTGGGGTGGGTTCTGAGATTGCATTTCTCCCAAGCTCCCAGGTGATAGCATGCTACTGGTGCAGGAATACACTTGGAAGACCAAGTCCTAGGGAGGGGCAAGTCCCCAGGACATCATAGAACAACTTGCAAAACACTGACTTGCATGAGTTCCTCCTCTGGCAAAGAAGGAAAATGATTCTAAGAAGGTCACATTTAATGTCAGGGCTGAGACTCCTCGCACACATCAATGTTCTCTCGTTCCCCATTTCTGTATATTACACTAATCCCCCATGGGTTCATATTAGACAATAAAAGAATGAGTTAATAAAAAATACTGACCTAGCTTTCCACTTTCATACATGCCCCCACCCCACTGTTGAAAGACATTTTTTAACTCTCCAAAAGAATAGGTAGTTTTAAAACCTACTCGATCCAAGGAAATTCATAAAGTGTTACAACTGTTACAAACCACTGAAACACATATAAACACACAGAAGGCGAAACAACCAAAACAAAACAACTTAATGAGCACATCACTGGAAAGCAGAGTGCTGAGTGACCTAGCTCCAGAATTTAGAAGGAATGTCATGTCTCTAAACAAGCCATGGAGGTGATTGCTCATGCATTGTTTCCTGGACTGAGCAACTGGGGGTGGGGTGGGGAGGCATCAGTAGACCTTGATTCCCAGCATCGCAGTATCTACCTCCCCCAGCAAAGTTGTCAGCTTCTGAAGTGTGCGGGTGTTCTGTAGTAAGACAGCCACATCAGATAATTTGAGTTGGAGAAGATACCATGCAGTCAGCAATGTCATGCTACCTAAATACCCTTGACAGCACAATTGGGCTGGAAATGACATGCATTTGCATAAGCTCACCCTGCAGCTTTTCATGAGAAAGAATTTCCACCCTCACCAAGTGGACAGACTGATCAGTGCGGACCAACCCATAGATTTGGTGCCCTGAAGCAGGTCCAGAGAAAACCTCCTCTCACCCAAGGATGAACAAAACAGCAAGGCTTTAAAAAATACTGCAGATGAAGGGAACTAGGATTTTATCCTGAAAAAGCAGAGGATGAGCACAACGGGAGGAAGCAGAATTTTGGACCTGTACCATGCTGGGCACTTAGCTCTGAAAACCTTCACCTACGCTCCCTCTAACCTCCTGATTCCTGCACTTTATTTATATTTTAAGTTGAACACTCCTGGCTTAAGGAGTCCTTTAGCTACCCCCCCCCCCAGATTAAAGCAGGCCTCCTATTATGCACTCTTGGGGCTCCCTGTGATTTTGTCAGTATATAATTATTTGTGTTTTTTGGTTTAGTGTCAATAACTAATCAAGGTGCTACTGAGCATTAAATATGTGTTCAGCAAATAACTATTGAACGTATGACTAAATCCCTATTGCCACAGAGGGTGATGTTAATCTATACAGAATAGAAACAGCTGTAAGAATGATGAATGTAGAACCTTAGGGTAAGGTCCAAAACGGCAAGCTGAGACAAAAAAGGACCTAGGAGACATTGACATTCCCCCACAGAGTGAAGAAAGAGCAGACCCCACATCTGATGGGGCAGAGACCGTAGATGATAGAATGGACAGAAAAGCTAAAGGGATAAAAACAATGTAGTAGGGAATTATATATAAATAGCTAGAGAATGAAAATCTCATTTGAGAACTATAGAATAATTTGATGACACAAAACTAAGGAAAATCAGCACCCCAAACAACAAAGCTCTAAGTACTTTTTGTTTATTATTTGTCTTCCTAAGAAAAGAACTAAAAAAAAAAAAAAATACCCAAACATGCTGATTAAAAAGGTACATGCATTCCAATAGTAACAACCAAACAAAACCAGTAAAAAATAAAAACTCATAAAAAGTCCTCAACTGCTTGATACATTTTTTGAATAAGTAGAACATAAAAATAATCAACAATAAAAGGTTGAAAAACACAAGTTAACTCAAAAGAAAATAAAATAATAAGCGCCAAATGATAATGGAGCAGAGTTGGAAAAAAACTGAATAAGCTTGTGAACCAATAATTTATTCCACTCAAATCACTCTTCCTATGAAGGTAGAAAAATAATGTCTTAAGCAAATAAGTCTCCAGAAATTATATCAATCCTGTACCCTTTCTGAATAATGTTAATAATAAATTACCTAAAGTTTATATTCCTGCTGGATGAAAGATGATTCAAATTAAAGTGTCATGTTTTATTATTAAAATATACATTCACAATGTAAATTTAGCACTTGTAAAATGCTATGCATAAAATAAAAGTTCACAGATGCATAAATTAAAAACTTTAAGATGAAATGGACAAAATTACAACCAATGAAGAATATTTTAAACACGATTTGTCAGCTTTTGGTAGATGAAGAACACAAGAACTAAATCAATGCATACAGAGCTTAAGTAATATAAAATAATGTGAATTTATAGATAAGTAATGAAATATATAATCTATAAGCAAAAATATACCTTTTCTCAAAGTTTCATTGAAATATTTGCAAAAATTGATTATAAATAAAAACAATAAAAGTTTACATTTGGCAAATTTTCAAGTACAAATGTTTGAAAACTTAGAAATTGCTAGAACTTCTAACCAAAAAAAAAAAAAAACCAGTAGGTTTTTTGGAAAATATGGGTTTTATTATAAATTTACTTTATACACAAGAATATGAGTTTTCACCTCAAATTATGTCAGATGATCTGAAATTTACTTCTCAGTAGAAGTCAAAAATACATACATGTGTGTTCACTTTAATCTAGACCATGGAAACAGTAGGTTGCCCTGAGTAATCATCCACTCTCCAAGTGGTTTGTTAGTACTCCATCAAAGACCACACTCTAAGGGTGATTACTACAAGTGCCTGGGTAATATTGATCTCTGAACACCACCTAAGGGTTTTAAATTTGCATAATTGATGTAAGAAATTAATTTTCCTTAGAGAGGCCAGGAATTTTTTAATGATCACAATGAATTTTAGAAAAATGTTTTCGTTGGTAACGTTAATGATGCTCAAGATATTTTCATTGTTTAAAAATATGCAACAGCCATTCAATGTTTTGCATGCACAGGGTACAGAATTCAGAGTGCTTTGTATCATTCTCAATTACAAATAGTTCCCTAAGCTTGATTCATAAACAATTCAGCATTTAGCAGATTATGAAAAGACTTATTGGTTGCCTGAATCCATTATATGCTTAGCTCTGACCTGCTGCATTTATCTTGGGTAAATATTTTATGGAAGATACTATTAGATCACCTAATAGCTGGGTATATGTCCAAATGAAATAAAATCACTATCTCCAAGAGATATCTGTGCTTCTGTGATCATTGTGGTATATTATTCACTAAAGTCAAGATGAAATCAACGTAAGTATTTATTGACAGATGATGGATAAAAAATATATATGTGGCATATACAAAAGTAGAATGTTATTCAGACTTTAAAAAGAAGTCAATCCCTTCACTTGTGACAACATGGATGAACCCAGAAGACACTACAAATATTGCATACTGTCACTGACATATACAGACTGAAAGAGCTAAATTCACAGAAAAAAGACAAGTCAGGAATCTGAGGGTTAGGGAGAGATATTGGTCAAAGGGTACAACCTTTCAGTTAAAAGATGAATGGGTTCTGCAGGCCTACTGTGTGTAAAGGGGACTACAATTCATAATAACCTACTGCATACCTGCAAGTGGCTAAGAGAGTAGAACTGAAGTATTCTCATCAAAAATGAAGACAAAAAGTATTGTATGTGAGGTGATGAATATTTTCATTAGCTTGATTGTTGCAATCATTTCATAGTGTTTATACTTATCAAAACATCATATTGTAATGGTGTGGTGGCACAGACCTGCAATCCCAATGGCTCTAGAGGTTGAGTAAGGAGGATAGCAAGTTCAAGACCAACCTCAGAAACTTAGCAAGAATCTCAGGAACTTAGTGAGAACCTGTCTCAAAATATATAGAAAAGGACTGGAGATATAGATCAGTGGTGAAGTACTCATGAATTCAAGCCCAGTACCAAAAGCAAATTACCTGAAAGTAGAGATGGTGTCTTTATAGCCTGCAGCATAGGGCCTGTGAACTCTCGAGGCAGTTTGCTAACATGGGTTGTAGGTGAGACAGACTTAGGTCTGAGGTTTGGCTTCATTGCAATTTTTCAGTAGGTCTCTGGAGAGGAAACCTATCACCTCCAGTACATTTGGCTGCTAAAAGTTCCCCCAAAGAGTAAACTTACTGATCTTGACCTAATCAATTTTAATCAGCTCCCAATAAGGCCCAGAATGGCTCCAATATATCAAAATAGTAGATCATTTTGACCTATTATGGGGACTTATAGGCAAAACAGTACAATTTTCATCTCAATAATTTAAAGTGAAATACTAGGCACAGTGATTAGTGTACTGCAAACTATTAAGACTTGAAATGCAGCTATTGTGATTAAGGAGCTCATTTTCTCACTGTATTTCATGTAAATTAAATTAAAGTTTAAAATAGTCACATATGGCTGATGGCTTCCATATTGGTTATCATAGAAATAGAACAGTGCCTCACACATCACTCCTTTTGAGGGTATTAATAGCCCTAATTAATAGGATCTCTGAATTTGCCCTGTTTTGTAACTATACATTCTCTTCCCTCTCTGATTCTCAAATTGGTTATAGGACTTGCTTTGATCAGTGCAGGTACATACAAGACCAGCTGAATGCAAATGAAGAAGTGATCCCAGCCAAGAAAAGTAGAAACACCCAGTAGACCTGTAGACTCTCAATAAACAGTGAATGCTATTGTTTCAAATCACTAAGTCTTGGGGTGGCTTGCTGTATTTGTCCTGAAGGGTCAGTCACAATCAAGCTCAATAATTAGTGAAGTTATTAAACATTTTTGGATGAGAGGAAATATATGTCTAAAAAAATTATGTAGGTGACAGATGGTATACCTCCTTCTTCAAGTAGTTATATTAGCCCATCCCAACATAATTTCTTCCCCTCCTCACCATTAAGAGCAATGCCAACAGAGGAAATTGTGGTCCTTTTCCATCCTGTTATTTATTGCTCCCACAGAAAAAGGAGTTGACAATCAGATGGATTGACATATGAAACATTTGTTGGGTCAGGTATTGAAGGCATAGAGATTATACTTATAAAAGACAGATTGTTAGGTCCCACCTATTCTCTTTCACTTTTGTTACCAGGAATTTCACTTTACTTCCTGTTCAGGATGAAGGATTGTGGGTAAGCACCATCCTTCCCACTTGACCAATCGGAGGGACATTACGAACATGACTTCATTACAGACATATCCAATGGCATTATTTAGATTACAAATAAGAGATGGGTGATAATACACTGACCCCAGAACTAAAAGCAGCTCAGCTGTTATTTTAATATGGGATTAATTTTCTAACACATAAGTCCATACATTAACAAAATTATTCTTTGATTTTTCTATTAGCTACTGATAATTGTGTAGATGGTCAGAGTCAACCAGGCAAAGGAGAAATAAAAGAAACCCAAAGTCAAAAAATATGTTGATTGATTTAATTTAAACTCATTTGTAACTAGTTTTCTTTATTCTATGTACCCCTCAATTTAAAGACATGTCCAACAGGTAAAATTTCAGATATTATAATTCATAAGAAGAGATTCTGGAAAAAGAAGACAGAGATAAATTGTCTATTCTTGAAAGCATAAACTTAGAAAATCTGTATTTCTGGTTGACAAATTGATTAATGTGGACAAAATCACTTTAAAATACAGCGCAGAAGTTGAGCAAATATCTTCTATTTTTTTAAAAAAGAGAGGGACAGTGAGAGAGAGAGAGAGAAAGAGAAAATCAATTTTATTTAGTTTTATTTAGTTTTTCATGTGGCTTTCGTTGCTCCAAAACTTCATTGTGTATGTGGTGCTGGGGTTTGACTCACAGACACACACTTGCCAGGCAAGCATCATAACCACTGAGCCACCACTACAGCCCCAAATATCTTCTTAAATAAAAAACTGGATATAGAGTTTGTACCTTTAAATAAAGTCAGGCTGACTACAGTAAAAAGAAAAGGCAAGAAGAAGTCAATTGAAATTCCATATAAAATGAGACCCAAAGGGTATAATATATTACACATTAGTGAACTAAAGGAAAGGGTTTGGGCTTTGCTGTTTTTCACTCAAATGGGAAAATACAATTTTGGAGCAAGTTATTAAGAGATAATATTTAAGCTAAGAGCTTAGAAGTTATAAGAATGTGGTCCTGCCATTGTCACATCAGACCAAAGGAGCTGGGCATGGGAGAAATCAGAAGTGGAATTTGTATCAGCAGAGATTTCAACATTCCAAAATAAAATCATTTTTTAAAAATTTTCCACAATAAATGAAAAACAGGGTTAGCCTATGCATAACTGTGAGTCACACCTAATCTTTCCCCAATTTCCCACAGCTTGCTGTCCGTTCATCTTCACTCTCTCTTAATTCACTTATACCATCACTCTCACTCCAGTCCCATGTTTTGATCATTTACTACTCAGAACAAATGTCAAAAAAAAAAAAATCAGGTGCATGTTTGCACAGGGCAGGTTGAGATTTCTTCCTGCCTGAGTGTTTCTGACTTACAGCACCCAAGATATGACTCTGTAGAATCCATAGCTACACACACAGTATCTCAACCATGTGCCTGCAACAATACAAAAGGTGAAAGTCACTTATTTCCATACTACCAGATCACCCCAAAAATTATTGGCATAAAAGTACAAACTTTTTTTTTCCTCTTGTGGTTCTTGAGTATTAGGAGTTTGGGACCGACTCAACTGGGTGGTTGTCTCATCCATTTGTAGTCAGATGATGGCTGGATTAGAATTACCATTAAACCTTCTTCACTTACATGCTTGCTGCCAAGGCAGAGATGTAAACAGCTGGGACTTCAAATGGTTGCGGGTCCTCAAGCTTTTATCTCTGACTCTATGTGGACTCTACAAGTGATTAAGGCCAGCATGTCAGTGGCCATAGTAAAGCCGAACTTTTTACAGGTCACTAGGGTCCCAAGGTGCATATCCCAAGAAAGAAAGAGCCAGGAAGAACAGTGTCACCACTAATATGGCTTTGGAAGTCACACAATTATTTCTACCACTCTTTATTGGTTGAGGCAGTTGCGCATGTTCAGAGGAAAGACACTTAGACCCAATCCCTCAATGGAGAGAAGGGGGAGAAGACCAGTGTCACAGCATAAAAAGAGCATGTATTTGTTCAAATACTTTTGGAAAATGCAAATCTGTCCTGACTTCTCTTGGGATAGCCCATAGGGCCTTTTAATTTGCTCTGTCTGATTAAACATAATGAACTTAAGTGAAGTAAAACATAACACTTTGTCAAAGCTAGAAGACCACGTTAATGTAAGACATATCAAAACCAAGATCCAGTATTATCTCTTTGCAGACTTGGGCTTTTGAATTTAGAACAAGATGTAGTTTCTAAAAGGCCATGTGTGGGAATTTAAAAATAATTCTGTGTATACACAATAGGAAACTCCTGGCTCGGCAGGAGTTCACATGAAAAAGGTCTGGGAATTATAGCTGATCAAAGCATGGTGTATGTCAAGAGTAGGACATGGTTGCTTAAACAGATAAGCTGATCTACGTGTATTTTATACGTATGGGATATAGTGTTCAATTATGAGAAGTCAAAGCTCAATGTCTTTGTCTTCATTTAACTACTCTTTCACTCAGTACATTTTCACTGAGCTCCTACTATGTGGTTGGGGCTATTCTTTGTGCCCACAACTTAAGAAAGAGCAATATACACATAAAACTCTGCCCCCGTAAATCCTAGTCCATTCTAGTGGAAAGAATAAATAATGAATGAGCAGAAATGCCAGAGAAAAATAAGGAGGGGGAAAAAGGAAGAAAAAAGGGGAATCCAAGTTGGAATTGAGGGTTACAAGTTTAGGTATAGTAGGTAGGGAAATAGTCATTGAGTGACTGTTTGAGAAAAGATGTGAAGGCTGAAGGTGAGAAAGACATGGAGGCCCGAGGAAGGAAAATTCTAGGAAGAGGGAATATTTAAGGTTGAGGCCCTGGGCAGTTATTCCTGGCAGTGAGGAGCCCAGTGTGGCTTCAGCAAATAGAAAGGGCTGAAAGTACAAAGTGAAGCAATCAAGAGTTCATCAAAGGTGGATTGTCTGAGGCCTTGTGAGTTTCTAAGAGGCCATCAGAAAGCTTGCACAGAGAAGGAACATGAGCTTACAGGAAATTTAGACAATCAGTAAGAGTGGCCATTGTGTTGAAGGGATCGGGGAAACTAACAAGGGGACATTTTCAATCATCCCGGCAAGAGATGATGGTGGCCTGAACCAAGAGAGTAACACTGAAGAGGATAAGATGTGGTAGAATTCTGGATATATTTTGAACAATGAGTAACAGAATTTTCTGACTTAACAGATATGGTAGATGAAACAGAGGAGTCAAGAGTAATACTAATATCTTTGACATTTACAGAAACGGATATTGGAAATAAGCAAGTTATGGGTCAAAAATGAGAGCTGTGTTTTGATGTATTGATTTTTAAATGCCTATTACACAATGCATATGATACCTAGAAATCAAAGTGAAGGAGACATTTCAAGTCAGAGAGGAGCTGATTATTTGCTGCTGAAAGCTCAAGTAAACAAAGGAGTTATGATGAATTTACAATGAGATTTTTAAGTGCAAAAATATTTGTGAACTTCGCAGAAGTTCTAATGGTATGGTAGGGGCAAAATGTGATGGGAGTTAAGTTCTAGAGAGAATGGAGAGGGAAATAGAAGACTGTGAATTTAGGAATTCTATAAAGAGGACTTGCTATTAGGGGGAGGAAAGAAATGAAGCAATGGCTGGATGAGAGCGCTGGGATTAGGAATGGAAAAATAACACACTTTCATTCTGTTGGGGAAATTCCAATCAAGGGAAAGGTATTCTGAAAGAGAAAGAAGAATTCCTGGATTTATAATCTTTAGACAGTGAGGAAGGGATGGGCAGTGGAAGAAAGCAAAAAGGAAAGAAATCAAAGTTATAGGGACAGATGCAGATATGTGGATAGAAATGGCAGTGGGAGTTTGTGGGAATATTTTGCATATTTTGTGGTAACCTGCTGAGGAAGGTTAGCATATCAGTTTGGTCCAGGTCTTCTTGTTGGCCAGTGGTGTCTTGGCATTGGCCAGGGTGGCAGCTGGACAGGGTGGCTCTGAGGAGCACTCTGGGGTTCCTCATAGCCCTGAGTGAGTTGTGGGCATCCTTCTGAAGGCCAGTCTCACAGGTTCTACCTGCTGAAGTGGGCCTTGTTTTCTGTCACCAAGGAAGCTGTCTTCAGAACCTATCTTCTTGAGAGTGTCACTTTGGGAAGCCCACCAAGACCATGGGTACATTTGAGCCCTCCAGAAAGGGATACCCATTGCATGCTTCCAGGTTGAGTTGAGGCACATCTATGTGAATGTCAGTGGCTCTCAAGAAGGCAGACCAGCTAGTCAGGCACCTGGTGTTTCTGAGGCAGTTGTCATGTACCCTTTGGGGCTGGTTTCAGCAGGTGTGCTGTGTGAGATGAGGTCCCAGTGTAGGATGGCCATCGGCATGGGTGCAGGCAATATGGAAGAACCCAGGACAAGGGGAGAGAGCTCCCCTGTCTGACATTTTGTACAGATTGTGTGCTTCCAGTTTCTCTACCTACTAGGCCCATAGTTGGTCCTGTTGCCCTTAGGAGGGACCCATGTGCATAGTGAGGCAGAGGATACACCTCCTTCAGGAGCCTGTTTGTGCTCTGGGTGCTACAAGGATCAGGCAGCAGGGGGAGTGAGGCTTCACTTACTTTTGACCTGGTGTTGTTCCAGGTGACCATGAGCTAGGGTTAGGGTTAGGGTGTGCAGCAGTTGGGGTGCAGGGGCAGAGGCCCAGAAGCAGGGGTGCCTAGAAGACTCTGGGTAGCACTGAGGGAGGGAGGACACCACAGGCAGGGAAATGGCCACAAACCCAAGCAGCCCCAGGCCATGTGCCCACATTCTGCCTGCCTCAGGGCCCCACACCAGGACCCACAAGGGCCAACTTCCTTTGCAGTGGGGATGCAGGGGAGGAAAGTGTGAGATTAGCACCTCTGGCCAGCAAGCTCAAAGCCACAGATGTAACCCTGACCGCTGTACACTGTTTCTTTTCTCAAACATGCATGTCAAGTGTGTCCACTCCTCAGGAGACATTGGTGTGGGTGGTGTGCCTTCTACAGGGGCAAAACACAATGGAGAGTCCTGAGGATTGCAGGACCAGTTCTCATGCTGTCATCTCTGTGGACAGGGCTGCGCTCCAGGCAGGCACTTGGCAAGGACAATAAGCATTGCTTTGCCCCCTGTGCTTCCCTCCTGTCCCCAGGACTTGGGGGGTGGGCTGGAGGACCCCTTCAGGAGAGCCCTACCAGGAGGCTTGACCGTTGCAATCCTGGAATGGACTTCCTGTCCTCCTGGCTGGTTGACCTGGCCCGGTCCACATCAAGGTGATACAGGTCTCTGCACTGGCCAGCTCACCTACGGCCCTGCCAACAGCAGTCATGTGGCAACGTGGATAAGCATGCTAGGATCAATGATGATTCCACCAAAATCATTCCTTGGAAAAGCTGAACAAAATGATTGAAAACTCATTCCTTTCTTTATGAAATTAAAAGCAAAGCTCACATCTGAGGGTGAGGATGAGGACAGAGGGGTGGAAATTTAGAAGAGAGAGGAGAGGGTATGAAATAATTTTCAAGAAAATTGGGAGAATGAATGGAAGGGGGAAATGTAATTACCATGCAGTAGTAAGACCCACTTGAGGCTGAGGATAGTAAATGAATATGAGAGTAATCAACGTGAGTGTGGTGAGTGTGATTTTCGCCTTCTCTTTTAGCTACAGGTAAACTGGTAGAGAGCAGATAGAAAGTTGGATTTAGCAAAGGCTGGGGCTTAACTAAGCAGGTATTTCAACAAAGGTGCTGAGTTTGTTCTCAAGAGTGAAATCACAGTGGTTGACCATGGGATTTAAGCTGGATGAGGAGAAAGATAAAGGTTTGGAGTAATTTTGCAGGACTGAGAAGGATGGTCATATCAGTCATTTGGAGTTCTAAGTGTGATCTAAGAACTACTTACTGTGTGTAATGTACTAAAGGGAATGAGAAGGAGGGTTAAAAGGTGGTAGTGCCAGGGTGAGATTTTGACACTGAGAGGAAGGAAGGGGCTGCAGTTATTGACAACAACATTTGGGATATGATTGATGACTTGAAGTGGGAGAGGTAGGGTGCAGGACAAGATTATGGCAAGAAAAGTCAAGAAATTGAGCCACCAAGGAACTGGAGCTTGAGAGCCTGACAATTATCCAAGGAGCTACAATGTTCAAGGAAGGCAGGTGGTAAGCCAATGGATATACAGAGAATTGCACCAAGGAAGGGGTAGGAGGTAGAATAAGTCCATGACATGAAAGTCTGCCTTTGGTGAGTCCAAATAGGAATTAGGAAGATGACTTGGTGATGGCAATGAGAAAGAGATAAGATGCCTACCCCATTTTCAACTTTATGATACAATGAGTATGAGAAAGAAAACAACCATCAGTTGATATACAAAGGAAGCGAGACACTAAGCTTTCCACTAGAACAAGAAGTGAGGGAATATTCCCAAGAAAGTGTGAACTTGTGGAGGATTTTATTTATGACTGCGTTTTGGACACACAGGGTCAGAAAAGGCAATGCACAGGATTGTGTGGGAAATTAAGCATGACCTGGGAGCCCTGGGATTCTCTGGGTGACTGACACATGCCAAGGATAGTGAGATTAGTTCTCATAGGTCCAAAGCCAGCAATAGCTTCCACAGTGTGAAGAGTGGAGGGAGGAGAAGGTGAAGGATCGTGTAAGGAGTTCTGAGTTTTCATAATGCTGTTTTAAGAAAATATAGATGAACTACAGTCTGATCATGAGAAGACCCAGGATAAGGTGGATCACAAGGGAACTGAATTTTAGGGAAATCAAAAGAAAGCAGCTGGAATATTTTGTCAGGTCTTTGGGAAATATGATGACTATCTTCCAGTATCAGGAGTGTCGCAATGTGAAAGATGGTCTCCCTTTTGCCCCATTGCTCCAGAAAGCAGAACTTGAACCTGTTAGCTGGAAGTTATGGGAAAAGATATTTCTGTTCTAAAGACTTGACTCTCCAGTAATGAACCAAAGGATAGCTTCCAAAGTCCAGGGTTGATAGGTGATTGTTACCAGTCTAAGATGAGAGAAGTACAGAAATGTTTATTAGCCATTGTTCTATGGTATGTTTTTTCTTATTTTAGCCAAAATTTAAGATTATTTCCTTACATAAAAACTGTGAGTTTGTAATAGATATGTCATTTTGTTTTAGGCTTTGATTTCTATTGTATTTGTAAATCTATTGGCTCTTAATTAATAGAAAATTTTTAAGAAACAGCAGATTTGTCACCAGCAATAGCTAGAAAATTCGAACCATCCTAGCATATGACAGGAGGCACTCAGCTGTGCATTTCAGGAAGTCTTCAATGGGAGGGGAGATTCCCATCCACCATGGGAGAGTCCTATTAGATAGATTAGGACACTTGTTCCTACCTTACTGAGATAAGGATAAGTCTCTTGATTTTGCCTTTGTTTGGTCTCCTCATCTATTAAAGAGGAATGATAGCATGATTACCTACCCCAGAGTCATGACTGACACGACATAGTCCTAGCGAAGGATCTTTGGAAAACACTGTAGCCTATGTTTGAATTAACTCTGATTCCCAAACACCACACTACATGTAGATCTGTTCCAGAGTAACCATGCCCTAATCACTTTGGAAAGAATATTAAAACTTTATTTAAAAAACACTTAAAAGGATACTGATATTTGGGCCACCACTCTCAAAGCTTGTGACTCAGTAAGTCTAACATATAGCCTGAAAAATCCATATCCTTAACAAACTCCTTAGGAGATCCTGGTATACAGCAAGTTTGAGAATCACTAAACTAGGTTATTTCTAAAATATCTTCCTCTTCTTTTGTGTTTGAAGGTTAATGGCAAATGATTATTTTCCCTGATATGTGGCACCCTTTGAGAAAAATTTAAACTTGAAAATGAGAGTATAATTTTAGCCATCAGTCAGCCCGTGGGTGATGTGTTGAACAGAAGTGTTAGTCATTATCTGTTCTCCCTATTTGTAAATTCAACTCAGCAGAGAAGGCCTTCAAAGCAGAGTAGCAGAAAGAGGTCATGGCTCTTTACTCCTCTACCTTGGGGTTCCTGTGTGTGTGTGTGTGTGTGTGTGTGTGTGTTTAAATGGGAATATAGCATGAATATAGAAAAGTGTGTAAAACTTAATTTTTTAGCATATGTGGAAGCAATATAACCACCACCCAGAACAGAAGATAGATCAATACACTATAAGGCTTTCTTAGCAACATATACACTCACTCAAAGGTAACTACTATCCTGCCTTTTATTATCATTGCTTAATTTTACCTGTTCTTGAATTTCCTCTAAAAGAATTCATACAGCATGAGCTTTTATGCATCTCATTTTTTTTTCACTCAGAAAAACATGGTATGTATGCAGTTCATTCATGGTGGTACACATACCTGCAGCTTGTATTTTCTTATTGCTGATCATGCATTCTTAGCAAGAGCTCTAGAGTATCAAGTTCAGATTTTTTACGTGCAGATGAAATGATTACAGCAATACGGGCACAATGATAAGCCAAACATGGAGATGCTCCTCTAGGATGCTTGCTGATGCTCAAGTAAGGTAAAATCTTGCCAGGAAAAAGAAGTCATCTTTCAAGGTCAACCTCCAACAGACTCTTCAGAAGTGAGTCAGAAGGCACACTGTTACCGCCACCTCCAAGAAATCTGCATTATTTTGTCAGAGACTATGAATTGTGTATGTGTCTAATGTTTGAGGACCACTGTTGTGAAATTTATAGAGAATATAGATAAGGAGGACTTGTTAACTGAGTCATCCACAGGCTGTTAACAAAACTAAAGGTTTTGAAATTTGACTTCAGGAATTATCACCTAGAAGAGCCAGTTTAACCCAGCAACTTCCCACCCCTTCATTGAATCTGTCTGCCCTTGGGTAAAACCTTTTTCCACAGACTTAATAGAAAAATCTTAAACTAGGAAGAAGAAAGATGAACTTGGACCAAACAAGAACTGTACTGATTTCTTTTTAAAGAATAATGGGAAAGCTGATTATCAAAGACACTCTGGTTCCAGGCAAGACACCCTTCTACAAAAGCCCCAAGAGTTCTCATTTTGTGTGGTCTCCTGTATAATCAAACACAAACACACACAAATACACCCAAAGCAAAACTTCCTGGGCTCTATTGAGCACATTGAGAAAAAAAAAAAAAAAAGAACAATAGTCTAAGCTACTCTCTTTTTTCACACCTTTTCATGATAAACTATCATTGACCTTCCCTAAGGTAGTCTGTGTTCATTTGCAAACACAGCTTTCATTCATTAAATTTCAGTCAATAACTAAAACAATCAATTTTATTATATGGATGTTCAATTTTTGTGCGTTTCTGATTGCTGCCCCTGAGCTTTGCTGCATATCTCCCCACACCCCAGTTTTACTTGGTGTGGAAGGACAGGTGAAAACATGTATAATTCACAGCTTTATTATCCTTTCAAAAAAAGTCCCACTTGGGGGATGTTTTATAAGTACTTTCAGTAATATTGACAACTAAGATCCGTAGCTGTAACTCACAATAATCTCTAACTAGTTGATTTCATTTGATCTTAGTAGAATCCTGCAAAATGGAAAAAAATGCTATACTCCTCTCATGGATGAAAAAACTAAACTTAAACACTTTCTTTGCTTGATGCTTCTCAGTAAGTAGGTAC
Organism: Aplodontia rufa; assembly: GCA_004027875.1. NCBI lineage: Eukaryota > Metazoa > Chordata > Mammalia > Rodentia > Aplodontiidae > Aplodontia > Aplodontia rufa. The sequence goes on from PVKS010000524.1 coordinate 170,806, forward strand.
AAGGTCCAGTATTCAAATTCATTATTTCTATCTCCAAATAAGATGCTGCTTTATTTTTTCTATAATGTGCTGCAGTTAAGAATAATTCTCCAAGCATGAAAAGACAGTAATCTAATTTAATTCTCATGTGAATATTAAAGACAGATTTGCAGTAGTCCCATGTTCAAGGCCATTTGACTACACTCACACATTCAGTGGGGAAAGATGTGACCTAAATTAGACTAAGGAATTTCACTTCCAATATTGCTTTACCAAGAATCTATGTGGTTTTCAGTCGTTCCTCATCTTCCCTCATCCTCTCTTGGTTATCAGTAAATAAGCCTATTGCACCATCTTCAAGAGCCTTTTTCAGCTTACACTGGAGAAACCTTTATGGGCAGAAATGCTAGGGTGCTGCAGTAAATACTTTTGGTGCATTGTACCCCTCGCCTTAGCCTCCCTGATTTCTCAACATCTCAGATGAGGCAGTGAAATATAGCATTTCATTGTCAAATGCAAAATCCCAAAGTACCGGGGTTTGCACCATTAGGGACATCTCTCAAACTGGGTGAGAAAGAAGCCTCTAGATTAATATTCCAGCATCCCCATCCTCTAGTAGTATAAGTATGGAGGATTGTCTACACAATTCCTTAAATTCTCAATGGATTGGAACCCCTATTTTCTTTTTTAAATTCATTTTTATTAATTAAAAAAACACACTTACATTTAGGAGGGAGTCATGTCATACAATCAAGAACAAAAAAAAAAGTGTAAAATGACAGGGCAAGCTGACGCTGATGCCATTCCATGGTTCCCACCTTGGTTTCCCAATGATTCCATGTTTCCCCCTATTTAGCCCCCATGTAAATTAGACTTCTCATGAAGTTGGAATATCCCCACTTGGATGAATCCTCCATACTCCCTCCATACATCCTCCTTGATATTCTTCCTATTCCCTCTCCCCCTCCCTGACACCTCCCTTCACTCCCCCAGCATCATAAGCAAGGTTCCCCCTGCTTGTGTAAAATTTCATACATGTTGAGGTTATTATTAGTTTGACCATCTGTCATACTGTTTCCAATTGTTTTCTGGCTTCCACAAATGACAGAAAACATTCAGCCCTTGAGAGTCTCTGAGTTTGGGACATTTCACTTAGCATAATTTTTTCCATCCATTTGGCTGCAAATACCATAATATTTTTTCTAATAGTTGAGTAGAATTCCATTGTATATATGTACCAAAGTTTTTTAATCCACTCGTCAAGTGAGGGGCATTTGGGTTGGTTCCATAGTTTAGCTATAGTAAATTGAACTGCTATAAACATTGATGAAGCAATATCTCTATAATATGCCAATTCTAGCTCTTTTGGGAAAATACCCTGAAGTGGGATAGCTGGGTCATAAGGTGGTTCCAGCCCCAATTTTTTGAGGAGTCTCCACACTGCTTTCTACAGTGGCTGAACCAGTTTGCAGTCCCACCAGCAATGTGACAGTGTTCCTCTTTTCCCACAACCCCTCCAGCATCTGTCATTGTTTGTATTCTTCGTTTTTGCCACTCTGACTGGAGAGAGGTGGAATCTCAGTGAAGTTTTGATTTTCATTTCTCTGATTTCTAGTGATGTAGAACATTTTCTCACATATTTATGGGCTTTTTGTACTTCCTCCATTGAGAAGTTTCTATTTAGTTCCATAGCCCATTTATTGATTGGATTATTTGTGGTTTTGGTGTTTAATTTTTTGAGTTCTTTGTATATTCTGAATATTAGCCCTCTGTCTGAGGTGTAGCAGGCAAAGATTTTCTCCCATTCTGTAGGCTTTCTCTTGACACTCTTGATTAAATATTTAGCTGTGCAAAAACTTTTTCGTTTGATTGAATCCCATTCATTTATTCTTGACTTTAGTGCTTGTACCATTGGTGTCTTGTTAAGGAAGGTGGAGCCGATCCCAACGTCATGAAGTGTTGATCCTACTTTTTCTTCAAGCAATTGTAAAGTTGCTGGTTTAATATCCAGACCTTTGAACCATTTTGATTTAATTTTGGTGCAGGGAGAGAAGTAGGACTCCAATTTCAGTTGTCTACATATGGCTGTCCAGTTTGTCCAATACCATTTGTTGAACAGGCTATCCTTTTTCCACTCTATGCTTTTGCCAGCTTTATCAAATAGCAGATGATCAAATATATGGGGGTTCATCTCAGAATCTTCTATATTGTTCCATTGGTCTTCGATTCTGTTTTGATACCAATGCCATGCTGTTTTTATTACTAGAGCCCTATAGTATAATTTCAGGTCAGGAAATGTGATGCCTCCTGTCCTCTTTCTTGCTGAGTATTGTATTGGAGCCCCGATTTTCTATGGCAGTAACCAGCTCATGAATATACCCTTATTGGCTTTTCTTCTTTGCTCATCTCATTTTCCCCACTGCCCAGCTTGTGCTTCCTGAGCTTACTACCAAATAAACTATCTTCAGTGATGTCTTTGTCTTGGGTCCTATATTTTTTTGGGGGGGGAACCCAATCTGAGGTCTAGGCTTTAGAGAAGTTTTGATGTTTGAATACAGAATTTGTATACAACACAAATTTTGTAGACAATACGTTAGCAATACTAATGCACATCAAACTGACTCCTGGAGCTATTTCTTTACAATTCTCATGTACAATATCTTCCAAATAGCTGTTTGGGTGTACCTTCAAAATTTAGATAGATAGATGAGGATATGTTATAATTATTGTGTGATGTAATCTTGTTCTAAATGGAAGAATCTCTGTGAATCTACACTTTTTTATATTGGACATGCTACAATTGGATTTTATAAACTTCTAATTTCTCATTTAGAATCCCAACTCACATCATTGTTGTTACTAACTGAACTGAATATGAGATGTGAAGGCAAAAATCTATAGGAAATTCCTCATGAGGTAAATTTCATTTAAAAATGACTAATGTGACCCATAACAGTTTCCTACCATCTTAGATAATTTTTGTTGTTGTTCACCAAAGCCTTCACCTGAAGTTAGAAAGTGGTTCACAGTCCTAATTTTCCTGGGACTATCCATATTCTAGCACAAAAAAAATTCCCACTTCCTTGGAAACCACCAGACACAGGAAAAACAGGATTATCTGTCACTCTACCATGTCTTGTCCATCTTTGTCTTCATCATTTAAGCAGCAGTGTTTTACTGATCTCTAGTAACACACTCAACCCCCAAAGGGATCCAGGTTATAATTGTCCATGCGCCTTGGAACCACTTGATAGAAATTAAAAGGATTAAGAACTATTTAAAAGAGGGTAAAAGGCACTGAATTTTCCAAAAGAAGTGTGAGGGATGCTTGGATGAGCAAATAAATATACATATTATATGAATCTGCTAGGTGGAATCTTTCTCTTTCACCTTCAAACCTCATTATCAACATCATCATCATCATCATCATCATTCTCCTTCTTCTCCATCAGATCTAGAAAAGTCTTTCCTCTTCATTTTTTTATACCAGGCCTAATTCTCATTTTCTCATCACCCAGGGTACTCACACTTCCCTCCACCATCTGCACCACCAGATCCATATAAAAATGTTCCAAGAAAAATGTTATTCCAAGAGATGAATGTAGAGATGCATTAAAAACTAAACATAAAAATATGCTATAGAAATTTAAAATGTCTCTTCCTTTTGGCTCATTGTTTTGATAAATGTAGTTTGCTCTAAACATTTTAAATGCCCTTCCCTTGATTCATGTAAAATCTTTTGTTTAAAGTATCTGTAGCCATGAAATAGGCATTTTGAATGTTCACTAGGGCACTGTTTAGTGTCTAAAGTAGTAACTCAACATAGGCTTAAAATCTTACCAGAAATATTGTTAAATAAAATGTTACTGACTGGCTAGCTACTGAGTCTTGAATTTTTAATCCCTCTGTGGAAATAGTAAGGCACACAGAACTCTGAAGAAATTGTGTTGACCAAGAAGAATTAATGTTTCCTCCGTTTGATTAAACCTTACACAAGCTTTTTCCTGACTCTTTTCCTCTGATCTTCCTTTTCTTAGTACATTTCCTTTATAGCATTTATAGTTGTAAATCCTTTCACTTTTCCTTTGAGATTTTATTTTTTAAAGTTTTTTTTGACAGTTTTCCAATCTAGGTATGTCTTTCTGAGAACCACATCTTCCAAATGTAATTATCAAGGAACATAGTGTCCCATCCCCCAGTTTCTCTGGGAGAGTAGAAACCTGACTTCCAAGTTGTAAAACTACCTTTTGTCATGAATACACAGATGATTGGATGACTTGCAGAGGGTTGCTTTTGACTGGATAAAGACCATTAGCAAACACAGTTAGTCTGTTAGTCAGCTTTGCATTACTATAACAAAATACCTGAGATAATTTTAAAAAAGGAAAGGTTCATTTTTGCTCACAATTTTAGTGGTTTTATTTATATCTGATGGGCCCTATTAGCTTTGGACCTGTAGTGAGATGGCACATCATGGTGGGGTCACTTGGTGAAAGAAGCCTGTTCACTTCATGGCTGGGAGCAAACAGAGAGATGAGACTGGTATCCTACAATCCCCTTTGAGAGCACAGGCCCAATGACTTAAGACCTCCAACTACTCCCCATCTCTTAAATTTTCTACCACTTACCAATAGTGGTGAGGACTAAGCCTTTAACACATGTACAGTTGGAGGACATTTTGGATCCAGACTGTTGCATACGGTTTATGATCTCTTTCTCCTCCTGACTCTTAAAAGCCTGTCATCTTTTGTTTTAGTGAAATTGAGTTTAGACTCAGTTCTTGCTTCTCTTTTCTACTGCAGCAATTTTGAAGAATTTTTTCTTGCTTGTTTAACTTGGTTCAGGTCCATTTTTGCTTTGACACTCTACAAAGATATCAAGCTAATAAATAAATCAGAATTGTTATTAGGGACAGTTGAAGGCAAATGGTATATTTGGAGAAGTCTTGTTCTAGTATTTTCATCATCTCAGTTCCCCCTACCTCTTGGGGTACACATATGGGAACATTTTCACTTCATCAAATCTATAAAGTTTATTTGAAAATAACAACTAACATTTATAAGATGAGAACCTAACACATGACAAGTACAGCTTTGCATGCTTTAATATAGTAACCTCTTACACCCTCAGATTTTTTCATATGAGGAAACTGAGACACAGAAAAATTAAATTCCATACTCACAACTACACAGCTAGGAAATTTTAGAGCTGGGATTTGAATCTAAGCAGATTTAATTTCAGAGTCATTTATTCACACTTCTGAGTGTATTTATACCAATTATGGATATCACTGCCATTAAGAGGTCCATTTTTTCACACTTTCTTCTTTCTACAACATAGGGTAGTGTCCTTCCATACTGACTCCTGGCTTGATCGTGTGACTTGTTTATGCAACAGAACAGTAGCAAATTTGATGCAAGCAGAGACTTTAAAAAGCATTTGTGCATTTCAGCTTCCTCTCTTATGTCCTAGCTACCAATATAAAAATAATCCCAGACTAGCATGATGGAAATGTGAGAAACAGAGATTAAAGACAATTTGCCCTGAGTTTGTCTAAATCAGACAGTTCTCAGCTGACCCCATAGTTGATGCACCAGTGAGCCCAGTTGAGATCAGCCATACTCATAGACTAGCAGCAAAACTCTCTTGGGAAAATCATAGAGGGCTAAGAATTAACAAACAGTGCTGTCTTTTACCTCTAAATTTCATGTTTGTTACATGACAACAGCTAACGCAGCTACAGATTCAATGTCCTTAAAAACTTAATGCTACTGACTCACCACCCTCCTGGATTTTATTCCAGGAAGGCACCCACATCTTGACTTTGCCTTGGTCATACCTCAGGCCATTCTTACCATATGAAGCAACCTCAGGCCATTCTTATCATATGAAGCAACCTCACTCTACTTAATCTCAACTTAAAATCATGATTAATCCTTCAAAGTGAAGGTCGAGCAGCTGTTTCAGTCAGCTTTTTCATTGCTGTGACCAAAAGACCTGATGAGAACAATGTAGAGAAGGGAAAGTTTATTTTGGCTCATGATTTCAGGTGTTCAGGCCATAGCCAATTCCATAGCTCTGGGCTTCAGGTGAGGCAGAACATCGTAGTGGAAGGGCATGGTGGAGGAAGGCAGCTCAGGACATGGTGCCCAGGAATCAGAGAAAGCGCTTCAACAGGGACAAAGTATACACCCCAAAGGCATACTCCCTGTGACTTCCTTCCTCCAGCCATGCCCTACCTTCCTATACTTACCACCTAGTTAATCCATTTCAGTGGGTTAATACAATAATCAGACTACACCTCTCATAATGCAATCATTTCACCTCTGAAAATTCTTGCATTGCCTCCCCCATGAGCCTTTAAACCACACCTCGTATCTACACCACAGCAGCTTTTCTCTATCCTGTAATGACATCCATGATTAACGAAACCAGGAATCTTCTAGTACTGCTTGTAATTCCAAGAACACCTATTGTTTTGACCTGTTCTCATTAGTTCACGTTTTCTACTTCTCTTGCTATAATGCAGGGAAGTATTCAGAACAAGATAATATTTTTTTCTATCTTTGGGTTTTCTTTTATATCAGTCTGGTTCCATAAAGGGTTCAAAAATGTTTGACTGTGGAAAAAAAGAGAGACCCTTTGTACACTGTAAGTGGGAAAGCAAACTAATACAGTCATTTGGTAAACTATGTGGGGGTTCCTTTAGAAACTAAAAATAGAATTAGCCTATGATCCAGCAATGCTACTTGTGAATATTTGCCTAAAATATTTTTAAATCAGCATGTTGTAGAGATGTCATGTTATGCTCACTGTGACTCTTTGTGTGATAACCAAGTTATGGAATCAAACTGTCTATGAACAGATAAATGGATAAAGAAAATGTGGGGTATGTACACAATGGAATACCATTCAACCAGAAAAAAAAAATAAGTTTTAGTCATTCATAACAAATGATGGAGGGGAGAATGTGGAAATAATAATCAAAGTACACAAAGTCTCAATTAGACAAGAAGAACCAGTTTTCCTTTTTCTAGATATATTGCATAGTGTGTTGCTTATAATGAATAATAATGTATTTTTCAAAATCACTGAGAGTTATTTTCAAATGTTCTCACCACAAAAAATAAGCATTTCAGATTATTGATATATTAACCATGTTAAATTCATTATTCCACATTGCATTCATAAATCATAGCATTACTCAGCACCCCATAAATAACTAAAACTATAATTTGTCAATTTATAATTTAAAATGAAATTTTTGGAAAAGTACTTGAGGTTTAGTAAAGATTCTATATGTCGGACAGGGGAGGCTTATAACCATGTGTTATCAAATGAGTACAGCAAATAATCACTTAAGTTTGACCAAAATGTCCAATTTTTGCTCATGTTATAGTTCCATGTGGGACAATTGGCTCCGATGAATAGGGTAGGGAGTATTCCACATAGTGATCCAGAGATCTAGGGTCCTTACATTGAGTTGCCCTACATTCCCTGCTTCCTTTGAGTTTTCCCTCTCACTGCCTGCATGTTGAAAAAAAGCACACAGGGGCTGGAGCGGTGGCTCGGCGGTTGTGGCACTTGCCCAGCATGCACGAGTACACGGGTTCAAACCCCAGCATCCACGTATACAACTAAGTGTCAGAGCAACAAGGGCCATGTGAAAAACTCAATAAAAAATTGATTCTGTCTGATTGTCTGTCTGTCTCTCTCACTGTCCTTTCTTTAAAAAAAAATTTAAAAAAAAAAAGAGCACACAATGACCTCTGGTGCTGCTTATGGGCAGCCCTGGAAATAGTGTCTGTGGATGCCTAATCCCATTTACATTCAAGGATTCAGTAATATGGTCACATCTAACTACAAGGAGGTCTGAAAATACTAAGGGATTCAAGGAGAAGAGACAGTAATATATCATCATTGAGTCTTTTGTCTTGATTCAACTTAGGGCTTGAACACCGTGCATGATTCTCCAAAATTACAGAAGTGGGATAAAAGTGATGTGAGAAAATGGAAGCTGTCTGTAGTGAGGACAAATATGTCTGATTTGGTTCCGCTAATTATGTGAACATGTGATCTCCTTGGTTTTGGGTTTTTCTTCAGCATCAGGTTGGCTAATTTCTTACTTTGCTGATTTCTATTCTGATTTTCTGTAATTCTATAGGTCTTTAATTTCTATCTATAATACTATCATTTCTTTTGTATTTTTATTAATTTATTTTTTATTTGTTTGACATAGTCTTACATATTGGAGGGCACCATTGTTACGTATTCATGCACAGATGGATATTGATCATTTCTTAATAGATGATTTTTCCCAGTGATTTTAATACCTTTCAATTCCAAAGTTTCAGCATCTTTATATGGTTCATCTATTCTGACTACAATTATGGTATGACTATGTGCAGCGTGTTTTCCTGGCCTCTGCCCATGTTCTCTGTACCATCCCCCAGAGTCTGCCTATTCTGTTCATAATGACTAGATTCTCAGCCAGGGCCCGTAGCATAGGCCTATAATCTCAGCATCTCAGGAGGCTGAGACAGGAGGAGCACAAGTTCAAAGCCATCCTCAACAACTTAGTGAGGCCCTAAGCAACTCAGAGAGACCCTTTCTCAAAATAAAAAATAAAAAAGGGCTGGGGGTTTGGCTAAGTAATTAGGCACCACTGGGTTTAATCCCTGGTACCAAAAAAAGAAAAAAAAAATACTGGATTCTGAATCCTTTTCCAGAGGTCCACTATTGGGCTATTAGAGTAGCTTCATCCATATTCAGAGAACTAGCTCCCTAGGGCAGCTTGTAGCCCATGACTGGCAGGTGTGAAAGTAGGAATCCCAGGTGGTTTGTCTTTATGCAAAATTTCCTCTGAGATCTAATTAATGCTCTAGAGCTGCTTCCCCAAAGGATTGGGCTGAGACTGGGACTTTACCTAAAAATGCATCCTGTCTTGGCCTCTTTCCCTTCCCTCTCCTTCCTTCCTCTCTCAGCTTCTCCCTAGAGTGATTTCGTAATCAACCATTGGCACCCATACTCTTGTCTCAGGGTCTGTCAACTTCTGTGCCACTTGTCCTGTGACATCACCTTCCTTAATAATCTCAACATCTTGCCAAGCACCTAAGCACTGGACCCACTGGATCCACTGCAGTCTTGTTTGCTTTCCTTCCTGAACCAGCTGCTCTCTGCTCATGTTGCTGTACTTCTGCATGAATTTGCATTGTTCCATCCACTTACCATTTAACACCCATCTCAAATATTCCCAGTGCCAGAGAACCTTGACGAATTCCCAAGCTCTTAAATGAGGCACGAATATCGCAAACAGTTAGTAGTCGGTTCTAAGCAGAAAGGGTCTTGGGCAAGTTATTTAACTTCTGTGGGCTCCTGATTATTTACTTTTTAGGAGAGTAAGATCCAACTTTCTTTATAAATGCATGTAGGGCACTTAGCAGGGTATTTGGAACATATCTTACTTCACCAAATAATGCTCACCACCGTATGAATGTAAATTCACAAATATTCCATGCATCCTAATCTTGCATCAAAGACAGTTTAGTAATAACATTATTAAGCACTATTTGTATAACTGTTTTAAGAGCTTCACATAGTACTTTTACCATACTTTTAAAAAAATCATAATAAAATCTGTGATGATTAGGCAGCAAATATGATACTATATATTAAGTATTGAAAATATTGATGAGAGACATAAATTTCTCTGTACCCTTTATGGGATTACAAAGTTGAAATCTTGTTTATCTCGGCTTCCTTGACATCTAGCACAGTATGTTGAACACAACAGATCTCCAATAAATAAATGATGAATAAATAATATGGAAGTATGGAGTCCTTAGACCATTTCCAACCAATTTTCTCTGCCTTCAATATGGTTCAACAACATGCGAACACAAGAAAAAAACTGGAGATCTGCCACCAATCTCAAACAGCAGAAAGTTAAAGAAAACAGTCTGGTATTTGTTTTGTTTTTTATTCTTTCCAATATGTACCTGCTTTCACCCTGAAGCTGCTGAAAGTTTTCCTTTCTTTAATTTGAAAATAGGGTCAAATTTATAAACATAAGGTCGTGTACAAACTCATTAGTAAATCTGTGTTCATTCTCTCTCTCCTCCTGCCTTCCCTCTCCCTCTCTTCCTTTATTTCTCTTTCTCATTTCTAAGTGATTCAAAGGTCCAGAAATAAGAAGGTACTGTATATGTTTCTTTCTCCTTTTTTGGGGGGGTGATTTTTGAAGACCTATGAATTCATGGAAAATCCCAAATATGTGTGGAAAAACTTGGGCTCCTTATAATGAGATTCTCCACTTTGAAGAGATCCTGGGAATAACATTCTTTTAATAAGTGGATGTTATGAGGCATCTCCAGGAATTCCTCTACTAGAGGTTTTTGAAGAGAACTTTCCATTTAGTGAGCCATTTTCTGAAATCCTTGGAAGCTTTCTAGAAAATTGGAAGCTTTCTAGAAAATACCTTTAGAATTCTCAGTCTTTGTGAGCAGTGATCCCAGGAGGTAAAGAGATTAAGGAAATCACAGCCCTGTTCTTCTCTACTTAACATATAGAATTACTTAAACACTGTATACAATGATGTTGATAATAATGATTTCAGACTTTCACCAGATTTTCCTGCAGGGATAACTGTAGTTGAAGACATTTTTTTCTTCTTTCAAAATCTCTGTGACATTTCACATGTATGTCTTTTTTTTTTTTAAGAGAGAGGAACAGTGAGTCACACAGAGAGAGAAACAGAATCAATTTTTATTTAGTTTTTCATGTGGCATTTGTTGCTCTGAGACTTCATTGTGTACGTGGTGCTGGGGTTCGAACCCGGGTACTCGGGAATGTCAGACAAGTGCCATAACTGCTGAGCCACGGCTCCAGCCCCATATGTATGTCTGTTAATGCACTTCCCATTCCTTCTTGATTTGAAACTCTATTTGTTTATCCTTTATTATTAGTAGTAGTAATAGTAATAGTACCAGAGATTGAACCCAGGGATGCTTAACCACTGAGTCACATCACTGAGTTGTTTAGGGCTCACTGAGTTGCTGAGGCTGGCTTTGGTTTCATGGTCCTCCTGCCACAGCCTCCAGAGCTGCTGGGATTACGGACATGCACCACTGTGTCCGGCTTATGTGTTACGTTTAATTGTTGCATGGAAGTTGTACCTGGGATTCATTGTGACACAGTTGTATTTGCACATAACACAATTTGGTCAGCTTCATTCCTCAGTACCTTGCTTTTCTTTCCTCTTCTTCCTCTTCCCCCTCCTGTTCCTCTACTCTCCTGGTCTCCCTTTTAATTTCATGAGACCCTCATGTTGTCCCCCCCGCTTTCATTTCCTTCTAATTTCCACATTTCAAAGAAAACACATGACCCTTGCCTTTCTGAATCCGGCTTATTTTGCTTGACACAGTGTTCTTAAGTTCCTTCCATTTTCCTGCAAGCATCATCATTTCATCGTTCTTTATGACTGAATCAAATCCCATTGTGACTTATCTATCCCATCTCCTTAAGCCATGTGTCTGTCGATGGACTCCTAGACTGGTTCCAGAACGTGGCTATTGTTAAGTGCGCTGCTAGAAACATGGATATGCGTGCTTCACTGCAGAATGCTGACTTTAGTTTTTTTGAGTAAATATCCAGGAGAGGTTGAGCTGGTTCATAATGAAATTCTATTTGCATGTTTTATTCCCTTATGTGGCCATAAGCTCTTATCCACAGCTGGAGTTGAGTGTTAGATATAATAGGAACTTTAAAATATTTGGTGCATGAATAAAAATGGCCAGGAAATGATTGTGTTAAAATGAATCAGTGAAATATTCTGAACAACACCTCCCTCATAGTTACAAGATAACATATAGAATCATCAGATTCATCCATGAATACTGATAATGTTAACGACAAAAATACTGGGGCTCACCTTAGTGCAGATATATGCAATTTAGCTTTCCAAGGATTTTAAAGCCTATAATCAATTTTCTGTCTACATATTTTAGCTTCTCTTTGAATTCAGGAAATGTAAAGAAGAGAGAGTAGGTAGTGCCACTCAAAACACATTTATGTCAAGGCCATGTCCATGGTGCTCCCCTGATAGAGGGAACAAAACCAGCTCTGGCCACAATATCCGACTCAGATGAATGGAAACTTCACCCCCAACTCAAATTCACAAGGGAGCACATTCATTTCCCCCCCCCATATTCTCTAATTAGAATCTCTTATCCCATCACTCTTGCCACCAGAGTTCTGTGCCAACTCAGTATTAGGAGTCTAGGTATGCTTCCAATATCTACATATTAATTTCCTCTGGGCACCTGGCTGAAATTATAGAGAACTTTCTCAGCAAGTGCACGCCCCTGTCGAGCCTGAAATCAATTTTATGACAATCCCAAACCACTTTTCCATCTGTGGTTCTTTGATTCTATTCATCGGTGTAACAGTAAAATTAATCTTAAGGAAAAGATATTTTACTTCGTTTGAGCATTTTATTTTTAGGTGGTATGAATGTTTAAATGAAATGGAGATTCAAATCAACACTCGATTACGTGGGATGTGGCATACTGTCTTACTTCCACACAGTGGAAGAGCCTTTCCTCTTCTAGAAAGATCAGCCTGACAAATTCTCTAGTAAAAAAAGACACTGAAGTTTCACTGAGCGCTCTGCAGAAAAAGAGAATGAGGGAAGCAGAATGGGGCAGGACCAGGAGCCAAGTTATGTCTTAGTCTAGGCTTGAGTCTAGCCTAAATCCCAGAGGGAGCTCTGCCACAGGCTTGGGCAATTTGGAGGAGAGAGGGGTGGCCCCTTTTGTCTCCCATATCAGTCTAGCATTTGCTATAGGCTGCTGCCAACATCAGGGCAGAGAATTTCCCTGGTATTCCTGGGTGACCCTGCTGTCAAAGAATGAGACAAATTCTCTGGAGAAAGTTGTGGCTATAAGCTATTAATAACTTCTGCTTGCAGCAGCCGGGTATGAATATGTTACCCTTGCAAAGAAGATGCAGAGACAAGTGAGTAAACAGTATCTCTTCGGCTCTGTACCAGGGCTAGTCTAATCCTGGCATTACTTTGCACACAACGTAACACAAATTCAGAACCAATTATTCATTGATAAGTGAAGTATTGTTGTCTGTTTTGGTTTGAACGTGAGGTTTTCCCCAAAAGCTCACATGTGACAATTCAGGAAGGCTGAGATGAAATGATTGGGTTATAAGAGGCTTAACCCAATCAGTGAGCTAATCCCCCTGTAGGGATTGACTAGCAACTGTAGACGGGTAGAGTGTGGCTGCAGGAAGTGGGTCTTGGGGGCATGTACTTGGGGTATATATTTTGTGTCTGGCATGGATTTTCTCTCTCTGCTTCCTTGAATCTTTCGTTCAGCTACTTCCCTCCACATTTTCCCACCGTGAGGTTCTACCTCACTTGAGCCCTGAGGAATGGAGTCGGCCATCTATGGACTAAGAACTCTTAAACTGCAAGCCCCTATATAAACTTTTCCTCTTAAAATTGTTCTTGTCAGATCTTGTGGTCACAGCAACAAGAAAGTAGACCAAAATACTGCCTCTCTAATGGAGAAGGAAGACCACTTAAAAATATAGTAAAACTTCTTCAGAAGTCTTTTTTAAGTTCATATTCCAGGACCAACTTTGCAATGAGGGAGATGAGCATTGCTAGAGGTTGCCTATCTGCCCTTCAGAGTACATTTATTTGCACCTAACAAACATAGAACTTAAATACGTTTTTGAAAAGAAGTGAAGAGAAACATGATTCAGCACTGATGCTCTACAATATCATAGAAAACTTATGTATTTCACAGGGAGTTATTTGCACTTAATCCATATTGCTATCTCACAGTCACAATATGGCTGCCAAGCTACCAGTCATCTCATTTGTGCTCCAAACAAAAGGAAGACAGTAAACGAGGAGAGGTCATCTTAACCAAGACTCTTTGTAAAAACAACAACAAAAAAAATTAGGAAAATGAAGTTATTCACAGGATCTACATATAACAGATTATTATTAATTATTGGGAGAACAGGGGCACAATGTCACCACCAAACCAATCACGAGCCATGACAAGTGAGACCATCACAATTAGTTTAGACCAGCACTTTCCATCAAAAATTTCACTCAAGTGACATATGTCAAATTAAATTTTCTAGTGGACATATTTAAAACATAAAAAGAGCCTAGCATGGTGGCATTCCCTTGTAATCCTGGTTGCTTTGGAGGCTCAGGCAGGAGTATTGCAAGTTCAAAGCCAGCATCAGCAACTTAGTGTGGCCTTAAGCAACTTAGTTAGACCCTGTCTCAAAATAAGAAATAAAAGAATAAAATAAAAATGGGCTGGGGATGTGGCTCAGTGGTTTAGTGCCTCTGGGTTCAATCCCTGACACCAAAAAATAAATAAAATTAAAATAAAATGAAAAAAAAAACAGAAAGTAAACAGAAAGGGTAAATTTTGATAACATATTTAATTGGATGCAGTGTATCCATGGCAGTATCATTTCTATATATAATCAACATAAAAATAATAGTTTACATTATTTCATTAAGTTGTTAAGATCCAGTTTACTCACATTTACAGGACAAATCAATGGGTACTAACTACATTTCAGGTGGTGGAGTGCCACAAAGGCAAGGGACTATGTTTGGGATACGAACACATCAAGACCAATCAGGATTTAACTCTCACTGGTGGAATAGGAGCCTGCCTTTCCTGAGATCCTGGCATATCTGATTCTGTCTTAGGAAACCTGATTCCATTAACTTGAAAGAAGAGGTAGAAAGGGTTAGACACCAGGTAGGACAGAAAGGACGTCCACACCAGGGCCCAATTAGCATCTCAATTAACCTGTTGCAGGGTACAAAATACAATGGATTCTGGGTCTTCCTCTGTTGGGTTCTCTGAATTAAACTTTATCTCATTGAAACATAATTGGCAACCAATCCTTTTTAGCGAAATTATGGCTTTTCTCACAGCTAAGATCAGAATTTTATAACAGTGAGATCCAGAAAATAGGCATTTTGGTGGAGGGAGGTAGATGGGAGCATGGGCTGTCCAGTAAGGGCAGATATAAGTGAGGTGATGAGGGGCTGACGGAATTATGGGGCAGCCTGGGGACCTGGAGCTCCTGTTAGGAGAAGAAGGATAGGTGGTGGTGTCCTAAAATAATGAGATTCCGATTTTATATTTTATTTGCTATTTCAGAGCATCCTATGTCATATTGCGCCTAGATTCTGGCTAGCTATTCGTGCTTTACTCTGGAAGGTAGCTCAGACCCTGCAGTGCAAGCAAGGGTGGGTTTTATGGTGTTCTTGAACCCTTGAGCAGATGCTGTCCCTGCACTAACAAGTTCCTCTTGGCTCGAACTGGAGGTCAGCTGTAGCTACGGAGGAGAGTTCTGACCCTGCAGACTCAAGTCCTTGCTCAATCTCCCTCTGAATTGTTTTTGGCAAAGCAGCAGTTCTGGCTAGAGAATGTGGAAGTTCTGGAATATTAATGATCATACAGAGACTTAGCCTTTATTGATAAGGAAGCACCCTGCCTCTTACCCAGAGACGGATCGAACACCTCTGCGCCTTCTCCCTGGGGAATGATTCTAAAGTGTACTTGGTGCAGTCTCTCAAGGTTGCGGCAGGATTGCACCTCGGTCATGCACAGAAATGGCTCATTTATTTATCCTTTATGGACTGACTTTCTTCTTTACTGTTCCTTCTGGAATTTCATACTGTATAAGACAATGCTACTCAAGTCCTTGTCTTTGTGTTCACTTTAAGGTAAATCCCCAAATCAAGGCATTTTATGTGGGAGATAATGTCTCCACTAATATATACATATTTAGTAATCAGGACTTTTACTTTTTTTTACTTTGAAATTTTCAATTTTAATGTTATACTTGGAAGCCTAAAACTGCGTGGGCAGAAAATTCTACCTCCTTCCCATTAGGGTCCCAGTTGATCCAGAGAATTCAACCGGACGCGACATAGATGTTCAGGAAGAAATGTTTACACAAGTCTTCTGTGGCAGAGAAACTTCCTAAAGAAACAAAGATCCAAAGAAGCGCACGGAGTCAGCTACTATGCTACAGGCTTGGACAAAGACTAGGAAACTGAAAATGTGACGAAGTTGCGTGGTGAGGTTTAATGGATGGAATTTATTCTGGCAAGGTCTGCTCAGTACTCTCCTAGTTCAGCTTCTTGACCTTGAGGGATAATGATGTTGTCTTTCATTCTGATACAGGAGAGAGTCTTTCACCACCTGGGAATTTCCTCTGTTGCTCTTAAGGGACAGCAGGAAGGTCAAAGTGATCTTCTTGTGCCTGCTATTTTTCAAGTGCTTTTAACTCGGTCAATGTGCAAAAAGAGCAAAGTTTAACTCCTGTACCTACTGAACACCCTTTCTTCACCCTGCAGTTTCAAGAAATTCAAGTAATAGATCTCACAGAAGAAACATTTAATTTAAAGGAATGACTATTAAAGAATAAAAGGATGGGTTAAACGTTCCCCTTAGGGAGCTGTAGTAGTGTATAGCGGTGGGAGCACTTGCCTGGCGCAAGCAAGGATTTGGGTTGAAATCCCAACACCGCATACGCAACTAAGTGCCGGGAGAAACAAAGACCAAATGAAAAAATAAATAAATAAAATCGATTCTCTCTTTCTCACTGATTCCCTCTCTCTCTCTCTCTAAAACAACAAAAAATTCCCTTTAGGGCCCAGATTATTTTTGTTTTATCATTCTAATCTGGAATATGCATTGGAATAAAATTAGTCTGTCATGTGCCGTAAATATGGTTAGCCTTGGCTAGATTGGGATGTGATATTGAAATTTCAGGTTCTTAGTTGCGCTAGTGACATTTCAAGTCATCGATAGCCACATGTGTTGAGCAGCCACCATGCTGGCCAGCCACAGTACAGAGCATTACTATTATTGCTAAAGACCCTACTGGTAGTCATGAAGTCAGGTTTGGTGGTTGTCAAATATAAGGAAGACTCCCCTTTGTACCTGGTAGACAGGTCCACAAGATATTAATCCATCCCTTGAGCTTGTTCTCGGCTTCCTAGTCCCTACTTAAAACAAACCACATGCTGTTAGGTTCATACCATTGAAACCATTTCACATATTTATACAAGGTAATGCCAAGCTATGCTGCAGCGGGGAGAAAAGTAACTCTGAAAATCACTGCTCAAGAAACAAAGCTTTTCCACTCTCACCTCTTTTATTCAATATTGTTCTTGAGACCCTAGCTGGAGCAATTAAGCAAGAGAAAGGAACCAAACGGATAAAAATAGGAAGAGAGGAAGTCAAACTCTCTCTTTTTGCTGATGACATGATCCTGTATCTGGAAGATCCAAAAAACTCCATCAATAAACTGCTCGAACTCATAAGTAGATTTAGCAAAGTGGCAGGATACAAGATCAATACACATAAATCAACAGCTTTCCTTTATACCAACCATAACAGGACTGAAGAAGAAATCAGGAATTCAGTTCCTTTCAAGATAGCTTCAAAAAAAATAAAATACTTGGGAATTAACCTAACAAGGGAAATCAAAGATCTCTTCAATGAAAACTATCGAACATTGAAAAATGAAATCCAAGATGACCTAAGAAGATGGAAAGATATCCCATGCTCTTGGATAGGCAGAATTAATATATTAAAAATGGCCATTCTACCAAAAGCTTTATATAGATTTAATGCTATCCCTATAAATATACCTATGTCATTCTTTACAGATATAGAAAAAGCAATTCTCAAATTCATTTGGAAGAATTGCCAAAGCACTACTAAGCAAGAAAGATGAAACAGGCAGTTTTGCCATTCCAGATCTAAAACTATACTATAGAGCCATAGTAACAAAGACAGCATGGTACTGGTATCAAGACAGGGAAGAAGACCAATGGAATAGAATAGAAGACCCCGAAACAAACCCTCAAATCTTTAAACATCTGATTTTTGACAAAGGGGGTAAAAATATTACATGGAGAAGTGACAGACTCTTCAACAAATGTTGCTGGACAAACTGGTCATCAACCTGCAGAAAGTTGAAATTAGACCCATATCTTTCTCCTTGCACAAGAATCAAATCAAAATGGATCAAGGAGCTTGGTATTAAACCATCTACGTTGCAACTGATAGAAGACAAAATTGGTCCAACACTTCAACATTTGGGAGTAGGCAAAGACTTTCTCAACAGGTCTCCGAAAGCGAAGGAAATAAAGTCAAAAATCAGTGAATGGGATTTCATAAAGCTAAAAAGCTTTTGTACTGCCAAGGAAACAATCAAAAGAGTCAAGAGGTTTCCTACAGAAATGGAGAG